>JAJHZJ010000331.1:7864186-8354530 GCA_023548195.1 Bettongia penicillata ogilbyi | reverse complement strand
AAACCCAAGGCTTGTGTGTGCAGTTTTGTTACACAGTGACTAAGTAAAGGCTCTCCAAACAAAGAATAAACTGCATCCTATAAAACAGATTTTTATTTAGATGAACTATACACATGCAAACAAAACTATGCTACTTTAAACACTCTGGCTAGTAATTGAATTTTTTACATTTAGCATGAATACATTTACAAAAGCTTGCAGTAGAGATATCTGAAGACTCACTGGGAAAAGCTTTGATTTTGATTTTCATACAGTACAAAAAAGTTACAAGTGGATGAAAATTATAGAATAGTAACTGCCAGGTAATCTGCCAGTAAGGGGCAATGTTAAAGGCAGGATTGAAGAGCACTTTGTGTTTGAAGGTGCCCAAAGGTCATTATCTTTTAATAAAAATTTATTTAACTTTTTAACATTTTCACAAAATTTTGGGTTCCAAATTTTCTCCCTTTTCATCCCCTCCCCCCCAGCCCAATACACCAAGCAATCTAATTTTCCCTATCACCAATCTGCCCTCTCTTCTATCCTCCCTCCCTTCTCTTGTCCCCATCTACTCTTTTGTCCTGTAGGGCCAGATGACTTTCTATTCCCCGTTAACTGTATTTCTTATTTCCTGGTAGCAAGAACAATACTCAACAATTGTTCCTAAAACTTTGAGTTCCAAATTCTCCCCATCCCTCCCTCCCCACCCATTCCCTTTGGGAAGGCAGGCAATTCAATATAGGCCCTATCTGTGTAGTTTTGCAAATGACTTCGATAATAGTCATGTTGTATAAGACTAACTGTATTTCCCTCCACCCTATCCTGCCCCCCATTGTTTCTATTCTGTCTTTTGATCCTGTCCCTCCCCGAGTGTTGACATCAAATTGCTCCCTCCTCCCATTGCCCTCCCTTCCATCATCCCCCCACCCTTGCTTATCTCCTCCCCCACTTTCCTGTACTGTAAGATAGGTTTTCATACCAAAATGAGTGTGCATTTTATTCCTTCCTTTAGTCAAATGTGATGAGGGTAAACTTCTTGTTTTTTTTTCTCAGCTCTCTTTTTCTTTCCACTAAAAAGTCTCCTACTTGCCTCTTGAATGAGATATAATTTACCTCATTCCATTTCACCCTCTTTCCTCCCACTACATTTCTCTCTCACCATTTACCTCAATTTCTTTTAAGATAAGGTCCCAACCTGTTCAATTCACTCTGTGCTCTCTGTATGTGCGTGCATGTGTGTATGTGTGTGTGTGGTCCCATCAACTACCCAGATACTGAAAAATTTTAAGAGTTACAAATATTGTCTTTACATGTAGGAATGTAAACAGTTCACTTTTGATAAGTCCCTTATGAGTTCTCTTTGCTGTTTACTTTTTCATACTTCTTCTCATTCTTGTGTTTGAAGGTTAAATTTTCTTTTCAGCTCTGGTATTTTCATCAAGAATGCTTGAAAGTCCTCTGTTTCATTGAAAGACCATATTTTCCCCTGAAGTATTGTACTCAGTTTTTCTGGGTAGGTGATTCTTGCTTTCAGTCCTAGTTCCTTTGACTTCTGGAATATCCTATTCCACCCCCTTCGATCCCTTAATGTAGAAGCTGCTAGATCTTGTGTTATCCTGATTGTATTTTCCACAATACTGGAATTGTTTCTTTCTAGCTGCTTGCACTATTTTCTCCTTGACCTGGGAATTCTGGAATTTGGCCACAATGTTCCTAGGAGTTTTCTCTTTTTGGATCTCTTTCAGGTGGTGATCGATGGATTCCTTCAATACTTATTTTACCCTCTGGTTGTAGAATATCAGGGCAGTTTTCCTCGATAATTTCATGGAAGATGATGTCTAGGCTCTTTTTTTGATCATGACTTTCAGGTAGTTCCATAATTTTTAAATTGTCTCTCCTGGATCTATTTTCCAGGTCAGTTGTTTTTCCCATGAGATATTTCACATTCTCTTCCATTTTTTCATTCTTTTGGTTTTGTTTTGTGATTTCTTGGTTTCTCAGAAAGTCATTAGACTCCATCTGTTCCATTCTAATTTTCAGGGAACTATTATCTTCAGTGAGCTTTTGAACCTCTTTTTTCATTTGGCTCATTCTGCTTTTGAAAGCATTCTTCTCCTCATTGGCTTTTTGAACCTCTTTTGCCAACTGAGTGAGCCTATTTTTCAAGGTGTTATTTTCTTCAGCATTTTTTTGGGTCTTCTTTAGCAAGGTATTGGCCTGTTTTTCATGCTTTTCTTGCATCTCTCTCATTTCTCTTCCCAGTTTTTCCTCCACCTGTCTAACTTGATTTCAAAATCCTTTTTGAGCTCTTCCATGGCCTGAGCCCACCGGACATCCACCTTGGATGTCTGGGATAGAGAGGCCCCACCCTCCACGTCTTTGCCTGATGGTAAGAGTAGTTCCTCGTCATCAGAATTGAAAGGCGGGGGAACATCCGTACCCCATCAAAGTAGCTTTCTGTAGTCTTATTTTTCTTCCCTTTTCTCAGCATTTTCCCAGGCAGTTATTTGACTTCTGAGATTCCTGTCCACCCCCACCTAGATCCACCCAGCTAGTGCTTGGGGTCTGAGATTCAAATGCTGCTCCCCAGCCTGAGGGCTTTCCGCGGCGGGAGCAGCTGCTATTCAATGTGAGCTTAAGTTCTGGTGCTGGGGTAGGGGCAGGGCCGCCTCCCAGGCTTAGTTCCCTCAGGGGCTTTATTCAGAGACCTTCAGTAATGGAGCGGGTGGGGGCAGGGGCTGCCTCCCAGGCTCAGTTCCCTCACGGGGTTTATGCAGAGACCTTCGGTAATGGCCCTGAACTTCTGCCTGCTGCTCTGGGAGTCCCGGGCCACCACAGCTGCCTTTGCTGCTGCCTCTGCCGCCCCCTCCGCCGCTTCCTCCCGAGGGGGCCCGAGCCACGGAGACATCCCGCTCCCCTCTCGGCCATTCCAGAAGTCTCTCTCACTGACCTGGAGCGTCTGTGGGCGGAGAGACCTTTGTGGCTGCTGGAGATTCCATCCCTGAAGCCTGAATCTGCTCCTCTGGGGCTGCGGCCAGGGCAGTTCAGGGATGGGCTCTGCTTTCCGGGGCGCAATGTACCCTGGGGACGGCTCTCCAGAACGGAAATCTTTTCCGCTGTGTTTCTGCGCACCTTGCAGTGATCCAGAATTTGTGGGGAGTTCTTCTTGCAGGAAATATATGGCCTGTGGGTTCGGAGCTAGCATACGTGAGTCTTTCTACTCCGCCATCTTGACTCCACCCCCAAAAAGGTCATTATCTTAAGGAAGATATTATCATTCTTTCATTCCTCCCCCCAACAAACTAACCATGGCTGTGACCTTCTGGAAATAGCATGGGACTATTTTCAGGAGTCCTGGAATATAATTCTAACACTGTTAGGATACATAAAAGAAATAGAACTTTGCTGACTCTTTTTCCCAATCTGGAAAATGAAAGGACTACAATAAATTGGGAAATAAAGATTCCCTTTGCTTGGATGCTAAAAATTGAGTAGAAGCATAATATTTTAAAACAGGCAAGACTAGAGTTAAAGTGACACAAATATCTTGTGACAAATATTCTGAAAATGAATTGCAAGTCGTCCCTCTACCTAGAGAGGAAATGCACAAAAGATCACAGAGCTAGGAAGTAAGCTTGATAAGTAGTTATAACCTGTCCTTAAAATTTCCCCAAATCAGACTTAAACAGAATAGATAATGGGCAGCAATAACTTGGGAAATTTTTTTCTTTGCTAAATACTATTGTAAAATTTCTCCTTGATTTGGTGGTAGGTTTAGAATAATTGCATCAGTATCTGAAGGCTAATAGTTGGTTAGTGAGGTTTTTATCTAGTGTTGGAAATTATCTTCTACCTGTACCACAGATGGCTGAGAGATCACTTGAATGGAACAGAACAAAATAAAATAGGACCTTTCTTATCAGGCCAGTTTCACCCTCCCCCCCACATTCATCTGAACATTCAGACTTGGGCTTTCCAAATCTCTGTCCCTCAAAGTTAGGCTTTTTAATAATTACGGGCTGCCAGTACTACTAATGCGTTATTGGAGCTGTGAACTGGTCTACCCATTCAGGAAAGTAATTTGGAATTATTTAAAGAAAGTAACTAAAATTTCCATACCCCTTGACCAAAGATTACACTACTAGACATAATACCCTCAAGGAAGTCAATGACAAAAGAAGGCCCTATAAACACCAAAATATTATAGCAGCACTTTAGCAGCAAAGGATCAGAAACAAAGTATCCACAGGGAAATGGCATAAATTGGTACATGAGACAATGAAACTATTGTCCTAAGAAATGATGAACATAACAGAACTATGCAAAGACCCATGAGCTGATGTAAAGTGAAGTATGCAAAACCAGGAAGACAATATATACAATGACTACAGCAATGTAAATGGAAAGAAGTACAAGACAAAAACACTAAATGTATACAATTTTAATGACTAGTCTTGGCCCCAAAGAAGAAGAAATAAGTCACTTCTCTTTCTCCTCTTTGTAGGGGTGGGAAACCATGTCCATGGAACACAACATTTAACACACTTCTTTTGATATGATAGTTTTGCTGAATATTTTTCTTCCTCTTTTTTCTTTTAAATAATTGAGGAGATGGAGAAGATTTTATATATATATATATATATATATATATATATATATATATATATATATATATATATGTAGTAAGAACGTTTAGGTAATATAAAAATGGTGAATAAACATTTATCTTAAAAGAATTATAAGCTGACGGTCAATTATTCATTTGGGATATTGCTACACTGTGCAATTAGAAACTGTAAATTTCACTCACCCACTGTTCCTGTGGTTGGCTAGATGAAAGCTTCCATACCAGGGGAAGCAGGTTAGGTTGTTAAGGGTGTGTCAGAGTCAGCTCTTGTCAAATGACTTAAATTTTCAGTATGAGCCTCTGTATTTCAGAAATCACTAAATGCTACAAATTTGGGCAGATTTATTGTTTTGTGGACTGTCTAGACTAAAGAAAGTGATGAAGAAAATGTGTATAATGTAGACTAAACCTAAAATGAAGTTTGTGCGTTTTTTTTCCCCTGAGAATTGTTAAACATTTACCAGCACATTCCTAGGGATAGAACTTACATTTCAGTTCTTCCTGTGCTGCCACTGCCTGAAAAAAAAATCTTAAAAGGGAGGGGAATAGTGGGAAAATAAAGGAATCTTTGCAGGTGATCTTTGCTTCTGTTTAACCTAGCACCCCCAGCAGCTCCCCTTCACCATGGCCACAAAGTTGTGGTCCAGTTCCCTAATCTAGATGGAACTTGTTATCAGGCTTCAGAAGAATAGAAGAGTGACAAAGAACAAAAAGGATGAGAAAGAACTCTGGGGACCCTGCTGCAGCTGGAGGAAGATCTGTGGATTACATGTAAATTGATGACATTCTCTAATTATTCTAGTAAGAACTGGGAGATATGGGGAAAGATTAGAAAGCTGCCCAGCTAAATTTGGGGGCTTTGTCATAAACTCATTTATTTGGAGCTGGAAGGAATCTTGGAGATTTTCAGTCCTGTCTCCATTTTGCAGGAGAGAAAATAGGCTCAGAGAAGTTATTTGACTTAAGGTCAAAAAGGTATTAAGTGGCAGGACTGTGGAATTTGAACCTTGTTTCTCTATCTTTAGGTCCTCTTTTCCCTACACTCTAGCTATGCATTATATACATTATTCTCAAAGATATTTGTAGAGGTGGGAAAATAAGCTTATATGAGTTTTTAAATGCACAC
The DNA here is from genome assembly GCA_023548195.1 of Bettongia penicillata ogilbyi. NCBI lineage: Eukaryota > Metazoa > Chordata > Mammalia > Diprotodontia > Potoroidae > Bettongia > Bettongia penicillata. Next base: position 8,348,798 of record JAJHZJ010000331.1, on the reverse strand, counting down.
TTCTACCTTCTAAACTTTTTTCAGCCACGGTAAAGCATGAGTATGGATTATGAAGGCATGGAAGGCTTGCTTGTGTGTACAAACATAACACAGAGTCTAGGGTTATATCTGAAGGAAACTATTAAATGATTTGGCAGTTTTACGGAATGGGGTTACAGTTGCCTAGTGAATTAATTATACTTTCTAAGCAGATGTAGAAATGCCCCTCCCCAAGAGAGGGAAGCAACTTGAGATACATATAGTGTCCCTTGACCAACCTAATCTAGTAGAGAAGCCCAACCCTCGTAATGACTTAGGGCAGTGCTACCCCTCTCTTCCTACTCTCCACCCGGACCAAATGCCTGCCCTAAAGCACTAGGAATCAAGGTTCCAGCTTTTCACTATGGGGTGAGGGCTTAGGTAATCAAAATTAAGTGAAAGCAGCCTCTCTAATGCCCTACATGGATATATAAGAAACTACATAATTGTTTAGGAGTGCTTATCCCCACCCTCTCTGAAGGGGCCCTTCTGTATAATCTCCTACCCTAGCAGAATGGTAATAAGAGTACTAATCTATAATAGAAATAGAATGACTAGGTTGCCCCAACCTTGTGCTGAAGTTTGAGTGAGTCTTGGCACTTGGAAATAATTGTTCCTTCTATAGCACATGAAAGCTAAGACAGGTCTTTCCAGAACTGTAGGCTTTGGGTCATCTCTTCTGTGATCTTTCCTCAGGACAAGTGATCAAACATCAATCCTAAAACTGACATGCCTGTCTTAGAAGCACAAGTCTTAAGATTGGAGATCTCATGGGTCATTTGGTCAGAGTTGCTGCATTTGAGAGACACTACCAGTGAGGGAAGAAAACCAAACTTTGGCCTGACAAGAAGAAATGGCCGTGAAGCAGACAGTGAAGAGTCAAGGTGAAATGTAATAATGCCTATTCAGTAATCCCATAAACTTCCTTAGTCAGCAAGCACTAAGTGCTGAATAAGTGCCAGGCACTTAGCTAACTGCTGGGGAAACAAAGAAAGGCAAAAGATAGGAAACCACAGGATAAACAACTACATACAAACAAGATTATGTAAAGGATAAATTGGAGATAACGAAGGGAAGGTATTAACATTAAGGGGTATAAGAAAAAGATTCTTGTAGGAGGTGGGTTTTTAGCTGGGACTGAAGGAAGCCAGGAGGTAGAGAGGAGGAAGGAGAAAGTGACAGACATGGGGGACAACCTGTGAAAATGCAAGGGCCTTAAAAAAGGCTAGTGCCAAACAACTGCAGGTACATAGGAATGAGCAAGATAAAAGAAAACGGAATAAGAATAGAAGGACTTTGAACAGCAGAGGATTTTATGTTTGATCCTGGAGGTGACAGGAAGCCGTTAGAGTTTAATGAATGGAAGAGTGAAATGGTCAAATTTGCACTTGGAAGATTATCTCAATAGCTAAGAGAAGGACAGACTAGAATGGGGACAGATTGGAGGAAGGGAGGTCAATCAAGAAGCTCTTCTCCAGGTACAAGGACCAGGATGGTGGCAGTGTCAGAGGAGAAAAGACAACATATACAAGAGATGTTATGAAGGTAAAACTGAAAGGACTTACTAACAGTTTGGATGTGGGGGAATTAGTATGTGAGGAATTGAAGGAGAAACCTAGGTTATGAACCTGGGTGATTGGCAAAATGGTGGTGCCCTCAGAGGGGAGGTTTTGGGGGAAAATTATTATTTGGAGGCACATTAAGTGTTATTAGACCTCTACAGGTCAAACAGTTCCAAGATGTGCAATAGGTAGTTAATATGCTAATATTAATATTAATATGGTGCTAAGAGAGACATTAGATTTGAATAACTAGATCTGAGAATCACCAACATTAAATCCATGGGAGCTGGTGAGATCACCAAGTGAAATTATATAGACAAAGAAAACAAAAGACAGCTGGTAGCAAGTTGAAGATGGCAGAGTGAGAAGAAGCAATTGAATAAAGTTCACTCCTATCCCTTCTCCACAATGATCTAGAAAATGCACTAGTTCAAATTCTGATGAGGATAGCTAAGAAAAAGTAACAGTGAGTCATTTTTCCAGCCTTGGACAGTTTAGGGAAACAGGTCTGTAGATACTGCGGATAGGATCTGTTTAGAAGCATCCACTGGGCACTCCAAGGTTCAGGGACAGACAACAGGCCACAATAGGGCAAACTGGATCCCAGGGAATCCCTGAATTAGCATTGGTGCTACTGCTTATTACCTAGTTTTGGGTCACAGACTGGGGACAGAGGAGTAATCAGGAGTGCATGCCTGAGCTGCATACTGAGTAAGAAGCAAATTCAAGAAAGGTAGCTGAGTGGCTTTGGTCTCAGGAGCAGAGGGATGATACAGGTTAGTCTTTAAACCAGCATGTAAGCCTGAAGTAGAATAATGAGGGATAGGAATCCTAGAACAAAGAGGAGTCAGCAGTTCATTCATTCTGAATCGTTAGAACCTCTAGATAGACTAACAGTGATTGAGTCCAGCAGCCTACTTAAACTCTCAACCACAAGCCAGGAATTTGTAGGGCTCAGAACAGGAGGGTAGCAAACAATTCTTTCTGGATTATACCTCTCTGGGAGTCCTGTAAGCTTATAAGCCTCCAAACTGAATTCTAAAAGCTGCAGAATGATGTAAAAGGACAGAAGCTTTGGCCAGACATTTCCCCAACTCCCAAGAAGTGCACAAAGCCTGGTATTCTAAAGTCAAGAAGTAGGCTGGAAGAATGAGCCAAAAAAACCCTACTCATTATCATGACAGGGAAGCTCAAGAAACAAACACAGAAAAGAAGGCTTGAAAACATCTACAAGCAAAACCTCAAAAGAAAAATGCAGCTTGGAATACACCCAACAAGAATTCCTAGAAGAATTAAAGAGTTAAAAGCAAAAATAAAAAAAGATTTTAAGAACCAAATAAGAGCTCAGAAATATATGAAAAAAGAATTAACATCCTGAAAAACACCTTATTTAAAATTAGAATTAGCCAAGTGAAAGCTAATGACTCATTGAGACATCAAAAAAAATAAAATAAAATGAAGTCAAGCCTAGAGAAAAATAGAAAAAAATGCATAACTCCTTAAAGGGAAAAAAATCCAACCTAGAAAATAGATTGCAGAGAGATAATTTAGGAACCACTGGAGAATCTGAAAGCCATAAAGAAAAAAAACGAGCTTAGACATAATATTTCAAGAAATCATAAGAGAAAACCACCCAGTTTTTTACAACCAGAGGGCAAAGTAGAAACTTAAAGATACAACAGTCCATACCCTGAAAGAAATTCCAAAACAAAAACCTCCAGGTGTTTTATAGTCAAAATTCAGAACTCAAAGGTCAAGGAAAGCAGCCAGAAAGAAAGAATTCAAATATTGACAGTCAGAATCATGCAAGATTTAGCAGCCACAAAGATAAAAAGCATGGAGAGTTGAGAATATATTCTAGAAAGCAAAGCTCTAGATAACTACCCAGCAACACAATATAATGCTACAAGAGACAAAATAGACCTTTGTAGAAATGGAGGACTTAAAAGCACTCCTGATGAAAATATCAGACTTAAGCAGAAAATTTGACATGCAACATAGGACTCAAGAGAAGCATAAAAAGGTAAAATTAAGTGAGAAATCATAAACTATTTATAATCTTATATAGGGAGACAACAAAATATAAGTCCTCAGAGCTTTATCATCACTAGGGTCTTGGAGTCTTCTTAAAGGGCCTAGATGTAATTCTATTGTATTTGGATGATATAAAAATAATGGAAGGGCATGGAATGCACTGGGGTAAGAAGGGACGGTAGAGGGAGGGGAAAATTATCACCTAAGTGGGGTACACAAGCAGTTTATATGATGGAGAGGGTTTAGAGACACTTGATCTTCACTCTCATCAGAACTAGTTAAAAGAGTGATGAGTAGACATACACAGAGTTGGGTACTGAAATACATCTTACCCAATAGGCAAATAGAAAAGTAAAGGGTTAAGAGGGGGGGAGAGGGAGAGTACATTAAAGAAGGAAGTAATTAGAAATAAAATAGACTTATAGAGGGAACAAGGGAAAAGGAAAGAAAGTGTAAGGAAAGAAAAGTGTAAAAATAGGTTGGAAGATAATACATAGTTAGCAATCATAACTGTGAATATGAAGGAGATGAACTTACCCATAAAACCGAAGCAAATGGAATGGATGAGAAACTAGAATCTAACAATATGTGGTTTATAAGAAATACACTTGAAATAGGAAGATACACAGTTAAAATAAGGGACTAGAGCAGAATCTCCTATGCTTCACCTTAAATAAAAAAGGTTGAGATAGTAGTCATATCAGACAAGAAAGGCAAAAAACAGATCTAATTAAGAGAGGAAATTACATTTTGCTAAAAGGCACCATAGGCAATGAATATCAACATTAAACATATATACCAAATGGCAGAGCATTTAAATTCTTTTTTTTTTATTTAACTTTTTACATTCATTTTCACAAAATTTTGGGTTCCAAATTTTCTCCCCTTTATCCCCTCCCCCCACCCCAATACTCCAAGCAATCTAATTTTCCCTATCTCCAATCTGCCCTCTCTTCTATCATCCCTCCCTTCTCTTGTCTCCATCTTCTCTTTTCTCCTGTAGGGCCAGATGACTTTCTATTCCTCATTAACTGTATGTCTTCTTTCCTAGTAGCAACACAATACTAAACAATTGTTCCTAAAACTTTAAGTTCCACATTCTCCCCATCCCTCCCTCCTGACCCATTCCCTTTGGGAAGGCAGGCAATTCAATATAGGCCCTATCTGTGTAGTTTTGCAAATGACTTCCCTGGTAGTCATGTTGTGAAAGACTAACTGAATTACCCTCCATCCTAACCTGCCCCTCATTGTTTCTCTTCTGTCTTTTGATCCTGTCCCTCCCCAAGTGTTGACTTCAAATTGCTCCCTCCTCCCTTTGCCCTCCCTTCCATCATCCCCCCCCTTGCTTATCTCCTTCTCCCCCACTTTCCTATACTGTAAGATAGGAGTGTGCATTTTATTCCTTCCTTTAGTCAAATGTGATGAGTGTAAACTTTTTGATTTTTTTTCTCAGCTCTCCTCTTTTTCCCTCCACTAAAAAGTCTCCTACTTGCCTCTTAAATGACATATAATTACTCCATTCCATTTCACCCTCTTTCCTCCCATTACATTTCTTTCTCACCATTTACCTTAATTTCTTTTAAGATATGGTCCCATCCTATTCAATTCAATCTGTGCTCTCTGTCTCTGTATGTGTGTGCATGTGTGTATGTGTGTGTGCGTGCATGCGTGTACATGTGTGTGTATGGACCCATCAACTACCCAGATACTGAAAAGTTTTAAGAGTTACAAATATTGTCTTTCCATGTGGGAATGTAAACAGTTCACTTCTGGTAAGTCCCTTAAGACTTTTCTTTGCTGTTTACTTTTTCATGCTTCTTCTCATTCTTGTGTTTGAAAGTCAAATTTTCTTTTCAGCTCTGGTCTTTTCATCAAGAATGCTTGAAAGTCCTCTGTTTCATTGAAAGACCATATTTTCCCCTGAAGTATTATACTCAGTTTAGCTGGGTAGATGATTCTTGGTTTGAGTCCTAGTTCCTTTGACTTCTGGAATATCCTATTTCACGCCCTTCGATCCCTTAATGTAGAAGCTGCTAGATCTTGAGTTATCCTGATTGTATTTCCACAGTACTGGAATTTTTTCTTTCTAGCTGCTTGCAAGATTTTCTCCTTGAGCTGGGAGTTCTGGAATTTGGCCACAATGTTCCTAGGAGTTTCTCTTTTTGGATCTCTTTCAGGTGGTGATCGATGGATTCTTTCAATACTTATTTTGCCCTCTGGTTCTAGAATGTCAGGGCAGTTTTCCTTGATAATTTCATGGAAGATGATGTCTAGGCTCTTTTTTCGATCATGACTTTCAGGTAGTCCCATAATTTTTAAATTGTCTCTCCTGGATCTATTTTCCAGGTCAGTTGTTTTTCCCATGAGATATTTCACATTCTCTTCCATTTTTTCATTCTTTTGGTTTTGTTTGGTGATTTCTTGGTTTCTCATAAAGTCATTAGACTCCATCTGTTCCATTCTAATTTTGAGAGAACTATTATTCAGTGAGCTTTTGAACCTCTTTTTCCATTTGGCTCATTCTGCTTTTGAAAGCATTCTTCTCCTCATTGGCTATTTGAACCTCTTTTGCCAATTGAGTGAGCCTATTTTTCAAGGTGTTATTTTCTTCAGCATTTTTTTGGGTCTCCTTTACCAAGGTATTGACCCGTTTTTCATACTTTTCTTGCATCTCTCTCATTTCTCTTCCCAGTTTTTCCTCCACCTGTCTAACTTGCTTTTCAGAATCCTTTTTGAGCTCTTCCAAGGCCTGAGCCCACCCGACATCCCCCTGGGATGTCTGGGGTACCGAGGCCCCGCCCTCTATGTCTTTCCCTGATGGCAAGAATATTTCCTCGTCATCGTCAGATCCGAAAGTCGGGATCATTTGCATCTGTTCGAAAAAACTCTCTATGGTCTTATTTTTCTTCCCTTTTCTAGGCATTTTCCCAGCCAGTTACTTGACTTCTGAGATTCCTGTCCCCCCCCGCCTAGGTCCGCCCAGCTAGTGCTTGGGATCTGTGATTCAAATGGGCTTTCCGCGCTACGCGGCTGCTAATCAATGTGAGCTTTAGTTCTGGTGCTGGGGTGGGGGCAGGGCCGCCTCCCAGGCTCAGCTCCCTCAGGGGCTTTATGCAGAGACCTTCAGTAATGGAGCGGGGTGGGGCAGGGCCGTCTCCCAGGCTCAGCTCCTTCAGGGGGTTTATGCAGAGACTTTCAGTAATGAAGATCCTGCCTGCTGCTGGGGGAGTCCCGGGCCGCCGCCACAGCTGCTTCCTCCACCGCCTCCCCCGCCTCTGCCTCCGCTGCTTCCTGTCCCCGTCTCTGCCGCCACCGCTTCCTCCCAAGGGGGCCCGAGTCATGGAGACACTCCGCTCCCCTCTTCCAGCCCAGCTGTCTCTCTCACTGACCTGTAGCTTCTGTGGGAGGAGGGACCTTCCAGGCCGCCGGAGCTTCCGTCCCTGAAGCCTGCTCGGATCAGCTTCTCTGGGGCCGCGGCCAGGGCAGCGCTGGGGTGGGGTCCGCTTTCCGGGGCGTGACGGACCCTGGGGACCGCTCTCCTGGGCTCTCTGGAATGGAAATCTCTTCCACTCTGTTTTTGCACACTTTGCAGTGATCCAGAAATTATGGGGATCTCTTTTTACATTAATTCTATGGGCTGTGGGTTCAGAGCTCGTAAATGTGCATCTTTCTACTCCACCATCTTGGATCCGCCCCCCCAGAGCATTTAAATTCTTAAAGGAAAAATTAAGTGAGTTATGAAAATAATGGGGAATCTCAATTTACCCCTTTCTGGGCCCAAATAAATCTAATAATAAAATTATTAAGTTAAGAAGATGAATACAATTTTAGAGAAGTTATATATACTAAATATCTGGAGAATATTGAATGGGAATAGAAAGGAGTACACCTATTCTCAGTTGCTCATGGCATCTTCACAAAAACTGACCATTTATTAGGGCATAAAGATATCACAACCAGAATATCAGAAATATTGAATACATCTTTTTCTGACCATAATGTAATAAAACTATATTCAATAAAGGGTGTGTGAAGCAAAGATTAAAAATTAAGTCAAAATTAACAATCCAAAAGCAATCTTTCATTAATGATTATGACAACAATGAGACAATATACCAACATTTGTGGGACATGATCAAAGCACTACTTAGGTGGCAAATATCAGTGAACTGGGTGTGAAACTCATAAAACTAAAAAAACCTAGAAAACAGAAATTAAAAACTCCAAATAAACACTGAAGTAGAAATCCAGAAATCAAAGCTCCCCCAGCAATGAAGTCAAGCTCTTTGTTTGAAGACCCAGTGATCAGTAAATTCACCAACATGATGATGAAAGGAAGAAACAAAATACTGGCAAGATAGCTGATGACTGAGACTCTGGGAACCCTCAAGAGATAGTAATTTAAAATATACCATGAATCTACAGCCAAGGAACGGAAGGCCATCGTGCGCAATCCCTACACCATCTTCTACCAGGCCCTACACAACTGTCAGCTTGTCCTTGGCCTGGTTAGTATCCCAGTCCCTCTGACTGATAGACACTGGCACTTCTTGCCCATGAAATGGTGTGACACTAAGCACCCCAACATACACAGGGGGGCCTGCTATCACAGGTTCTTAGATCTGGCATTTATAAAATGAAAGCAACTTTCAAGGGGTTAATCACTTTAATCAAGCACATGTGTCATTCCTTTCACCAAGCACATATAGCATTTACCTAGCTCAGGAGAGTCAGCACCCTGAACTTCTAAGAAAAGACAGAGTTATCAAAGATTAACAGACATGGCTTCCTCTGCCTGAATTCAACAGGTCCAATTGTCTGACCACAATTACCAGAGAGGGAAGCATGGACATCTGGGTTTTCAAAGCTGGGGGGCTCCTTTACAGGGTTTCCAGAGTTCTCATCTGGCCAAACAAACACTTTCAGCCAATAAGCCCCAAAGTATAACCTCAATTCAGAGTATGTATACCTTTTTTTAGAGCCAGAGGGCAACATAACCCTTGAGAACCAGTGCCTCATTAACAAAAGGTTTGGGCCTTTCCACAAATTTTCCCTAATCAAATTCCCCTATTGGAAAGACCCATGAATCACATTAAAATAATTAACAATACAAACACATATACTGTTTCTAGTTAAAGAAACTCTTGTTTCTGTACTTTATTTCTAGTAAAGACTCTTGATTGATAAAAGGCAATATTCAATCAGCTCTTGATTATACTAAAACAAAAACAGCAAAAGATCTTATTTTGCTTGCCATCACAAATGGATAATTCAAGAATTCTGGGAGAAGAAACCTTGGTAAATGCTCATGCCAGAAAAGCTGTCTCATGAATTACTGTAGGCCGTTCACAACCAAGACCTTGTGATTAAGAAGAAGCATGACCTACACAAAATGGTGAAGGCTTGTTGAGTATTTGTGCTCTACTGCTTGGGGCAGAGGATGGGAAGAGGATTGAGCCACAAAGTGAGAGTTTGGTACAGTTATTCAGCCTCCTGTCCTTGTGCTGGGAAAGTCAACCTAAGCAGAGGAAGGTCATTGACTTTTCACCGTGTAGCGGGGTAGGAGTCACAACCTAGAGTGCAGGTTTCAAGCTGAAGGGTGGTTAGAGCTTAGAATGCACTGTCTTCAAGCTTCCTCTCCTGTAACCTTTCCACTATCAGCTATTCTTAACAGAAATTACAGTAAAGCACCCATTTAGTTGTTTGGTTGGTTGTGGTCCTTAATTCTCGAAGAGGACCAAAATGACATTGCCATGATAAAGTGAAATCTCAGTGTGTCCAACTGTGGCTGATCAGACCAATACGAGCTCAGAATGTTCTACCACGGGTTGGACATAGATAGGCTGCATGAATATTTGGGGCAGTTACTCCAAATTTACTTATCCTATGTTTAGCTCCATGCCCCTGGGGCTCAGGATCTCCTCTTGGTTCACTGAGGTGGGGCTGTCTGGGGAAGCCCTGGTTCTGCACTGGTTCCCTTCAGCCACAGCAAGAGGGACTCCCCCCCCCCTTTTCCAATTTTTCCTACCTTTATGGGCTAAGAGACTGTTTACTCCTTTGGCTGATCCCACCGTTCCAGGATTTTTCCTGGGGTAATAGTCTATGGGTTTTTCAAGGTCAACAAGAGAAGGGATAGAGCATTTACTGATCCCTCCGCCATCTTGGCTCCTGTAAGGTCAAGTAGGTGACTTACAGACATTTAATCTGCAGCTGCTGCAGTTACCTGGGGTTCTGTGCTTCTCTCTTGCTTGGTTCCACTGGTCTCCCATCCTGAGCTGCTATGTTTGAGATTCCGCAGTGCAGCTGCTGCTCCAGATGGCCTGGGGCTTCCTGCTTGGCTTTGCTATGGTGGGTTCCACGCTGGTACTCTACAGATACACTTCTTTAGGAGGTTAGCCACAAAAGGGAAGAGAGATAACTAATGGGAATGGATGGATCAAGTAAGGATTTTTTGAGGAGGAAGAGACATGGGCATGTTTGTAGGCAGTAGGCAAGCAGCCTGTAGACACAGACTGAAGATTGGTTGAGAGAGCAGGGATGGATAAAAGGGACAATGTGCTAGAAAATATGGGATGTGGTGGGATCATTTGTACATGTATTACAGTATTATATACAGGCTTCCCTTGATAAAGAGAAAGATGATCTCTTCATTTGAGGAGGTAAAGTTATTTTATGTTTTAATGTTTAAATCTTGACTTCCCACAAGACTGAGTTATTACTTAGTGTTAGTATTTTAAGTTTCCATGCTCACTTGTGAGAGCTTGTAATGCTTAGTATTACTGTTGTAGGGGGGCAATAAGTCCCAAACCTGTTTTTTAACATACAATGAACATTTTTTTCTTTTCTCTGTCTTCTGGGAGACATGAAATAAACCTAAACTCTAAGTAATTTTTCCCTGAGGTGTTGCAGTTGATGTGAAATGGGCCAAAGAGTGAGTATAATATAAGGAATACAACCTTTCTTCAAAGGGTCAGCTTCTCCTAGGTTTAAATCTCACTAAAACCATGTACCTGGATCCAAATCAGAATTACTACTCCTTATGGAAGGAGAAAGAATAAAATGTATTTATTTCTCTCCTGACTGTCCTATGTTGGGACTTCTCTGAATTAACCAGGCCTCCCCCTCAAATACTTTCCTCATTTGTCTCTCCTCTTCCCCTGCTCTTCAAGCCTTTTGTCTGCTGTCTTCCCCCATCAGACTCTAAGGTCCTTGAGGGAAAAAACTGTTTCCTTCTTTTCATATTTGTATCCTCATTGCTTCTAACAGCTCCTGGCACATAGTGTACGTGTGTAATATTTATTCAATAACTACCACCCCTTGACTTGACACTTTCTAGGATTAGATTAGTACATAAAGTATAGACAAAATAAAAACAAAGTTTTGTGGAAAAGGTACTAGCAGCTGGGGGATCAAGAAAGACTTATTAGTAGGTATTTCTTGATCTGAGTTTTAAAGAAAACAATGAAATCTAACAGAGAAATGATGAAAAACTGAATTTCAGGCAGAGGGAAAAGTATAAAGTCATGGAGCTGGTAGGTAAATTATTATGTATTACGAACAGTAAGAAAGCCAGTTTGGCTGTATCACAGAGTGTGAAAAAAAGGAATGAGTGATGTATATATAAAAAAGGTTAGTTACTGAAGCCAGTTTGTGAAAGGTTTTAAATGACAAATAGAGGTGTGTTTGTACTTAATTCTAGATATATTACTGGAATTTTTTCCTCCAGTAGGGAAGCAACATAGTCAGAACTGTGCTTTAGGAAAATTACTTTGGCAGCTGTGTAGAGGGTAGTTTGGAATAGGGAAAGGTTTGAGGTAGACATTACTTAGGAGGCTATTAAATAGTCTAGGCAAGAGATGATTATGGCCCGAACTTCAGTGACAGAAGCTCTGTTAGGGGAGAAAAGATGATGGATTTAAGAGATATTATTGAACTAGACAAGGTAAAATCATTTTGAGGGGAGAGAGAAATAACAGAATTTGGTGACTGTGGGAAGAGGGAGCACTTGAGTAGTTTGTAAACTTGGGTGATTAGAAAGATGGTGATGAACTTCATGGAAATATGGTAGTTGAAAAGAGGGGTGGGCTCTGGGGAATAGATAAGTTCTGGTCTGGACAGAATTTGAGGTGGTTATGGGGATTTCAGTTTGAAATGACCATTAAACAGTTGGTGATACAGAACCAGAACTCAGGAGAGAGACATCTACTGGAAATAGAGATGTGGGAGTTATCTACAACTTTTTTTGGCTCCTCTGGCTGCACTCATTCTTTATTTCTTTGACTTTACCATGCCTTCAAGTCAGGCACAACTGTATCCCCCAACCCACAGCTTTCTTTTGTGTGTCTTCCCTCATTAAACTGAGAGCAAGGACTATCCTTTCTTTTTCATATTTGTATCCCTAGACTTACCCCAGCGCCTGGTACATAGTATGTGCTTAGTAAATGTTGATGACTATTTACTATCTGCATAAAGAAAACGATGCCCATAGGAGTTGATGGGGTCACATAAATTTCTTCATGTTCTCATGTGTAAGCTTCAGTCTTCCCAGATTGCCCCAAGGCACAGGTAAGAGCACCCCAGGACAGTGCCTTGGTACCACAGTTGCAGGGTGGCAAATACATGATAATCCATCAAAGAAGACTGGGAAAAAGCAGTCAGAGAGATGAAAGGAGATAAATACAAAAGACAGTAATGTCATAAAAATCCAGAAAAGAGAGAATATTCAGGAGAATAATCTTAGAGAGCTGCCTGGGAAACTGTGAAGTTGACTGGCCCATAGTCACACATCCAGCCTGTGTCAAAGATGTAACTTAAATACAGACCTCCTTGCTACAGTCATAATCTACTGCCCAAAACCAGATATAACATTATTAAAGAATGTGTGTGTGTGTTCGTCCTTCGTTGCCAAAGAAAACCATGCCATCGGAGAAATAACAACATGACTTGCACTTGACTTTGTTTTGAGTAAGAGAGAGCTGTGCAGGTTACCAGCCTCACTTCTCCTCCAGAGTCATCTGAATCCAGTGACCAGATATTCATCAAGATGACTAGAAATGACCCAGGATGAGGCAGTTCGGGTTAAGTGACTTGCCCAAGATCACACAGCTAGTGAGTGTCAAGTGTCTGAGGTGAGATTTGAGCTCAAATCCTCCTGACTCCTGCACTGGTGCTCTATCTACTGCACCACCTAACTGCTTCAGATTATAGAATATGAATTTTATGAATATCCATCAGTGTTCTTATCAAAATCATCCCATTCTCATGTTAAATACCTTTAGCAATCACAAGGAAAAAGCTATATTCACAGAAAGAGAAAGATAACCAATGCTATGTATTCTACTCATACTCAATAAATGTCCATCAATAATAATGGTTGAAGGGTTGGGTTTTTTTTTTTGGCAGGGGGAGTATGGAATATTATATGTAAAAATTTATTTCCTGCTTAACTGCTCCACCTGCTGGCAAGATCATATAATATCTGTTTCTGGCAAAGGGGCTATTTTCTACAAGATGTATAAGCAAATACAAATATTTTTTCTTACTAATTCAGTAATATCTGACCCATATGAACTCACTCATTGGTTCAATAAATATTTACTGAATGCTGCATTATGCTGAGAGATGAGTAGCAAATACATGAACTCAAAAGACATATTAGCTGGAAGCATTTAGTCGAGGGACAAATACTACTCAACAGACTTGTTTTATAATACACTATTATAAATAAATGATAACAGTACATATCATTCATATAGCATTATACAATTTATTAAGGTGTTCTCACCACAACTTTGTGAAGAACGGCCCTAAAAGTCAAGGGGTCCCACTACACACATAATCAAAGGATATTAAGAGTCAACTGACAAAAGAGGATACAGACACTACAATCACTTGAAAAAATGTTCAGTTGTATTAACAGAGAAATGCTATTATGTGAGGACTTAATTAGAGTCGGGATCCTGTCAATTTAGGCTCAATGTTGGGATGAAATGAGGTTCTTCAAGGTTTACTTAACCCTATGTGTGTTCATCCTTCATTGACGAAGAAGACCATTCCATCAGAGAAATGATGACATGACTTGAACTTGACTTTTTCTTTTGAGTGAGGGAGGGCTGTGCAGTCACGAGACTCATTTCTCCTCCAGAGCCATCTGAATCCAGTGACCAGATATTCATCAGGATGACTAGAGATGACCCAGGCTGAGGCAATTGGGGTTAAGTGACTTGCCCAAGGTCACACAGCTAGTGAGTATTAAGTGTCTGAGGTAAGATTTGAACTCAGGTCCTCTTGACTCCTGCACTGGTGCTCTATCCACTGCACCACCTAGCTGCCCCCAGCTTTGAAAAGATATTCAACAAGGATATAGTGGCTCTTGGGTAGAAATGGTACACTCCCCTTCCCCATATGGAAATGGATCAGGAGGGTAGAGTGGTTACTTCTGCAGTTTCAGAACATCTGCCAAATCTGAAGTGCCCCAACCCAATGGAGGTGTGTCCTGGTGATCAGTAGGCAATGTCAATATGGTGAGAGGCTACCTGGAAATGGTGTCAAGGGAGGCTTAGAACCCTAAGGCATCCCCAGGCCAAACAAATCTGAGCATGGTCAGCTTTTAGTGAAAAATTAGACCAGGATGGGGAACCTGCTGCCTCAAGGCCACATGTGGTCTTCTAGGTCCTTGGGTGTGGCCTTTGGACTGAGTTCAAGTCCTACAAAACAAATCCTTTTATTAAGGGGTTTTGTTTAGTCTAGGGGGTATGGCAGATATTAGGTACATTATAAATGCAAATTAAAACAACTTTGAGGTAGTTAGTACTTCATATTCATGATGCTCATAAAAATAAATATAAATGTCCTAACTTCCCAGTCAGCAAGGTTCCCAACTTCACTCCTCATCCTCATCACCCCACCCCGCCCCCATAGGCAATCTATCATCATCTGGTAATTTTACCTTTTAAAAACATTTTCAACGTTCCCCATTCTCAACTCAGACTCTGTCATCATCCTGATATAATATTGCAAAACCTCATACCTGGATGATATTACAATAGTCTGCTTGCACCATTCTATCCATGCTTCACTCAGATATCAGTGTTCTTCCTATAAAGTACAGACCCAACCACGTCAGGAACTTACTCAATATACTCCAATGGCTATATCACCTCTTGGATCAAATATAAAATACTGTTTGGCATTCAAAGCCCTTCAAAACTTCCCCCTTCCCCCACCATTCTGATCTTCTTATACCTTACATTCCATCCCCCATTCCCTTGAATGACGTATTCTTCAGTCCAGTGAATCTGGCTTCCTGGCTATTCCTCAAACAAGACACACCACCTCTCAACTCTGGAGATTTTCACTGGTTGCTCCCCATGCCTGTAATATTCTCCCTGTCTGCCTCCTGGCTTCTTTTGGTTTCCTTCAAGTCTCTGATAAAACCCTAGCTTACGCAGAAAGCCTTTCCTGATTCCCCTTAATTCTAGCATTTTCCCTCTGCTGATTATGTCCAATTTGTCCCATATGAAGTTTGTTTATACATAGCTGTTTGCATGCCGTCTTCTCAATTAGATTTTGAGCTACTTGAGAACGAGGACATTTTCTTTTCTTTGTATCTCTAGCACTTAGAATGTCACATAGGAGGCATTTAATAAATGTTCCACTACCAAGAAATCCTATTCCACTTAGTTACACCAATTACTCAACAGAACACTATTCATAACTACAAAAAACTGAAAAGGACACAGATGGCCAATAACTGGCAAAAAGAAGAATGAACCATGGATCATCAATGTAACAAGCTACAATACTGTTTAAAGTGCTAAAGAAACATAGAAAGACATGAAGCAATATGGAAGGGCAGGAGTAGACTACCCATTTATTAAGTGACTACTCCATGCCCAGGAAATAAATGCTATTAATCCCATTTCACAGTTCAGGAAATTAAAAGAGGTTAAGTGACTTGCCAGAATGACACAGCTACTAAGTATTCAAGGCCAGATTTTAACTCAGCTCTTCTTGACTCAGCACTCTATCCACCATGACACTTAATTGTCTAAGGGAATGAAGAAGGTAGAACAGTATATGTGCTAACTGTAATTATACTTTGATACTTCAATATATCTATGATATCAGTACACCACTGGTGCAGATAATAACAGCTAATATTTACATAGCATCTTAAGGTTTACAAAGTTTCTTATATATATTACTTTATTTTATCCTCAAAACAACCTTGTAGGTGCTAATATCCTATTTTACACATAAAGAAACTGAGGTTGAGAGGTTTATATGATTTGTCTAGGCTCACACAGAGGTAAGACTTGAATTTGGATCTTCCTGACTCCAAGTCCAGCATTCTATCTGCATAACTTAGCTGCCAGTTAACAACACAGTAATATATTCTTATTCTGTCTGTGGTTCTTGTTATCTTGTGTACTGTTAATAGAATAGGAAGATCTTCCCTGCCCATTAACAGGCCTAAAAACACATGGAGCCTGTGATCACATGGAGCCTATGGTCACAAGGAGCTCAGACTGGGAGGAATTTTCTCAAATAGGAGGGAGAGGGAGAGAGAAGGAGATGGTGGTGGGGGGAAAGAAGAGGGGAGAGACAGGGAGAGAGGTAGAGAGGGAGGGAGAGGGAGAGAGAGAGAGAGAGAGAGAGAGAGAGAGAGAGAGAGAGAAGCAAGCTGTGAGTGGGCAGAGGGAACTTGTTTTTTGTGGGGAGGTCTGACAGAAATATGGTTTAGGATGTTGGTGCTCCCTGCATTAGCGATAAGTGCCCTGTTAAGTCTTACCTCCTGGTATTCTAATGATGATCCAAATAAATATTTTGGTTTTGCATTTGAAGAACAAAGTTTATTATATATTGCGAATTTACCCTGGAAATACACATGCATATTCATAGCAGGTGCTATATAGGTATACCATTGGTGTTACATTCTCCTCCTGTAAAATCTCCAGTGATTAACACCTTAAGGGCCTTCCTCTGGGTCTTTAAAATTTGTAAGTACCAATGTGCAGTCTATCTCTCACTCTGAATAGTAAGCCAACCCACCTTTATCTTCTAAGTTACTTTCTTGGTATATTTGGTACTTCTCACCATACCTTTGTGTTGGTCATCTCTATGCCCAGGATGTTCTCTTTCCTAACTTGATTGTGAGAATACCTGAATTCTTTTTGAGATTAAGCTCAAGTCTTACATCCTGTAGGAGGTTTTTCTTAGTATCCCCAGCCGTTAATGCCTTTCTCCCTAAAGTCATCTTCAATATACTCTGTATTTGCTATGTATACATATATATATATGTACATATATATGTATATGTAGTCACATTAGAATTTTAAGTTTCTCAGAACCAGAACAATTTATACAATAACAATACTGTAAAGGAAAACAACTGTGGAAGGCTTAAGAACTGTGCTCAATACAATGACCAATAACAATTCCAGAAGACTTGATAAAGCAACCTACACACTGCGGACAGATAGATGATGAACTCAAAGTACACATATATTTTGGATATGATTTTTAGGCTAATATCAATTAGTTATAGAGACCACTGAAAAGGCCCCCACAGTATTCTGGGTTTTGATGAAATCAGGCTAGTGTCATATACAAACAGGTATCTGGAGAATCTTCTCATTCAAAGGGAATCACTCTTTCCTTTATATTCCATGCAGGGCATCATTCGTGCCAGTAAACACCTTTGGTAAGCATTTATCCATTTTATATACTGTTTGATAAGGGTGATAAGTATTGAACAAAGTCAAAGTTTTTGGGTCATTGTATCCATCAAAGAATCATAGTAATCTTATAAATAAGAGACACTGTTGAAAGAGGGTCCATCAACCAACATTTTGATCTAAAATCAAATAATATTTTGTAATCAACAAAAAAACCCATAACCTATGGGTCAGAAACACAGTTATAGATTTTCATAGACCAGGCTTAAATTCTTGAGAACTCTTCGTGCCCCTCCCCTCAACATTTTGAGAAAATGAAGTTTTCCAAAACATCAGTTTGGCTCATTTTGCCCATACAGAGGACTTTTACAGAAGAAATCGGAATATGACAAGTGTCTAAGACTCTACAAGGAAGTTCTAGGGTCCTCAGCTACCATGAAATTAGTTAAATTGATTTTTCTATAAATTCAGTATGTACATTGGATAGCATACCTTTATCAAATACATCTGATAAGCAGATCTTTTTCAATCAAGTTTCTCTTCATATACTAGACTGATTTTGCTAATGTAAAACATCTGTCTTAAAATAAAATTTGCCTATATCTTCTTTTGTGGTTTCCTCCATCACTTGGGTCATTAAATTTTCTCTAAACTATAGATCTTAAAGGTTTCTCCAGTTCTTCTATAGGTAGATTTGTTTGCTTTTATGCTAAGGTCACTTATGTAGTCAGTTTGTTTTGGTATACAGTTTAATATGCTAGTCTAACTCTAGCTATTTTCCAGTTTTCCCAGAAGTTCTTATTGAGCAGGCAGTCTTTTGCTAAGCAGTCTTGTATTCCTGAGTTTGTGGAACACTGAGCTACTCTGTTCAGAATGTTTCTGGGACTTGTTTATCTAGTCCATTCCACTATTTTAATGAGTACTGAATAACTTTGATAATTATATTGTTTCTGTAATATACTTTGAGATCTAGTAATGTCAGGCACTTTCAATACTATTTTTCATCATTTCCTTAAAATTCCTGACTTTTTGTTCCTCTCAATGAATGTTATTATTTTATCTAGTGTTAAAATGTAACATGATTGTTTGATTGATGTAGCACTACATCTGGAAAATAATTTAGGTTATATCGCTATTTTATTAACTCTCTTGCTCTATTTAAGTATTCTTATACTATTGTAAAAGGTATCTTAGGGTAATATTTACTAGGCCTTAGCCTCAAATAGCTACTATGTACAAATGCTCATATGTAAGCAACAAGGAAGAGACACTACAGGTTCTACAGCACAGAGGAAAATCTGACTTTATGGGTATCAGTGAGCTTTTGTAGGAAGAAATTTGCCTTTAGATGGCTATACCATACAGGTAAAAAGAAGCAATATTACATATTAAAAAGGCATACTCATGTGAGAAATTCCAGGAATCAGAAGAAGAAAAGCACTTGAATAAGGTCAATGGAGTAAGAAAAACAAATGATTTTTGTCATACACTCTAGGGCACTTGGACAAAAAGAGGGAAGAGTTAGCAGTTTCAGAAAATGAAGAGGTAAAGTTACACCAGCAATGAGGCGCTTCAATTGACCAGACACCTATTCTTTCTCTGTCAAAAGCACAATTCATTTCTTGACTTGCCTTGATGATAATTGTGTATTTCAAAGGTGAAAGAATCAAAAAGAAGCAACTATTCTGAATCTGATTCTCACAAGAAAGAAATGGTTGCTAGAATGGTAATACTGAGAACCTTGTTGATAAGTTAACATTTCCTCCGAGAGTTTGTGACTGGGGTGGAAAATCTTGGCATACTTTGACATGCACCACATATTTGCAGATTTCAAGATTCAGAAAAAGGATAAGTAGAATCTCATGGACTAAAATTTTACAGGTAAAATCACCCAGAAAAGATGGAAGATAGGTACAGGAATAGTGAAACAATTCCAACAAGGACCAAAAAAGTAAGGAATTTGAAGAAAGCAATGTGTATACACAGGGAACTTCACAACTTGGATTTTTATTTTCTAAAATTCTGATATTTTTGTTTTTTAAATCTGACAGTTCACCGTATAATTATCCCCTCCCTTATAATAAAGCATAAATGGGGGGAGAGAGTTTGGAAAAACAAATCAATATACTAAAAAAGACTGACATTTTCAGTGTTCCATATTAACTGTCATCTACCTCTTCAAAGAAGAGAGATACATTCCCATATTTCTTCTTTGGAACCTGGGTCATTAAAATTTAACAGCATTTGAAATCCTGGAATAGCCAAGCCAGTGGAAAGATGGAATGGAGTAGTCTTTTAACCCAGGAAACTTGAAGGATCACCAAGAAAGGTCCATCTCATTTGGGTAGAAGGGAGTACATTCCAGGACATGAAGCATCTCAACAAGCCATCAGCAAGCCCCAACTCAAGAAACCAACAGGAAATCCTGATCCCCCATGTGGTGAAGCAGGCAAACCCCAATACCTGGACCGCCCACATGCCTTAGCCAGCAGATTCCAGCTCGGAGAACCACCACATGCTTCAGCAAAGCCCCAGGCAGGCAGGTGTTCTGTAGGGGCAAGACCTCCATAAGCTTCAGTGTAACCCCAGGGAAATGTAAAAAAACCCCACCTGGACTCAGCACACACCAGACACCACCACTAGAACCCCAGCTCAGCACCAGGTAAGTTGTGAGATACCTACAGCCTCCCACTATCATGACCTGAGGCCCCAGCACAAAAACCTATGACCAGGACCCCGGGTCCCAGCACAAGAAGCTTGAGACAGTGTTTTCTGTGCTCCAGCAATGAAAGAGCAATTTTAAAAGCCAGAGAAAAGGCAGAAGAGATGAGAAAGAAGAAAAAATGAACACTGACCACAGTAAGTTACTAGGACAACAGGGAAGATCAAAACACAAACTCAGAAGACAACACTGTCAACATACCTACATCCAAAACCTCAAACGGGAATATAAACTGCTATCAAATTCAAAAAGCCTTGCTGGACAAGCTCAAGAAGGATTTTAAAAGTCAAGTAAGAGTGATAGGGAAAAAAATGTGAGAAGAAATGAAAGGTATGCAAGAGAGAATCAACAGCTTGGAAAAGGAAGGACAAAAGTGGACTGAAGAAAACAATTCTTTAAAAAACAGTTGGCCAAATGGAAAAAAAATTCACTGAAGGAAATAGCTCCTTAAAAAGTAGAATTGGCCAAATGGAAAAGCAGGTACAAAAGCTAACTGAAGAAAGTAATTCCTTAAAAATTAGAATTGGGCAAGTGGAAGCTAATGACTATTAGACATCAAGAATCAGTCAAATAAAATCAAAAGAATGAAAAAAACAGAAGAAAATGTAAAATACCTCATTGGAAAAAACAACTGACCTGGAAAATACACCCAGGGGAGAGAATTATTGGATTACCTGAAAGCAATGATTAAAAAAAAAAAAAAAAAAGAACCTGGACAGAATCTTTCAAGAAATTATCAAGGAAAACTGCCCTGATACCCTAGAACCAGAAGGTAAAATAGTCATTGAAACAATCCACCAATCAACATCTGAAAGAAATCTCAAAATGAAAATTCCAAGGAATATTGTAGCCAAATTCCTAAACTAGCAGATAAAGGAGAAAACACACAAGCAACCAGAAAGAAACAATTCAGATATCAAGGAGCCATAGTCAAGATTATTATATAGGACTCAGCAGCTTCTACATTAAAGGATTGGAGGACTTGGAATATGATATTCCTGGAAGGCAAAGGAGCTTGGATTACACCAAGAATCTGCAAATTTGAGCACAATCTTTCAGGGGAAAAGATGGATATTTAATGAAACAGACTTTCAATCACTCCTGATGAAAAAACTAGAACTTAACAGAAAAGCTGTTCTGATCTTCAAATCTGATCTTCAAATACAAGGCTCAAGAGAAGCATAAAAAGGTAAATAAGAAAGGAAAAAAAAACACCATGCTATACAATAAGGTTAATCTTCTTGTATTTCTACATGGGAAGATGATATTTGTAACTCTTGAGAACTGAATCTCTATTAGGTCATTTAGGAATGGTATACTTAGAAAAAGTAGGTATAAGCTGACTTTGATGTGATGATAAAAAAAGTTAATGGGTGGAAAAAAAAGATTGTACTGGGAGAAGAGGAAAGAAGTAGTAGAATCGAGTAAATTACATCACATGAAGAAGCACAAAGACCTATTATAGTAGAATGAAAGAAAGGAGGGGGACAAGAATTGTTTGAACCTTACTCTCGCTGGATTTAGCTCAAAAAAGAAATAAAATACACACTTAGTTGAGTATAGAAATCTATCTTGCTCTAAAGGGAAGTAGTGGGAAAAAGGAGAAAGTAAATGGAGAGGGGCTGATAGAAGGGAAGGCAGATTAAGAGAGGTGGCAGTCACAAGCAAACTGGTGAGGAGGGAAAGGGTAAAAAGAGAGAGAAAACTATAATCAGGGAGAAAACAGTATGGAGAGAAATACACAGTAATTATAACTGTGAATGTAAATGAGGTGAATTCTCTTATAAAACAGAAATGGATAGCAGAGTGGATTAAAAACCACGGTCCTGCAGTGTGTTGTTTATAAGAAATACATCTGAAGCAGAGAGATACATACAGAGTAAAAGTAAAATTATGCTTCAGCTCAAGTTTAAAAAAAGTAAAATAAAAAAGTAAAAAAAAAAACAACAAAAAACAGAGGTAGCAAAGTTCTGACCTCAGACAAAGCAAAATCAAAAAGAGATCTAATTGAAAGAAAAAGGAAGGATACTACATCTTCCTAAAAGGTGCCATAGACAATGAAATAATATCAGTACTAAACATATGAATCAAGTGGTATAGCATTCAGATTCTTAGAGAAGGTAAGTAAGTTACAGGAAGAAATAGACAACAAAACAATACTAATGGGGGACCTCAACCTCCCCCTCTCAAACTTGATAAATCTAACCAAAAATAAACAAAGAAGTTAAGGAGGTGAATAGAATTTTAGAAAAGTTAGATATGGTGATCTCTAGAAAGGTGAATGAGGATAGAAAGGAATGTACATTTTTTCTCAGAAGTACATGGCACTTACATAAATACTGACCATGTATTAGGAAGTAAAACCCTCACAATCCAATGCAGAAAAGCAGAAATATTAAATACGACCTTTTCAGATCATGATGCAATAAAAATTACATGTAATAAAGTGCCATGAAAAGTAAGACTAAAAATTAACTGGAAATTAAATAATATAATCCTAAACAATGAGTTGGTCAAACAACAAATATGAGGAAGTATAACAAAACTTACACAATGCAGTAAAAGTAGTTCTTAGGGGAAATTTTATATCTCTATATGCTTACATGAATAAAATAGAAGAAGAGCTCAATGAATTGGATATGCACCTAAAAACCTAGAAAAAGAACAAATTAGAAATCCCCAATTAAATACTAGAAAGTAGAAGTTCAGAAATCCAGAAATTTGGAATTTCAAATTAGAAATTCAGAAAATCAAGAGAGATTAATAAGATTCAAATTAAGAAAACTATTGAACTAATAATACTAAGAGCTGGTTTTATGAAAAAAAAACAATAAAATAAACATTTGGTTTGATTTTAAAAAAGAAAGAAAACCAAGTTATAAGTATTGAAAATGAAAAGGGTGAATTCACCACCAACAAAGAAGAAATTAAAACAATTAGGAACTAGTTTGACCAACTGTATGCCAATGAATCTGACAACATAAGTGAAATGGATGAATATTTACAAAAATATAAACTGCCTACATTAACAGAAGAGGAAATAAAATACTTTAAATAACCCCATTTCAGAAAAAGAAATTGAACAAGCCATCAATGAACTCCCTAAAAAAATATCTCCCGAGCCAGATGGATTTACAAATGAATTCTACCAAACATTTAAAGACCAATTAATCCCAATACTATATAAACTATTTGGAAAAAATAGGTGAAGAAAGAGTCCTATCAAAGTTTTCTTATGATTCAAACATAGTGCTGAAACCTATATCAGGAAGAGCTAAGAACAGAGAAGAAAATTACAGTCCAACTTCCCTAATGAATATTGATGCAACAATTTTAAATAAAATATTAGGAAAGAGATTACAGCAACTTATCATGAGTATAATACACTATGACCAGGTAGGACTTATGCCAGGAATGAAGGGCTGGTTCAATATCAGGAAAACTATCAGCATAGTTGACAATATTAATAACAAAACTAACAGAAATCATGATTTTGACAAGCACCTATTCCTACTAAAAAGCACTAGAGAGAAATAAGGGCAGAGCCAAGATGGTGGAGTAGAAGGAGGGACCTGCTCTAGCTCTCCCCCCATAGCCCATAAAATACCTGTAAAAATGACTCTAAACAAATTAGAGAGCAACAGAAGCCACAAACTGACAGAGTGAAACAGATTTCCAGCCCAAGACAGACTGGAAGGCTGACAGGAAAGGTCTATCACATCAGGTTCAGAGTATAGTGCAGTCCAGCCTGGGACATGAGCCACAGACAGAACTGGAGCAAGCTTCAGGGCGCAGAATTACAGGTTGCAGCTGCCATTCCCAGATTTCTCAACCCACAAACACCAAAAACAGCTTTGAAGATCAGTAAGAAAACTCTTCTACCTGGATGGGAGGGGAGTGCGGTCCAGCCCCAGCCCCTGCAGCAGCATCCACTTTTGGAGCCCTTTGCCTAAAGATGTTGGGGGAAACAAGTAGTTGATCTGGATCTCAGTCCTCAGAGGCAGTCCTGGGGTGAAGAGGAGCACTGGCTGTCATGGTGAAGCTGGTGGTAGTTGTGGAGAAGGAATCCTATTCACAGTTCCATGGCAGAAAAGAGTGCTTGTGGCTATTCACAGACCACACCACAGTACAGGACAGGAGTAAACTTCCCTCCCTTGATTGTGCCACCTTGGAGGAACTGAAAACTCACAGGTCCCTAAAGTACACCCTCCACTTGACAAAGGACTCGAGAGTCAAGTAACTAGCTGGGAAAATGCCCCAAAAATGAGAAAAAAAATAAGACTATAGAACATTACTTTCTTGGTGAAAAGGTATTTTCTTCCATCCTTTTGGATGAGGAGGAACAAAGCATACCATCAGAGGGAGACATCAAAGTCAATGCTTCTTCCAAAACCTCCATAAAAATTTTCAATGGTCTAAGGCCATGGAAGAGCTCAAAAAGGATTCTGAAAATCAACTAAGAGAGGTAGAAGAAAAATTGGGAGGAGAAATGAGAGCCATGCAAGAAAATCATGAAAATCAAGGCAACACCTTGCTAAAGGAGACCCCCAAAATGCTGAAGAAAATAACACCTTTAAAAATAGACTAACCCAAATAGCAAAAGGGGTCCAAAAAGCCAATGAGGCAGAGGATGCTTTAATAAGCAGAATGGGCCAAATGGAAAAGGAGGTTCAAAAGCTCACTGAAGAAAATTGTTCTTTAAAAATCAGAATGGAGCAGATGGAAGCTAATGACTTTATGAGAAACCAAGATATTACAAAACAAAACCAAAAGAATGAAAAAAACAGAAGATAATGTGAAATATTTAATTGGAAAAAAAATTGACCTGGAAAATAGATTCAGGAGACAAAAAAAGAACCTAGATATCACCTTCCAAGAAATTATGCAGGAAAATTATGCAGGAAAACTGCCCTGATATTCCAGACCTAGAGGGTAAAATAGAAATGGAAAGAATTCACTGATCACCACCTGAAAGAGATCCCAAAAGGAAAACTCCTAGGAATATTGTAGCCAAATTCCAGAGTTCCCAGGTTAAGGAGAAAATATCATGAACTTCTCCAGGGAACCAAATTTTGACATAGTTTTTCATAAGCCCTCATAACTAACAGTGTTAAAGACCTTGGCCAGATCTACAAACATTGTGTACAGACCTCTGTTCTGCTCCTGGCATTTCTCCTGGAGTTGTCAGGCAGAAAACACCATATTGACTGTCCCTCGGCCCTTTCTGAAAACACAGTGGCTCTCAGGTATATGACCATCTTCCACGTGAAGGATCAGCCTATTAAGGAGGACTCTAGCAAGAATTCTGCCAGCAATGACTAAGAGAGAGATCCCCCTGTGACTGTCGCAGGACAATCTATTCCCTTTACCCTTATAGAAATGGACAATGGAGGTATCCTTGAACTCTATGGGGATATCCTCTTGCCATATAACCTGGAAAATTTCAGTCAGCTTTTGTATGAGCAATGGTCCCCCTACCTTGTAAATCTCATCTGGAATACAATCAGCATCAGGTGCTTTGCCACATGAAAGGAGCCTAATGGCCCTCAAAACCTCTTCCTCAGTTGGAAGTTCAGCTAAAGAGGGATTGACTTCAACCTAAGGTAAACAGTCAATGGCCTCAGCATTGACTGATGATGGTCTGTTGAGAACACTATGGAAGTGTTCAGCCCATTTCTGTAGGATCATGCCCTTACCACTAATCAGTGTGGCTCCATCAGCACTGAGTAGTTGTGATGAACCATAGGTTTTTGGTCCATAAATTGCTTTCAGGAAATCATAAAAGCACTTTGGACTGTTACTATCAGCATAAAAGTGAATTTCATCTGCCATCTTACTGAGCCAGGAATGCTGCATCTCCCAAAGCTTTGCTTCTACTTTACTTTTGATGGAATTAAATGCTGCCTTCTTAGAGGTGGATGAACTATCCTGCTGGTAAATCCTGTGGGGTTCTCATTTTCCTTTAGCAGTTTCTGAATTTCCCCATCATTTTCATCAAACTAGTCTTGGTGTTTGAGTGTTTTGACCCAGATAAGCAAATGCAGTGCTGTACACTAAATCTCTGAAAACTGCCCACTCCTTTTCTATCCACTGTTGTCAATTGTGTGTTGCCTCAACTTTCCCTCCAAATTAGCTCAGAGATGAGCTCTAATTTGTTGACATTAATTCTTCTGGTAGTCATTTTGCCTTGGGGGTGGCACTTCTGATGAATGAAAATATTCAGGTTGGAAAGGATAAGTCTATGCTCAGTCTAGGACTCTGCACCACACATTGCCTTTGTCACTCTCACTTCTTGTCTGTCTCTTCTCCTTACAATTACATAGTCTATTAGATGCCAATGTTTGCTGCAAGGGTACATCTATGATGTTTTATTGTGTTTAGATAAGCAGAAAACAGTGTCGTGACGGAAGGTCATGTGATATGTATGTCTTCTGCAGTAAATGACCATTGTTGTTGCTGTTTCCAAATCCATTCCTTCCTAGGACTCCCTGCCAAGTCTGGTAGTCTGAGCCTACTCTAGCATTAAAGTTACCCAGAATTATAAGCTTGTCCTCTTTTGGTACATCGAGGATAAGGTCTCCAGGTCTTCATAAAATTTTTCTTTGACTTCATCAGGGTTTGTCATGTTGGGAGGATAGGCACTGATGATGGTGGCATGGCGTTTTCCTGTGAGTGGCAATCACATTGTCATGAGCCTGTCATTCACTCCTTTTGGAAAGCATACCAGCTTGCTGATTAGATTAGTTTTGATTGCAAATCCCATGCCAGCTTCACGGTGCTCACCTTCACTGTGTCCATCCCAGAAAAAGGTGTATCCAGCTTCAGCTTCAGTAAGCTGGCCTTCATGTGCCAACCTTGTTTCACCCAGGGCTGCAATTTGGATGTGACACCTGTTGAATTCTCTTGTAACAAGAACAGTTCTTCTTTCAGGCCTACTGGATTTTGTGTTGTCTATTAGTATGTGAATGTCTTATGTGCTGATGGTGAGTGGAATCATCTTTGCAGATGTTTTCGTATCTTTTATACATTTTTTTTTGTTTCAACTACATAGTGAAATTCCCTGACTGAGGCAGTAATCAGGCCAAGATTGGGTAAGCAGACAATGTTTAGGACACCTTTTCTAGCCCCCTTCCTCACACTAAGAGGTGAGCAGTGCGATCTTTAAAAGGCTGCTCAGACACCCAGAGGGCTCCCGAGTCCCACTGCTGCTTCCAGTGAGAAATGACCCTATGGCCTGGGCCGTCTGTGTGCAGAGTTGTGACTACAGCTCCCAGTATATCCGTACCTGCTGCTTCATCACTTGCCTGTCGCCACAGGACTTTGAGGTATGATAGCAAAATGCTATGGGTGATGTCTTTTGATTCATGGGTAAACTGGATTTAAGTGAGGCAAAGTTGCATGAAGTTGTCAGCCTCATTCTTTCCTCCAGAGTCAACATAATCCAGTGGCAGGACAGATTCAAGACAGCTGGCAATGACTCAGGATGCAGTGGATGATCTTGGCATCTTTGGTGTCTAACCAATCTCTAAGCGCTCCACATCATCTGCTTTATTTCCCTTCATGGCCATTGGAACAAACTGTTCTTATCTACCCATTCCACCACAGGAAGTCTTCACATGCTTGGGGTAGACACTCCCCTAACTCATCAATGGGTTTGGGAACCCTTGGTTTGGCCCGTCTGCCAAAATAGTTTACCAAGGAGTGGCTGCTGCACATGCTGCAGCTTCTTGGAGCCATAGCTGAGACTCAGGTGGAACAGGTGGACACCAAAGGTGGAAAGACCCCTGAAAAGGGCTCGGCAGCCATCACAAAGGTACTGGTCCTCCCTGAACACACCCTATACCCCTTAACTATACCAGATCTTAAATTGTATTATAAAGCAGAAATCAGCAAAAGTATTTGCTGCTGGCTAAGAAATAGTCATAGATCAGCGGAATAGGTTGGCATGCAAGACAGAATAATCAATGACTACAGTAATCTACTGTTTGGTAAACCCAAAGGCTAAAGCTTCTGAGATAAGCCAGCTGATAAAAACTATAGGGAAAACTGGAAAATAGTGTGGTGGAAACTAGGCACAGACCAACATCTTACACCCTACACCAAGATAAACTCAAAGTGGGTACATGATTTAGACATAAAAGATGATACCATAAGCAAACTAGAAGAGCAAGGAATAATTTACCTGCCAGATCTATGAAGAAGGGAAGAAGTTATGACCAAAGAAGAGATAGAGAACATTATAAAATGCAAAATGGATAATTTTGATTATATTAAAGTTTTTCCACAAAGTCAATGTAACCAGTATTAGAAGGGAAGAAGAAAGCTGAGAAACAGTTTTTACAAGCAGTGTCTCTGACAAATGTCTCATTTATAAAATATATCAAGAATGAAGTCAAATTTATAAGAATACAAGTCATTTCCTAAGTTATAAATGGTCAAAGGATACGTCCAGGAAATTTTCAGATGAAGAAATTAAGGCTATCTATAGTCATATGATAAAATGCTCTAAATCACTACTGATTAGAGAAATGCAAGTACTACCTCACACCTATAAGATTTGCTAGTATGACTAAAAAGGAAAATAAATTTTGGAGATGTGGGAAAATTGGAACACTAATGTATTATTGGCTGAGTTGTGAACTGATCCAATCCTTCTGGAGAACAATTTGGGAACTATGCCCAAAGGGCTATAAAACTATGCACATAAAACTATAAAACTGTGTATGTCCTTCGATCCAGCAATGCCACTACTAGGTCTGCATCCCAAAGACATATACAAATATTTACATCAGCTCTTTTTGTGGTGGCAAAAAATTAGAAACTGAGGGGTTGCCCATCAGTTGGGGAATAGTTGAACAAGTTATGGTATATGAATGTGATGGAATACTATTGTGCTATAAGAAATGATAACCAGGAAGATTTCAGAAAAATCTGATAAGACTTATATGAACTGATGCCAAGTGAAGTGAGCAGAACCAGAAGAACATTGTAAAGGCAACATTGTGAGAAAACCAGCTTTGCTACTTAGCTCTTCTCAGCAATAAAATGATCTAAGACAATTCTGAAAGACTCATAATGGAAAATGCTGTCTATCTACAAAGAAAAAAATATGAAGTCTGAATAAATATTGAAGCATACTATTTTGTCACTCTTTCTTTCTTGTGGTTTTTCCCTTTTGTTCTGATTTTTCTTTCACAGCATGACTAATGTGGAAATATGTTTAATATGATTGTACACGTATAGCCTGTATCAGATTGCATGCCATCTTGGGGAGGAGGGAAGAGAAGGAGGGAGAAAAAATTTTGGAACTCACAATCTTATAAAAATGAATGGTGAAAACTATCTTTACATGCAATTGGAAAAAAATACTATTAAATGGGGGAAAAATTTAACAGCATTCAATCTTGTTTTTTTATTCTTTCTTTTTACATTGCTGTTTTCTTTGTTGTGATTACTTCAGTTTGCATCATTTCATGTCTTCCCATGATTCTCCAGTCATCATCTCTTACAACAGTAATAATTCCATTATACTCAACAGAACACTCAACATAGTAATACTGTATTACACAATTTGTTTGGCCATTCTCCAGTTGATATGCATCCGTTTTGTTTCCAGTTTCTTGACACTACAAAAAGTGTTGCTATAAATTTGCTCATATATATGAGACTTTTCTTATCATTAAAGTCTTTGAGGTATATGCATTGCACTGAGGTATATGCGTTGCATTGTGAACTCTGGATCTAAAGAAATAAAATCAGTCACTGCTAAGAAGCAAAATTCAAACTACTTTCCAGATTAGCTAGACCAATCCATCAATGTATTAGTGTGCCTGATGTTTCACTGCCCTGCCAATATGAACTATTCCCATCTGTTCACAGATGATTATGCACTCAGTGCAGCTTCTGAAGCATTGAACAGAATATGAATTGATTTTCTGCCACTTGTGCTAATTTTGGGTTGATAATTAACATCAAGAAAACAGAGGTTCTCCACCAGCCAGCACTGCATTATCCATACATGGAACCATCAGTTACCAAAAATAGAGAAATAGTTAATATTGTGGATAAGCGCACTTACTTTGGCAATATACTTTTATAGGACGTTCATATAGATGATGAAATTGGTGCAAATCTGCTTGTTCCTCTGGCTATGCCAAGGCATGCAGGGGTGGGGAGAAGGTTCCTGGTGTTGGTACTTGCCTACTCCATTACCTTGGGGCTCAGGATCTCCCTTTGGTTTGCTGAGGTGGGGCTTGCCAGGGCACTCCTTCCCCGCCCCAGTCCTGTACTGCTCCCCTTCTACCACAGCAAGAAGGACCTTTAGCCTCCCAGGCTAAAAGACTGCAGCATCCCATCTTTCTGCTGGCCATGCTATTCATGCTATTCTTTCTTGGGGTGGTATTTTCTGGGTTTTTTGAGATCAGTAAGGGAAGATGAGAGCATGTTGCCTCCTCCATTAGAATTTGAACTCTTTTAGGGCAGGGTCTGTGCTTTTGTCTCTCTTTTGTAATCCCAGTCCCATGCTCATAGGCTTTGGGAGTCTCACTGCACCTAAGGGCTTTCCACACTGTATCTCCAGCACTCAGCACTGCGCCTGGCACACACTAAGCTCCTAATAAATGCTTGTAGAATAAATGACTCACCCCCTGAAACTGAACTATGCCTATTTTTCTGGCTCTGAAGGTAACTGGAATAAAAGGTTTCTCTTCGGAACAAAAAGGTTTCTTGTTAAAAAGTAATTTCAGGGATCACACATTGATGAGGATGTACTATTGGGGAATGTACCCTGGGAAATAAAATAGGCCTGTTTTGCTATTTCTGAAGTTCATTGGACCATCCAGCTTTTTCCTTGTCAGAAAAGAAATTCAATCACCATTCATCAGGTGGAGGGCACCCAATCCTGAAATCACACCAGGCCCAGTTTGTTGCCCCTGACACCAATCATAAGAACAGAAGACTTCCTATTTGGACCCAAATGGTGACTTTTTCTTTGTCACAAAGGAAATTCAATAACCATCTGCTCGCTGGGGAAACATCTGGGGTACATCTCAAATGAATACTAGGTCTGGTCTAGAACCACTCAGTGTTGGAGCTGGATTCTCTGAGAGGCAAGAAACGTTTAGTTTGCATCCTGCCTCAGATTCTTACTAGCTGTGTGCTGTGAGACACGGGGCAAATTGCTTTCTCTCTCTATTCCTCAGTTTTTTCATCTGTCAAATAAATAAATACATTTTTTAAAATTCAGGGTTACAAGACCTCAGAGATTCCTTTCCAGCTATAAATCTATGATCCTATGAGATCCACCTTCTTGATTTTAGAAGAAAGAGAGAGCCAGGGGAAATATCAAAGACCCTTGCCTGATGTCACTAGAGAAACAGAGCATGGGTCTCAGCCCTGGTCCTCTACCTTAATTCTGCTCTTTCCTTTAATACCAATAGGGAGCATTTCCACAGTGTTTCAAGAGCTTAACAGACTGATCTCATTTGATTCTCACCACAACCCTGTGGGGTAGGTGCTATATTATTGGGGCAATTTTATAGATTCTCACCTGTAAATGACTCCAGAGCTGACTGAATCTGTAAGGGGAGGGGGGTTGAGGGGAAGGCAGAGGATGAGGAATGTGGAGAAAGGTGAAAAGGAGGGGAGCAGGGAGGGATGAAGGAGAGGAAGAGGAAGGGAAAAGGGAGAAGGCAAGGGAGGAGCAGTTGGGAGAAAGGGAAGGAAAAAAGGAAGAGAGGCGGAAAAGGAAGGACAAGTGAAAGACAGGGGCAAAGGAAGAGGGAGGAGAAAGGGATAAGGGAAAGGGAGGGAGAGAGAAAAGGGAGAGAAGGGGAAGAGGGAAAAGTAAAGAGTAAGGGGGAAAGAAAGGGAAGGAAAGGAGAGGGAGGGGAGGTAAAGTGGAGAGGAGGAGGAAGGGGAGGGGAAAAGGAGGGAGGGGAGAGGGAGGATGAGAGGGGGAAGGGAGAAGAGGAGGGAGAAGAAGAGAGGGGGGAGGGGACGGAGGGTCACATTTCCCAACTCATTCAAAACCTGCCCACTAGGCCTAGCCCCGCCCCTCATTTGCATCGAGCTCTACCAGGCCCCTCCTTTTTTTTTTTTTTTCCAGGCCCACTTGAAGAACTTTCAGTCAGGATTTACCGAGCCTCAACCTTCGCCTCTTAACAAGGCCTGTCAGGCCGGGCCGCCTCAGACCCACCACTTCCCGGACCCGAAGGTTCCAAGCCGGGGCCAGGAACCTCTGCCTTACCTCCAAGGGGAGCTCCTTCCCGGCCCGAGACCCCAAGCTCCCGGCCTCCCCTCAGCCGCCCCGCTCCTCCCCGGGCTTCGTCCCCTTCGAGGGAGAGCGCGGGATGACAGGCCCAGGCAGCCAATCCTGGGACAGCACGCGCGCTTGTGGGCGGGGCCTGGCGGGGGTGCGTGACATCTCACTACAGGTCGTATTGGTTTATGTCCTTCCGCGCTGAGAAGGAAAAGAGATCCTAGGACTAGTCTCTCCTGTCGCGCAAATGCGGCGAAGCCCTGAAGAATGGGGGCTGGATTGTGTGTGTGGGGGGGAAGGGGGGCTACGCGGAATTTTACAAAGGGAAAGAGAGGGGAGAATTCCCGGGTGTGGGGACGCGGAGGGATCAAAGTGATGGGGGATTCCCTGAGGGCCTATAATTAAAAGGGCTCTGAAGGGGCCCGAGGGGCTTTTACGTCTCCCTTGGCTCCTTGGAAGGAAGAGGAGAAGAAAGGAGTGATTTTGTGGAGAGGGGGTCTGCTTGTAACCTCCCAGGGTAACTGCCCCTCTTTTCCACTTTAGCCCTGCAATACCACCCAAGGGGCTGAGAGGCAGCACCCCTCCCCCACTCAGCGGAACGCGTGGGCTTAGCGTCTTGGGGGAGCTTCGGTGTTGTGGGGGGGCTCGGCCTCTTTGGGGGTCTCTCCCTTCATGGATAGGGCTGGTGGGATTCCCTAACTCCCTTGCACCCCCCTTCCCTTGTGTGTTTGAAGCCTTCCCCCACGCTAGGAAGCACTCTGGAGGAGAGTAATGAAGGTCCCAGGGCCCCCCCCCCTCACTGTGGAGATCCTTGTCATAGAAGGGGCTGATGGGAAGACACCCCCCCCCCACACACACACACACACACACGTCTCCCAATTTGCATATCCCATGGCGCCCAGGAGGGATCCATTTATCGCTCTCCCTCATGGAAGGGATTCTTCTGTGTTGCTGTCTGTACCTTATGGCGTTTGAGTCTTAAAACTCTACAAGTATTATGGCCATTATTGTAACTATTTTACAAATGAAGAAACTGAGCCTTAGGTTAAAGTAACATAACTGTGGTGAGTATACATCTTGTAGGCACTCTGAAGTCCGACGCTCACAGCTTACTGAAACCCAAAAAACTCAGAATTAGAAAATAGAAGATCAAGCTCGATTTGGTGTTTCCAGTTAATACTGATTGCATAGCAGAGTTTAGAGGAATGACATTAAAATTTGATGATCTTGGGCAAGTTACTTCACCCTAAACCCTTGCAATTCTTGGGTTCTCTATGTGTAAGATGAATTTAAATTAGATAATTTCTAAGGTCTCTTCTAGATCTTAACGTCTCTTCATAAAACCCAAAGCTGATTAATTGCAAAAAATGGTAAGTTAAGTTTTCTACCTTAAATTTTCTTTCAGAACTAAGAAAGGGGAAAGATGTTGACTTTTTTATTCTTGTGCCTCAGGTGTTCAAACTAATGAGAAAGAAAGAATCCTTGTTAAAATCTTGAATTCTATGATTTCTCTATATGGTATTGATATTATTAAACATGGAATTGAAATAAATCCATTTAAGATTCCAGTTGTAACTTTAAATGTAATTTGAAAAAATTTTTTTTCTTTATTATGGTAAGCTACCTGTGATGATTGGAATGTCTTGTCCCAAGTGAGAAGAACAAGTTGTATTTGTTTGGTAAATACATGCTCTTCAGAAGTTCATTTTGAAAGCTTAGTCAAAATAAGAGAAATTCAAGGAAGTATTAAGGAAAAGTGAAATTTAGTGTATTGCTCATTTCTAGGGGAAAAAGAATGAGTGGTAGAGCCAGAAAAAACACAATGGCAAGAGGAAGGCCACCAAAGGAAACCCAAAGTGCTGCACCTGTTGAGGTGAGTGCTCTCATTTCCATAAATGTAGACATACTGGGAGCCATCCATCCATAGTCTTCTGCTGGGCATGTTTGGGAATTCAACGTCCTTTACGTATTGAGGATAAATGGGGTTAAGTTGTTGAATATTATAGATGGGACCTGCACCAATAATTGGCAGTCTTGCTCTTTTCCCTCCAACTAGCAACCCTCCCTGCCCCCCAGTCTCTCCCCAAAGAATCCTGAAAAGCTATTGCAATTCTGTATCCACCCAATGACTCTTTTCCAAATTATTTGACCATGGTGACATGATGCATATTTCCTTATATCCCTAGTTTCCATGAGAGAGTTCCAATGGTAGCTCATAGTATTTTTCTCTTCTGAAAAATATTTAAATGAGGATCAACTGAATAGAAGTCTGGTGTACAAATAGCCTTAAATTCCCTTTTTTAAAATTCTCATGCTGTCTTCTATTCTGGGAATAGTTTGTATTTGTTATCTTAAATATCATTTCTTGACTATAAAATTGAGTCTTTTACTGGCATGTGAGATTAATGCTACTTTTAATTGCTAAAAAGTATATAAATAAATCAAACTGCAGGGTCAGCAACCTGGTAATGGGAACTCTAGGCACCAACAACGACAAGGGCAGCGGGCGCCAGGTCCAGCTCCAGCTTGGGCACCGGGCCCAGCTCCAGCAGTAACACCTGTTCCAGCTCTAGAAGTGACCCAGGCACCAGCCCCGACCCAGGCACAAGGTGGGGCAAAAATAACGGCTCAGCCACCAGCAACAGCTAGGACACCAACTTTGGCAGAAATATTGGCTCGACCCCCAGGACGGGCTCGGATACCAGCACGGGCTCGGGCACCCGTGCCCATACCACCATCACCAGCTGTAGTATCATCTCAGGCACCAGCAGCACGAGCATCCACACCAACTAGTGGTCTTATTAGGCATGAAGAACCAAGAGGAGCAGAAGGAGGAGATGAGGAGGAAGCATCCATATTTCCAGGTGATGTTGTAGGAATGAGATTTTAAAATTAGTAGATTTTTTTCCTTCTCTCTTTTTAAAAATCAATTTGTTTTTTAACATTCATTTAAAAAATTTTTGAGGTCCAAATTCTTTTCTTTACTCTCACCCCCCTCCCCACCTATTAAGAAGGCAAAAAATGTGATATTGATTATACCTGTGAAATCATGCAAAACATTTCCATATTAGCCATGTTTTTAAAAAAGCAAGAAAAATAAAGTGAAAAAATTATACGTCTCTCTGCTTTCAGACTCCAATTACTTCTTTCTCTAGAAGTGCATATGGTATTTTTCATTATAAGTCCTTCAAAATAGTCTTGGATCCTTGTATTGATCAAAATAGCTAAGTCATTCACCATTGATCATTGTTCAGTATTGCTATTATTATGTGACTTTGCATCAATTTATGTCTTTACAGATTTTTCTGAAATGATTCTGCTCATCATTTCTTATAATGTAGTAATATTCCATTATAACCATATTCTACAACTTGTTAACCCAGTAGCCAATTGATGGGCATCCCTTCAATTTACAATTCTTTGCCCCACAGAAAGAGTTGCTACAAATATTTGTGTACATGTGGGTCCTTTTCCTTTGATCTCTGTGGGATACAGATCTAGTAGTACTAAGTGGCACTGTGTAGAGTGGTATTTTATGCACAGTTTTCTAGCACTTTGGGCATCATTCCAAATCAATCTCCAAAATTATTGAATCAGTTCACAATTCTACCAACAGTGTATTACAGTGTCCCAGCTTTTCCACATCTTCCCCAATATTTGTCATTTTCCTTTTTGATCATATTAGGTGTGAGAAGTGTACCTGAATTGTTTTAATTGTCAATTCTCTAATCAATAATGATTTAAAGTATTTTTTTACGATTATGGATAACTTTGATTTCTTCATCTGAAAACTGCCTGTATGTATTCTTTGAACACTTATCAGTGACTCATATTGTTATAAAGTTGTCTCAGTTCTTTATATATTTGAGAAATAAGGCATTTATCTGAGACACTTGTAAATTAGTTTCCTGTTTTTCTTGTAATCTTGGTTGCATTGGGGTTTTTTTTTGGGGGGGGACTTTTAAATTTAATGTAATCAAAATGATCTATTTTACTTCCTATAATCCTGTCTCTTGTTTGGTCATAAATTCTTCCCTTATCCATAGCTCTGACAGGTAAAATTTTCCGTGTTCCCCTAGTTTGCTTTTTATATCACCCTTTATGTCTAAATCATGTACCCATTTTGTCCTCATCTTGGAATATGGTATGAGATGTTGGTCAATGCCTAGTTTCTGCCAAGCTGCTTTCTAGTTTTCACAGCAACTTTTTTCAAATAGTGAGTTCTTGTACCCAAAGCTTGGATCTTGGGGTTTACATTACTGTGGTCATTTACTATTAAGTATTATATGTCTGATCTATTCCACTGCTCCACCATTCTATTTCTTAACCAGTACCAGATTGTTTTGATGATTACTGCTTTGTACTACAGTTTAAGATCTGGTATGAGTAGGCATCCTTTCTTCACATTTTCTTTCATCAATTTCCCTTGGTATTCTCCACCTTTTGTCCTTCTAGATAAATTTTTTATTATTTTTTCTAGCTGTATAAATAATTTTTGGTAGTTTGATTGGTAGAGCACTGAATAAACAAATGATTCAGTTAGAATTGTCACTCTTATTATGTTGGCTTGGCCTACCCATGAGCAAATTCTCTAGTTGTTTAGATCTTTTATTATTTTTGTCAAAAGTGTTTTGTAATTGTGTTTATATGGTTTCTGGGTTTGTCTTGGTAGGTAGACTGTCAAGTATTTTATATTGTCTATAGTTATTTTAAATGGAATTTCTCTTTTTATCTCTTGCTACTGAACTTCTTTGGTAGTCTTTAGAAATGCTGATGATTTACAATGGTTTATTTTATATCCTGCAACTTTGCTAAAGTTGTTCATTGGTACAGCTATCTTAGTTGATTCTCTAGGAGTCTCTAAGGACAAAGAGTGATAGTTTTGTTTCCTCATTGCCTGTTCTTATGTTGTCAGTTTCTTTTTCCTGTCTTATTGCTGTAGTTAGCTTTTCTAGCATGATGTTGAATGCTTCCATTTTGAAGAAGAAAACTCTCTTATCCATGCCCTACTGTCAGATGATCTTACTTAGAACCTTTGCACAAGTTGTATTCTCTTCAAGGCTTAGCTCAAGTTCTATGCCATTTACAAAAGGTCTTTTTTATTTCCTCACCCCCATATTAACTCATACGTGTTTTATATTCATTTATATGTGTATCACCCAGTAGTATGTTAGTTCCTTTAAGGTAATGCCTGTTTCATTCGTCTCTCAACCCCAAAACTTAATACATTGCCTTGCGTACAGATATCTGATAAATGCATGTTGAGTTGGGGGTAAAATTGACTTAAAAGATATAGCATGATAACAAATATAAGAGAAACAAGGTCATTTAAACTGCTGATTTTAAAATTGTCATTTCTAGGCTAAAACTTGGTTGGTTTCCTTTAAATCACTGCTTTCTAAAGGTAGAATACCAGTAGAATCATGGGTGAGAATGACCTGTCTTTATTAAATCTATGCTTTATTATACTACCCAACTATATCTTCCTTCCTCTTATCTTGTATTAGAGTTTTCTATTGTAACATTACTTGAAATATAAATTTCTTCTGAGCCATAGTCAGCTTAAGTGCAGTCTCTCAGTGATTCAGAATTTCTTGAGGAGAGAGTGAGGTTGATAACTTTGCAGAGCTCTGCCTCACTTAAATCCAATCACAAGCAAGTGGGGACATCCGCTTCGTGATGTCATTAGTCCTGAAGGAGAACAAACAGCAAAGACCAGGTTGAGGTAGCCATTTAGGTAAGACTGTAGCTGGTTTTTATCCAAGGACAACAAATAGTTGTTATAACAGTGAATGAGACCTTTTCTGCTTTATATAATTTGTTATATTTTATTTATGCTCATTTTTCACTGTTAGGCTGGCAGAAAATTTGGGAATTTTTACATGGTTAGTCTATCAAAATGTCCTGAAATAAGCATGGTTCCTATTTTTCCCTCACAGGTATCATCAAGCAGAGCAGAAAAACCAAGGGAACATTAAGGGGACAGAGTGATTGGCTAGACTGTGCACTACATCAGGGACAATAAGAAGGATGATAAGCTAAGATGTCACTATGTTGTCAATAGCATTTTGAATGCCAGGTAGAAGAGTTTCAATTTTATTTGTCCAGCAATAGGAAGCAAAGAAGATCTACCTAGAGGAGTGATAATACCAGCTTTATGAAATAAGAAGATTAGCATAATATTTTTAAAGCAGAATTGGAATTTGAATAGAGGTTGAGAGACAATTAAGAGGCCATTGTAATAATTCAGACCTGTGATAATGAGGCTTTGATCGACAGTAGGTAAGTCAGCAATGCAAAAGAAGGAGCAGAGGCTAGAGATCTTAAAATATATATAAAAAAATAGAAGGCATGATGATTTAGCATGAATATGACTGAGAAAGGAGAATCAACTAGGTACATTTGGACGATAGATAACCGCTGACAAATAGTGAAGGCAAAAAAGGAAGAAAGATTTTTGGGAGGGAGGGGAATGGCAAAAAACGTATACATTTTGCCCAAGTTCCATTTGAGATGACAGTAGCCCATCAGGTAGTGATAGACTATAAGCAGTTGGAGATTTTGATCCCAACCTCAGAAAGAATCTCTAGAGAATTTTTTGGAGTCATCTGTATAGAAGTGGTATTTGAATATCTTAAGTAAATGATAGAGGTGTCATGGCATAATGGATAAATGAATGGATTCAAGGAGATCTGGGTTCGAATCCTATGTCTGACATAAACTAACCCTGTCACCTTGGAAAAGTCACCTAAGCTCCCTGAACTTCAGCTTCCTAATCTGTAAAATGAGGGAAGTTGAACTCAGTAACCTCTAGGGTCTCTTCCCCCTCTAATCTATGATCCTGGCTATTTTAAATTAAATTTTATTTTTTAATTGTCAAATATTTACTTCCCCCATCTGTGATCCTATGACAGTACTGAAAAAGGAAACCCATAAATATATTGGAGAATACCCATATTAAAGAATCAAGGAGAGACTAAGCAGCTAGAAAGTGATCAAACACTTTATAACTGGAAGATATTTTGAAAATGATGTAGTCCAGATCTTTATTCTTACAGATGAGGAAACTGAAGCCCAGAGGAATTGATTTCCCAAAGTCACGACACTCATGTAAGGAGCAGAGCTGGGAGATAGAAAATATGATTAGAGAAATAAAAGGAGAACAAGAATATGGTGTTTCTGAAGCCAGAGGAAGAGATGGAAGAGGTCAGTGGTGTCAGAATTAGTGAGGAAGTCACAAAGAATGAAAAGTGAGTCAGGCCCATGGATCTGGTGATTAAGAAGTCATTAGTCCAGTTCTGTCTATCCCTTCCCATTCTGTAACTGACAATACTTACCTTCATTCTGAACCTCTTCCTCTTGTACTCCTTTTACCATCTAGCACTCATAGAAACCTGGTTTTCCCGAGATGACCTGCAATCCTAGTCATCCTTTCTAGCACCGGTTGCACCTTCTTTCACTTTCATAACTCCCTTCCACTCTCCCATCCCCATGCTGGTACTACAGAGCTATCAGAATTGTTCTTGCTTTCCGTTGCCCATTCTAGACTCTGATGCCTGAGGGTGTTCAGCAACTTCTCTTCCACTGAAATTCACTATCAAGTTTTATTATCCAAATACAGATCCTAGTGGCTATTGCATACTGTCCCCCTAATTTGTTCTTCCTTTCTCCTCGAATTTGGAATCTAGCTCACTGTCTTCCTTCCCTTTCCAACTCTTGAATTACACTGAGGAACTCCAACACCCTAACCTCCGGTTCCTTAATATTTTCAGATGCCATGACCTACTTCTTAACTCTAGCTTCACATGGTGATGCTTCCTCCTTCAATCTCACCCTTATCTATCACCATTCCACTTTTTTGACCCAAAACTCAATTATTGCTTTTTCTGATTCTAATGTTTCATTCTTCCCTCTCTCTTTGTGTGATTTACCCTTCTTGAGCTTGCTCTTCAGTCTCATTGTGACCTACAATTCCTGTTTATTCTTCAGCCGTTACTCCTGTCCTGACTTCAGTTTACAACCTCTCTGTCCTTTTTTATAAATTTCTTTATCTTAAACTAAATACAAAATAAGAAAAGAGAACAAAAAAAGAAAATACAAAAAAAGAAAAGAGGGGGAGGGAATTGCCATGTATACAGCATATATATACATGCATTTTCCTGATGAGAAAAAGGTTCCAGCAATACCTATCCTCCCCCCTACTAGCTTCTTTTGTATTAATTTTTCCTTATATGCCTCATTGTATCAGATAATTACTCCTTTTTATCTTTCCTTACAGTTTTTTTTAGAATAACCCCATCATTCTCAGCTTAGCTCATGTCTTTCTTTCAAACTACCCAAATAATGAGGACAATCATAAGAGTACTGCTAACATTTTCACATGTGTGAAGTAACAATTTGACCTTAATGAGTCCCTTATAATTGGTCATCAATGTTTACTTTATGTCTTTCCTGAATGTTATATATTGAAATTTCCCTTAAATTCTGAAGTTTTTGTCACAAAACCCATAAAGTGTTTGACTTTGTTAAACGTGCATATTTTTTCATTCAGGATTATACTTAATTTTCCTGGGTGAATTACCCTTGATTGTGACCCCAGTTCTTTTGCTCTACATAGTACTCCAAGACATATGGTCCTTCACTGTACTAGCTGCTAATTCTTGTATAATCCTTATTATAGCTCCATGATATTTCAATTGTTTTTTTCTTGTTGCTTCCAATATTTTCTCTTTAATCTGTGAGCTTTGAAACTTGCCTATGATATTCTCATAAGATTTCCTCCTGGGATCTTTCAGGTGGTGATAGGTTGATTTTTTTCAATTTCTACTTTGCCTTCTTGTTCTCAGACTTCTGGACAATTTTCCTTGATAATTTCTTGTAATATTGTATCAAGATTCTTTTTTTATTGTAATTTTCAGGTAGTACAACCATTCTTATATTATTTCTTTTTTAATAATAATTTATTTTTCAATTCTTAACATTCACTTTCACAAGAATTTGAATTCAAAATTTTCTCCCCATCTCTCCCCATCTCCATCCCCAGGATAGCATGCACCCCATAACCCCTTCCTCCAGTCTGTACTCCTTTCTGCTACCCACCCTTCTTCCATCCCACTTCCCCTCTATTTTCCTGTAGAGCAAAATAGATTTCTATACTCCATTGCCTATATGGCTTAATTTCCAATTACATGCTAAAACAATTTTTATCATTCATCCTTAAAGCTTTGAGTTCCATATTCTCTCCCTCCCTCCCTCCTCACCCTCACTGAGAAAACCAATATAGGTCATACATGTATAACAATGCAAAGCACTTCCATTATAGTTATGTTGTAAAAGACTAACCACATTTCCCTCTGTCCTATCCTGCCCTTCATTTATTCTATTCTCTCTCTTGACCCGTCCTCCCACAATAGTGTCTGCTTCTGATGATCCCTTTCCTCATTCTGCTGTCCTTTCTATTATCTTCCCTCTCCTGTCCCCTTCCCCCTTGCCTTCCTGCAGAGTAAAATAGGTTTCCAAATCCAACTGAGTGTGTGTTATACCCTCGTTAAGCCAAATCTCATGAGAATAAGGCTCAGTTATTTCCTTTCATCTCCCCCCTCTTCCCCTCCATTGTAAAAACTCTTTCTTCCCTCTTTTATGTGAGATGGTTTGCTACATTCTATGTCTTCCTTTCTGTTATTCCTGGTACATTTCATTCAACAGTAGATTTTATTTTTTTAGGTATTCTTCCTTCATATTCAGCTCACTCTGTGCCCTCTGTCCATGTGTATCTATCTATATCTATCTGTCTATCTCTCTGTAGATATACACACACACATACTCCCATGTACATATACATACATACATACATATATATAATATACACATGTATACCTACCCATACACACCTATATATATATTCCCTCTAACTGCTCTAATACTGAAAAAGGTCTCAGGAGTTACAAATAACATCTTTCCATGTAGGAATGTAAACAGTTCTACTTTGATGAGTTCCTTAAGGTTTTCTTTCCTGTTTACCTTTTCATGTTTCTCTTGAT
The DNA here is from genome assembly GCA_023548195.1 of Bettongia penicillata ogilbyi. Classification (NCBI taxonomy): domain Eukaryota; kingdom Metazoa; phylum Chordata; class Mammalia; order Diprotodontia; family Potoroidae; genus Bettongia; species Bettongia penicillata. Next base: position 8,306,484 of record JAJHZJ010000331.1, on the reverse strand, counting down.
TCTTGTATTTGAAAGTCAGATTTTCTATTCAGCTCTGGTGCTTTCAACAGGAATGCTTGGAAATCCTCTATTTCATTGAAATTCCATTTTTCCCCTGGAGTATTATACTCATTTTTGCTGGATAGGTGATTCTTGGTTTTAATCCTATCTTCTTTGACCTCTGGAATATCATATTCCAAGACCTTTGGTCCCTTAGTGTAGAAGGTGCTAAATCCTGTGTTATCCTGATTGTATTTCCACAATACTTGAATTGTTCAGTGAGCTTTTGAACCTCCTTTTCCATGTGGCCAGTTCTGCTTTTAAGGTCATTCTTTTCCTCATTGGCTTTTTGCACCTTTTTTTGCCATTTGGGTTAGTCTAGTCTTAAAGTTGTTATTTTCTTAGCATTTTTTCGGTCTCCTTTAGCAAGCTTTTGGTTTACTTTTCATGATTTTCTTACATCACTCTCATTTCTCTTCCCAATTTTTCCTCCACTTCTCTTACTTGATTTTCAGAATCCTTTTTGAGCTCTCCCATGGCCTAAGAACATTGCATATTTTTTTTGGAGGTTTTGGATGTAGAAACCTTGACTTTGATGTCTTCCTCTGATGGTATCCTTTGTTCTTCTTCATATGAAAGGATGGAGGAAAATACCTGTTCACCAAGAAAGTAACCTTCTATAGGCTGCGTTGTGCTCTGCTCTGAGCCTGGTATGGTGCAATAGAACTTTCCTGCTGGCCTTCCAGGCTGTCTTGGACTGGAAATCTCTTCCACTCTGTCGTTCTGTGACTTCTGCTGCTATTGTATCAAGATTCTTTTTTTATTATAATTTTCAGGTAGTACAACTATTCTTATATTATTTCTTTTTTAATAATAATTTACTTATTATACAGGTCTTTTATGTACTATGAGGACAGAGCTTCTACAGGTCCATCCTTCTCCACCATCTTGGTTCTGCCTTCATATTCTTATATTATTTCTCCTTGATCTGTTCCACAGATTGGTTGTTTTTCTGATGAGATGTTTCACTTTCTCTTCTTTCTTTATTCTTTTGATTTTGTTTTATGATTTTGTGATGTCTTAGAATGTGATTAGATTCCCTTTCCCCAATTCTAGTTTTCAAGAAATTATTTTCTTCTTTAAGTTTTTGATTCTTTATTTTCAGTTGGTTGACTTTGTTTTCATTATTTTCTTGATTTTCTTGGAGTGCTTCTATTTTTTTCTAATTTTTCCTCATTCTCTCTTATTTGATTTTTAAAGTCCTTTTTAAGTTCTTCCAAGAACTCTTTTTGTGCTTGGGACCACTTAATGTTTCTCACTGAAAAACAAATGGGTTTTTTTTTTAGCTCCATTATCTCCCTCTTAATATGAACCCAGATCTTCTCTATCCCCTAGTAACTATCTGTTCTTGGGTTCTTTCCCTTTGCTTGCTCATTTTAATGTATTTATTGTTTTATTTTGTTTCTAGCAGCTATTAGTATAGTCAAGTTGTAGTCCTGAGATATGGGGAATGTTGCCCCAAGACTCAGACTCTTTTTACCCTTATTTTCTGAAGTCTGTCTTGGGGCCCAAACTTGGACTTTCCTCTCCACTCCTAAGTCACAGCTAGGGCCTCCAGTCATACTATCCTGCACATGATCTTACTCACTGCAGTCCCTGGGTGGCTGCACACTACAGCTATCCTCTCTCCCCGAGCTGAAACCAAAGACTCTGCTGTCTTGCAAGTGCCCACAGCCAGCAGGGTCCCCACCTCTCTACTACTGCATTTACCATGTGTGTGCTAACTCTTTCTCCTTACAACCACAGCCTAGGACACGTCTGGTCAGCCCACCTGTGCTTGGCATCCCATGACCCTAGAAGGTCCTTCAGTCTTCTCCTCAGCCATCAGACCCCCCACACAGCCTAGGAAATGAAAGTTTCCGAGGCTTAGGTTCCTTCTCACTCAGCTGCCCCAGAGCATATTGTTTATTGATTTGCAGAATCCCCTGAAGGTGTTTGCCCTTCACTCAGCCTAAACATCTGCCCCTGGAGGTCTGGTTCTAGGATCTTCACAAATTGTCTCAGGAAGATAGCTGCTTTCCCCGTGTTTATTTCTGCTGCTCTGAGACAATGTTCTGTCTTTTTTTGTGGAGGAAACCTGGAGAATTCTCTGACCTACTCTGCCATCTTCCCAGAATCCTCTCCCTATCCTCTGCTCTTGAATTCTTATCTTCTGGTTGTTTCTTGTACCATGCCAAACTTGAGACCTAGATAACTTCTACCATAAGCTTCTTCAGCTTATACACTATAAAGAATGGAGCTAGAGAAGTAGTTCTCAAACTTTTTATCTGACGACTCCTTTAAATCCTTAAAAGGGATTAAATCCTGAAAAAGGAGGCTAGAAGTGGCTCAATAGACAGAGTGCCAGATCAGGAGTCAGGAGGATTTGAGTTCAGATTTGGTCTCAAATATTTGCTAGCTGTGTGACCCTGGGAAAGTCACTTAATCCTGTTTGCCTCAGTTTCCTCATCTGTAAAATGAGCTGGAGAAGGAAATGCCAAACCAGTCTAATATCTGTGCCAAGAAAACCCCAAATGGAGTCACAGAGTCAGCCATGACTGGAAAATGCCTCAATGACAACTTTACTAACTGGAGACCCAGCACTTTACTTACTGTAGCTGCACTTGGTATACAAACTACAATACTTGTAGTCAGTCTGAACTATGGAATTTGTAACTCTTGTCCCCTCTACTATCACTCTCCTATTTGGCTTCACGAGTTACAGAGGCTGGAGAATTCTTTGCCAAGATCGATCTCTCTCTCTCACTCTCTCTCTCCATGATCATCTCTTATCAAATTTTGTCTTTTCCATTACAATATGAGCTCCTTGAGGGCAGGGAGTTTTCTTGCTTTTTTTATTTGTATCCCAGCTACTAGCACAGTGACTAACACACAGTAGGCACTTAATAAATGTGTATTGATTTACTTACTGATTACTTGCTTTCACTACTTTCCCTGAATAACACTAAGGGGTTATTTCTTTTTATTCCAATAAAATGAGAATGAATAGAAAGCTTAAAGTGCCATTAGAACTCATGTTGTTATGATTCAGGTTTGCATCTTAGTATATGTTTAACTTTATTTTTCACAAACAGAAGAAGAGGGTAAAGTCTCAGAAAGACTGAAGGAACCATCACAGAGGAAGAAACGATCTGTTAGGCAGAATTTTCATGACCTTGGTGTGAATACTCGAGAAAAACTACATCATTTCATAGAGTGCAAGAGAGGTATGTCAGTGTCTCAAGAGTCCAGTATTATCTCTTTTCTCTAGTGCTCAGTATCTATGAAGGTAACAAGTACACCTTAAGCAGGACAGGTTAAACTTGGCATGGTGGCAGAATCCAGGCTTCTCTCTCACTTTGTCTACATTTTTTTCTTTCTAGTTCAGTTTTATTAGAGGTAGTGTTATCTAATTGATAGATAACTGACCTTGAAACCAACATACTTGGGTTCAAGCCCTGCCACATAGTGTCTGCGTGATCTCAAACAAGTCACTTAACATCTCAGGACTCTAAAGTGCTGGGAGTATTCCCTGTCTGAATCTGTAAAGAGGGAGTCCCCCCACCAGGGAGTGGGAATCCCCATGTCAGTTATGTCAGAGGGCCAGCATCTAAACCTCTAGTCAGTTTTACTTATTAGCATGAAAAAGCCCTGGAAGATTTGGGCCATCTTTTGTCCTTCCCTATGCAAATAGAATTTCCATTATTTCTTTTTAAACATGAAGCCCACACAAATCAAGCATTATGATTAACTCTGAAGGAATATCCCTTTGCTCTGAATCCTGGCTGCACCAAATATCACCCTTTAAATGGGTTGTTTCATTTTTAGAAACATTTGCTCTAGAAAGGTTTTCCTTTTAAAGGGATTTGGCTTTTTTAGGATTAATTTTGTAAGAGTGTTCTTTTCTGTTTGTTTTTCGTAAGCTAAAGCAATATTTTCAATTGGTGTTACTGCTTTGAGATTTTGATTTTGTTTTTGCTTTAGTGACTGGCTTTGATAGTGACCTTATCTTGACCAGAACTGGGGCACCACACCACTTTTTGGGCATTAACAAATTGTGCTGCTATACTTCTGTTCTCTTCCTCACCTCCCATCCCCATTTTCTATTGCACCCCCTTTTGATCTCCCCCATTAAAACACAAGCTTCTTGAGGCAAAGACTTTCTAGCTTGTATTTGTGTAATCAATGATTGCTTACCACAGTACCTGGCACATAGTAAACCCTTAAGAAATGCTTTTGTCATTCATTCATTCATTCATTCATTCATTCATTCATTCATTCATGTATTCATTCTTACACAGCTATTCTCACATCCTAAGCCATGAGGTAGGTCTGAGGGTTTATCTGTCAGCTGAGATGCTATCCTTTGCCCTTTTGTAGAAGATGACTGTCTGTTTGGACAGTACATTAAAAATGTGGGCCAGGGAGAATAAGCCAGTTTGCTGTTTCACAACTGATTCAGTCTAGCTCAAATCTTTGAAATATGTTGGTCATTGGGTAATTCTTAGAAATCTTTTACAGACCTGAGCTTTTCATAGGAGTCTTTTGATATTACTAGATTAACTAACCCTTGACTACGTTCCTTTACTAAAGGCATGCTTTTGTATTCACTGAAATGGCTTTTAAATCAGTGTCCCTAAGAGTCAGGTTTCTCTCTAAGAACTTCACTGTATTGGACCATTCTAGCCTTGGGCCTTGGGGAAATGTCCAGTTAGATTAGAGTATCAGAAATGATGGGGAAGAATAAGTAGACAGTGTCTCACAGGCTGTCAAATCTGGCTCGATCTTTCAGGTGCTTCAGGGACAGTTGTTCGCTTGAAGACAAACCATTTCCGGCTGACATCTCTTCCCCAGTGGGCACTGTACCAGTACCATGTTAACTTCAACCCACAGATGGATTCCAAAAGACTCCGTTCAGTTTTACTTGATGTGCACAAACAACTCCTAGGAAAACTTTATTCTTTTGATGGGGCAATACTATTTTTGCACCATAGACTACAAAACAAGGTGAAATAATATTTTTGATTGATGTTACAGCTTTAGGCTTTTAAATAAAATGTGGTTCCGTCACTGCAGTTGTGATTAAAGTTGAATAAAATATAAAGTAATGATGCAGTCCATTTTTAAGGTGGTCCCCGGAGGTCTTATGGCTGGGAGATCTTTGTTAACATCTAGGAATTACCACCCTTTTTAGATTCTCCAGAGCCCAACAGTGTGCTTGTCTTAATAAATGTTTGTTGATTAATTTAAATTCAAATACTGATACCTGCACATGCAAATTTGAGTAGGAAGTTCTTTGCAATAAAGGCACCACGTTAATCTAGGCTACAATTCCCTGTCACTTCCCAAATTGTCTGGCTTGCACAACAAATCTTATTAAGTATCCACTGTGGGCAAAGTCCTGTGATAGCAAGCCTACTTGTAGCCTGTAGTTGCACTCTGAAGAATTTTCCTGTGTATCTTGCTTTCAAAGATCTACATATTTGCACTAATTAAGGTATAGTAGATAGCACCAGACCTGGAATCAGGAACACTCATCTTCTTGAGTTCAAATATAGCCTCAGACACTTACTAGCTGTGTGATCCTGGTCACTTAACACTCTTTGCCTCAGTTTCCTCATCCACAGAATGAAAACCATTCCATTACCTTTGTCAAGAAAACCCCAGATGGGGTCACAGAAAGTTGAATATGACTGAAAAATGACTCAGCAACAGATAGTTTTTCGATGTCGGACTTTTTTTCAAGAATGTCAGGAGTGAAGTTTTCTTTCTTTTTCTTTTTTTAATATAATATAAATTTATTTATTTAACTTTTTACATTCATTTTCACAAAATTTTGGATTCCAAATTTTCTCCCCATATGTCCCCTCCCCCACCCCAATACACCAAGCATTCTAATTTCCCCTATCACCAATTTGCCCTCTCTTCTATCCTCCCTCCTTTCTCTTATCCCCATCTTCTCTTTTGTCCTGTAGGGCCAGATGACTTTCTATTCCCCATTGACTGTATTTCTTATTTCCTAGTAGCAAGAACAATACTCAACAGTTGTTCCTAAAACTTTGAGTTCCAAATTCTCCCCATCCCTCCCTCCCCACCCATTCCCTTTGGGAAGGCAGGCAATTCAATATAGGCCCTATCTGTGTAGTTTTGCAAATGACTTCAATAATAGTCGTGTTGTATAAGACTAACTGTATTTCTCTCCATCCTATCCTGCCCCCCCATTGTTTCTATTCTGTCTTTTGATCCTGTCCCTCCCCAAGTGTTGACTTCAAATTGTTCCCTCCTCCCATTGCCCTCCCTTCCATCATCCCCCCCCCCCCCGACCCTGCTTATCTCCTTCTCCCCTCCTTTCCTTTCTGATGGTAAGCATTGTTCTTCCCATCAGAAAGGAAAGGAGGAAACATCTGTTCACCAAGAAAGTAACCTTCTATGGTCTTATTTTTTTTCCCCTTTTCTGGGCATTTTCCCAGCCAGTTACTTGACTTCTGAGATTCCTCTCCACCCCTGCCTAGATCCACCCAGCTAGTGCTTGGGGTCTGAGATTCAAATGCTGCTCCCCAGCCTGAGGGCTTTCCACCGTGGGAGCAGCTGCTATTCAATGTGAGCTTAAGTTCTGGTGCTCAGGTGGGGGCAGGGCCACCTCCCAGGTTCAGTTCCCTCGGGGGCTTTATGCAGAGATCTTCAGTAATGGAGCAGAGCTCCTGCCTCCTCTGGGAGCTCCTGGCTGCCACTGCCTCTGCCTCCCTAGGGGGCCTGAGTTATGGAGACACCCTGCTCCCCTCTCAGCCAGCCCAGAAGTCTCTCTCACTGACCTGTGTGCCTGTGGGTGGAGGGACCACCGGAGGTTCCATCCCTGAAACCTGCTCAGATCTGCTCCTCTTGGGGCCGTGCGGCCAGGGCACGGCTGGGCTCCACTGTCCGGTGTGTGATGGACCTTTGGTGCTGGTTTTTCAGGGCTCTCTGGAGCAGAAATCTCCTCCACTGCATTGCTGCGCGGCTTCCACTGCTCAAGAATTTATGGGGAGTTCTTTTTACAGGAAATTTATTGGTTGTGGGTTCCAGAGCTAGCATATGTGAATCTTTCCACTCTGCCATCTTGGCTCCTCCCCTGGTGTGAAGTTTTCTCTACCATTTTCTAATACAAAAGTAATTTTTTTAAAACCGATCTGATTGAAAGTTAAAAACCATCTGACTTTGGTTGGGAAATCCTGGGCTTGAATCCTGGTTCTGATACATTCTGGCTGTGTGATTATATCCTTGTACTACTGCAGGTTAGCTAACTTTACTAACCTCCAAGTCACTCACCTCTTAGTGTCTCTAAGACTAAGTTGCAGAGCAGGTGCTGATCTTCTGAGGAGAGGGAACATCTTTATCAGAGGGTTCTCTAAATCAGTGAAACTTTAGATACAACCTCTTCCTCTCCCTTTTCCCCATCCCCAAAGGGATGTTTGAAAGGCAGATGCTAGTCTTGACAAAGACATGGTTGCTGAAATTTGGGTTCCTTGTCTTGTTTTTGTTCTTTGCTATGGTTCTTCCCCAAATTCAAAGCAGAAGTATTTCTAAACCAGACATCACCAGTTCTTTCATTGTACATTTGCTTGAGGTGAATTTTAGAAAGCTAAACTGTATAATTGGATATTCTTTCCTTTTAAGTTTTTATTGCTGGGTTTAGCAGTCTGTTTTTAATAAAAATAACTTCCATTTAATAATAGATTATCAGGTTTGCCCCCAGGGTTGACTCTAAAATGCTTGTCTTGTAAATCTGGGTTAATTGTGGGGAAAGGGACTCATACTTCTGCGAGCATCTCAGAAAGTAAACTAACTTCATAGCTTTGCTTTGCTGTTTGTCCCTTCTGATCATCTACTAGGCATACTTTTTATTTTTTTTTTCAGGTCACTGAAGTGTTTAGTCAGACACACAGTGGAGAGAACGTGAGGATAACTATCACTTTAACCAATGAGGTTCTACCTAATTCACCAACTTGCTTACAGTTTTACAATATTATTTTCAAAAGGTTTGTTTGACCATTTTCATTTCCTGGACTCAGAACATTGTATATTTAGGTATGGTGAACATTACTGAAACCAAATGCATCCCTGTAACCCTTGTGTTTTTTTAATTCAAACGTGGAGATGGTAAAAGATTACATAGGCAGTTTGTTCTTAATGTAGACTTCAGCTCCCTCCTTTCCTCAGTAACTTCATGGGAAGGAAGACCCCTCTGGAAGAAGATTACTTGTAATAAATATATTTAATAGAGACCAACTATAATCGTTCCAATTTCCTGCTCTATAGACCCTGAGTCTAATCAGCAGCTTCATAGATTCTCAATAAGTGTATTGAACTCAATAAGCATTAACTAATTCCTTTATGGAGGGCTAGGTTAGTTACTGGTAGAGAGATAAGTTTACGTAAAACCAGGGTTCTTGTCTCTTGGACTTGGAGTTTAGGAATACCTGAGTTCTAATGTGGCCTCAGGCATTTATTTACCAGCTGTGTGACACTGGGCAAGTCACTTAACGTCTCTCTGCCTTGGTTTCCTAGTCATAAAATGGGGATTATAATGATGGGAAGACAGAAGAAAAAAAGCATTTATTAAATGCTTGCTGGGTGCTGGGCACTGTGCTTAGCACGTTACAGATACTGTCTCATCTGATCGTCACAACAACGTGGCAAGCCGGGGGTCTTATTATCCCCATTTTAATAGTGTGTACCTCCTAAGGTTGTTGTGAGACTCAAATGAGACGATGTTTGTGAAGCACTTCGCAGATATACAAATACTAACTATTAGTGGAACTTCTTTTGAGAGGAAATGTAGTAGCATTCCTATAACTCTGTAAGGTTTGCGTGGAACTTTACATAAGGTAATAATAGTAATGATAGCTAGCATTTCTATAATACTTTAAAGTTTACAAATATTGTCTCGTTTTAATCAGTCTCATTTTCTTCTTGGGAATAAAGTACAACAAATAATAAATCTTTTATGTCCTTTTAACTTTTAGACTTTTGCATACCATGAAGTTTGTACAAATTGGACGCAATTTTTATGACATTTACAACGGGGCAGAAGACATGAGAGATTTAGGGTTTGTATAATAAGAATGGACATTTATACAGCATTAACTCAATAGAACTCTTCATATTTTCTAAGCAAAAAAGCTTATTAACCCTTCAAATTATGATGATGTGTTTTACAAGTGTTATAACCACTCTTAGATTAAATGGTGCAATATCAATTGGGGATAGATTGGGCTCTCAGTTTTTTAAAGTATATAATTATTATGGGGAAACTTTGAGTTCTTTTTTCTTTTAGGAGATAGTGTCTTGTATCCATTCATGGCAAAGTTAACTTTTAATCAGACTTGTTTTTTATTACTTATTTATTGGAGAACAGTAGAGAAATCTTTACTATAAACATTCCTGGAAATAGATATTGCTGTGTTAGTAAAAAGACCGAGTCTTTTTCTTTTTTTTTTTTTAAATTTATTTATTTATTTAACTTTTTACATTCATTTTCACAAAATTTTGGGTTCCAAATTTTTTCCCCCTTTTATCCCCTCCCCCCACCCCAATACCCCAAGCAATCTAATTTTCCCTATCTCCAATCTGCCCTCTCTTCTGTCATCCCTCCCTTCTCTTGTCTCCATCTTCTCTTTTCTCCTGTAGGGCCAGATGACTTTCTATTCCTCATTAACTGTATGTCTTCTTTTCTAGTAGCAACACACAAAACTAAACAGTTGTTCCTAAAACTTTTAGTTCCAAATTCTCCCCATCCCTCCCTCCCCACCCATTCCCTTTGGGAAGGCAGGCAATTCAATATAGGCCATATCTGTGTAGTTTTGCAAATGACTTCCCTGATAGTCGTGTTGCGTAAGACTAACTGAATTACCCTCCATCCTATCCTGCCCCTCATTGTTTCTCTTCTGTCTTTTGATCCTGTCCCTTCCCAAGTGTTGACTTCAAATTGCTCCCTCCTCCCTTTGCCCTCCCTTCCATCATCCCCCGCCTTGCTTATCTCCTTCTCCCCCACTTTCCTATACTATAAGGTAGGTTTTCATACCAAAATGAGTGTGCATTTTATTCCTTCCTTTAGTCAAATGTGATGAGGGTAAACTTCTTGGTTTTTTTTTTTTCTCAGCTCTCCTCTTTTTCCCTCCACTAAAAAGTCTCCTACTTGCCTCTTAAATGACATATAATTATCCCATTCCATTTCACCCTCTTTCCTCCCACTACATTTCTCTCTCAGCATTTACCTTAATTTCTTTTAAGATATGGTCCCATCCTATTCAATTCACTCTGTGCTCTCTGTCTCTGTATGTGTGTGCATGTGTGTGTACGTGCATGCGTGTACATGTCTGTGTGTGATCCCACCAACTACCCAGTTACTGAAAAGTTTTAAGAGTTACAAATATTGTCTTTCCATGTGGGAATGTAAACAGTTCACTTCTGGTAAGTCCCTTAAGACTTCTCTTTGCTGTTTACTTTTTCATGCTTCTTCTCATTCCTGTGTTTGAAAGTCAAATTTTCTTTTCAGCTCTGGTCTTTTCATCAAGAATGCTTGAAAGTCCTCTGTTTCATTGAAAGACCATATTTTCCCCTGAAGTATTATATTCAGTTTAGCTGGGTAGGTGATTCTTGGTTTGAGTCCTAGTTCCTTTGACTTCTGGAATATCCTATTCCACGCCCTTCGATCCCTTAATGTAGAAGCTGCTAGATCTTGAGTTATCCTGATTGTATTTCCACAGTACTGGAATTGTTTCTTTCTAGCTGCTTGCAAGATTTTCTCTTTGAGCTGGGAGTTCTGGAATTTGGCCACAATGTTCCTAGGAGTTTCTCTTTTTGGATCTCTTTCAGGTGGTGATCGATGGATTCTTTCAATACTTATTTTGCCCTCTGGTTGTAGAATGTCAGGGCAGTTTTCCTTGATAATTTCATGGAAGATGATGTCTAGGCTCTTTTTTTGATCATGACTTTCAGGTAGTCCCATAATTTTTAAATTGTCTCTCCTGGATCTATTTTCCAGGTCAGTTGTTTTTCCAATGAGATATTTCACATTCTCTTCCATTTTTTCATTCTTTTGGTTTTGTTTTGTGATTTCTTGGTTTCTCGTAAAGTCATTAGACTCCATCTGCTCCATTCTAATTTTGAGAGAACTATTCTCTTCAGTGAGCTTTTGAACCTCTTTTTCCATTTGGCTCATTCTGCTTTTGAAAGCATTCTTCTCCTCATTGGCTTTTTGAACCTCTTTTGCCAATTGAGTGAGCCTATTTTTCAAGGTGTTATTTTCCTCAGCATTTTTTTGGGTCTCCTTTACCAAGGTATTGACCCGTTTTTCATACTTTTCTTGCATCTCTCTCATTTCTCTTCCCAGTTTTTCCTCCACCTGTTTAACTTGCTTTTCAAAATCCTTTTTGAGTTCTTCCAAGGCCTGAGCCCATCTGACATCCCCCTGGGATGTCTGGGGTACTGCGGCCCTGCCCTCCACATCTTTCCCTGATGGCAAGAATATTTCCTCGTCAGATCCGGAAGTCGGGATCATTTGCATCTGTTCGAAAAAACTCTTTATAGTCTTATTTTTCTTCCCTTTTCTCAGCATTTTCCCAGCCAGCTACTTGACTTCTGAGATTCCTGTCCATCCCCACCTAGATCTTCCCAGCCAGTGCTTGGGGTCTGAGGTTCAAATGGGCTTTCCGCAGCAAGCTTTAGTTCAGGTGCTGGGGTGGGGGCAGGGCCGCCTCCCAGGCTCATCTCCCTCAGGGGCTTTATGCAGAGACCTTCAGGAACGGAGTGGGTGGGGGTGTGGGGGGCCCCGCCTCCCAGGATCAGTTCCCTCAGGGGCTTTATGCAGAAGCCTTCAGTAATAGAGCGGAGTGGGGCAGGGCCAGTCTCCCAGGCTCAGCTCCCTCAGGTTGTTTATGCAGAGATTTTTAGTAATGAAGATCCTGCCTGCTGCTGGGGGAGTCCGGCCGCCGCCGCCGCTGCCTCCGCTGCCGCCCATGCCTCTGCCTCCGCCGCTTCCTGCCCCCTTCTCTGCTGCCACCGCTTCCTCCCGAGGGGGCCCGAGTCAAGGAGACACTCCGCTCCCCCTCTTGTCCAGCCCAGCCTTCTCTCTCACTGACCTGTAGCTTCTGTGGGCGGAGGGACTTTCCCGGCTGCCAGAGCTTCTGTCCCTGAAGCCTGCTTGGATCAGCTTCTCTGGGGCCGTGGCCAGGGCTGCGCTGGGGTGGGGTCCTCTGTGGACGGCTCTCCAGGGCTCACTGGAACGGAAATCTCTTCCCCTATGTTTATGCACCCCCTGCAGTGATTCAGAATTTATGGGGATCTCTTTTTACCTTAATTCTATGGGTTGTTGGTTCGGAGCTCATAAATGTGCATCTTTCTACTCTGCCATCTTGGCTCTGCTGAGTCTTTTTCTTTCTTATTTTTCATTTATTGCTTTTAGTATAAAAATTCATTGATCATGGAATTTTTACTTCCTTTAACTTCTTCTGTTTGTCATAGAGCTAAGAATTCATCTCTTTTATTGTAATCAAAACAGCTTTGGGTGAACAGGTATTACAAATTAGAAGATAACAGAATGTTGTATTTATTCAGAATTTATTATTTTATATGTTGTGAAATATGAATATAATAAGCATTTTTTTCAAACTACCTTCCAATTTTTTGAACAGTTTTTTGCTAAATAATGTATTCCTTCCCTGCTCTGATCTTGGATTTATTAAACACCTGATTTATTATAGTCTTTTGGTTCTAGCTTTAGATTATTTAATCTATTGCATTGAAATACTTGCTTTTTCCATTTAATACTAGATGGCTTTAATAATTATAGTTCTTTGTTAATTATATATTATGTACTATGTATAATGCTATGAGATGTTGTGATATGAATATATATTCCTCCTTTTCCCCCTGATTTCTCCTACCATTTTTGTCAGTTTTATCTTTCACAAGATTCATCTACCTCTGTTGAGTATATTCTAATGGTATTTTAAGATATCTTAAATAGTCAGTCAATAAACACTTGTTGAGCACTTACTATGTTCCAGGGACTGTACAAAGCATTAGAGAGGCAAAAAAAATAGCCCCTGCGTTCAGGGAACTCACAATTTAATGGGAGAAATAGCAAGCAAACAAATGTGCATAAATAAGCTATAAATAGGATAAATAAGAAGTTTCCAGGAGAGGGAATGCACTCAAAAGGGGTTAGGAAAAGCTTCCTATAGAAGATGGGATTTTGGTTGGAATTAAAGGAAGCTAGGGAGGAAAATAGGCAGGAGATAAATCTGGTAAGCACTCCAGGCACGGAGGATGGCCATCGAAAAGGCCAGGAGCCAAGAGATAGAGAATCTTGTTCATGAAACAGCCAGGAGGTCAGTGTCACTGGGCTGAAGAGTACAGGTAAACTAGTAAAGTATAAGAAGAGTTCTAAAGGGCTTTGAATGCCAAACAGAGGATTTAGTAATTTGATCCAGGAGGCAATAAGGAGCCTCTGGAGTTTCTTGAGGAGAAGGATGACATCAGACCTGCACGTTAGGAAAAATCACTTTGGTGGCTGAATGGAGGATGGACTGAAATGTGGAGAAGTTTGAGGCAGGTAGACCTTCTAATGGCTATTGCAGTTGTCTAGGCATGAGGTGATAAGAATCTAATGCGGGGAAGGGAACAGAGACCAAGGAGAGGATGTATTCAAGACATGTTGCAAAGATGAAATTGATAGACCTTGACAATGGCTTGAGTGTAGGGGGTGATAGTGAGGAATCCAGGATGACTTCTAGGTTGTGAACCTTAGGAACTGGGGGGATGTTATCTTCTACAGTAATAGGGGAGGGAGGTAGGAGTTGGGGTGGGTTTAAGAGAAAAGATAATGAATTTGGTTTTGGGCATAGTTTAAGTTGTCTACTGGATATCCAGTTCAAGATATCTAAAAGGCAGAGAAGATAATTAAATCCATGGGAGCTGATGAGATTACCAAATGAAAGAGTACAGAGGAATAAGAGGAGAGGGCCTAGGTCAGAATCTTGTGGGCCACCTATGGTTAGAGGTTATGATCTAGATGAGGATTCAGCAAAGGAGACAAAGGAGTGGTTAAATAGATAGGAGGAGGCGTGAGAGGGCGATGTCCAGAAATCAGAGAGAAGAGAGTGAACCACAGTGTTAGCAGCTGCAGAAAAGTCAAGGAGAGTGGGAACTGAAAAAGATTTGGTGACCAAGAGATCATTACTAATTTAGGAGAGATAGATAAAAAAGTAAGAAGAGAGAAAGTGGAGGCACTTGATTATAGTATTACTACCTTGTATCACCAAGGCAACATTTCACAGCATTAGTGGTGACTCTGAACATGCCTGTGTGGTTCTCAATCACAAACTATAACAGACTCTCCATATAAAAGAGGAAAAACATTTATTCAGACACTTGAAAGCCAAATCCCCAAACCAGAAAGCCAAATCAGTCTTAGTAGTCAGTAAACGTCAGTACACATTAGCACTGCTGGGTTCAAGGACATTCCCAAGCCTCCTGGCCAATCCCACTTTGCTGGGGCCTTCCCACAAAAAAACAAACACTCAGGAGACTAGCTGTCTGCTTGCCTGTGTCCTTTCTCTCTGCACCCTAACTGCTTTCACTCACTTCCTCTCAGTTCTGCTCTACCCTTCCTGTTCCACCAGTTCAGCAAGGTCCTCCCACCACATGTGACTTAGGTTTCCATGTGATTTAAGCAAGTCACATGTTTCTGTTAATGAATGAGAAAGATCTTCCCATTTTAATTATCTTTATAGGGTTTAGTTTTCTCTATACACTGAATCAGTTGGGGGTGTGTGTGTGTGTGATAGTAGTAGTAGTAGTAGTAGTAGTAGAATGTTGTAAAGATGGAGAAAGTAGCATGTGGGGTCAGAGATATTTTCTTGGCCTATATGTTTTGGATAATTATATGAAGACTGAGACTTTTATCAAGCTTTTTTACTATCTCCTCTCATTCAAACACTTTAGGAATTGATCTCTTAATGCCCTCGGAATTATCCTATCCAGCACCATCATCTTTATTTTCTTCATCCGGCTTAATGACACTGAAGAAAATAAAGTGGGAACAATATCATCTCCTTTTTTGTCCCACATGTTGGTGTGTAAGAGACAGAATTATTTCTCTTTTATATGAATAACTAATTTTTGAATCAGGACCAAGGTTTGTCTCCTTCTTCATCCAGAAATCAATCAGTGTAGAAAATCTTTCTCAAAGACTTATCCAGGTATAGAAATTCTAAGTTTAGGCTAATGGGTAGAGATTCCTGTTCATTGTGTTTACTCAGAAAGATCTAGGAAAATATTGATTCTCCCTTTTGTCAGACAGTGATAAGGAAAATGATGTCTCTTTGACCAAGACTTGAGTGATCCAAGTCATGTACCTCAAAAATCTTATTGTGAATATAGCCCCCCCCCCATTATAATATTCATTCTTTCAGTAATTGTTAACCAGTCAAAGTTGATTGCTATTCTCAGGAACACTTGCTCTACCAAGGACATATAAACTGTAAGCCCACCTTCATGAGGGATCTTTGGCATTTGAGAGTGCCATTGACCACTTTTATTAATAACATGCTAGCCTTATTACATTAAAACAGTTATTAAATTACCCAGAAATGATATCTCTCCAACATTCTAAATGTTACAGATCTGTGATGTTGAGCTGCAATGTGATTTCTCTACTTCAATTCTCTATCATCATCAGAAAGAGTTTGTTAAAAATAGAGCCCCATTTCTCATCTATCTGCTTTACTTGTCAGTTTTGTCCTAACATGCCCTTGGAATGACTTTGCTTAGTTGCCAGGCTTTCCCCTTTAATGCTGTTTTATCAAGTGACACTGCTTATTTCCTTCTACCATTCTCTTCTGCAAATCTTACTAATGACTTTATATTCTAAACCATGATTGCCCCTAGCTGTTATCACTCTCCTCTTGAAAAGTGAATGAAGTGTTTGTCTCTGCTTTTTTGATCTCTGCCTTGTGACAGTTGATTTACATTGGTTAAACATCATTAGACAATGGTGATAGTCTGTGTCAATGCTTTTTTAATCATTTTGGATTTCTTTTTCAGATTCAGCAGGTAATTTTAAATATGTTATTGAGTTGCCTTAATTTTTACATCTTTTCATTTTTATTCTAGTTTGGTATTGATTTTTCTTTGTTCTGACAAATCAGTTTTTTGACTCTATGCGGAAACAGTTTATTTGAAGACAGTTTTCCATATCAGTAAGCAGCCAATGCCTGTCTTCTAAAATGTAATCATTTTAATTTTGTGGGGGCGTAATATTTGGTCTTTCTCTTGCTTAGTGCCTTTCAGTGCTTCTCAAAGAAAGTATTCATAATATAAAGGCATCAATTCTCTGCCATTTGTTTTTTAATGCTATTGTATTTTCCTATGGTTTCAATGTCATTTTTGCTTTCTTTTGCAATGAAGTCACTGAATATTAAAGTGTTTGTCTATAATTTTTTAACACAGCCAATGTGTGGATTTATTTTGACTGTGTTTTTGTTACAGGGGAGGGATTTTTAAATGTTTTGGTGATAGAATTGAAGAGAGAAGGGAACTTAATGACATGTTAATGATACTAAAAAAAAGAAGGGAAATAAGAAAGAAAGAAAAGAAATTCTTGCAGTCTGTTGCTCAGGATAACCTTTCCATCATGGTTGAACCTAACCAATTTTATACCTCTGGTAGAGTGCTCCAAAATCCAGGCTCAATATTAAAATTGCTTCATGGTTGTCTTCATATGGGTCATATGTTTGATGTTCAGGTTTTTTGATGCATTTTATCATTAATCGCATCTCCCTTCCCTCCCATTTCTTGTTCTTCTTAGTGATAGAGAAATGTTGATCTTTGTGGGCTTATCTTTTGTACTTTTACTAGGGCTATGCTAGCCCCCACTACTAAGTCACTGATTATAGAAGGCAATTTGCATTTCATCTGACAGGTTGAGTATTTGTCCAGGTTTCGTTACCTCTATCCTTCAGTATGAGAATGACGTTATGCTGTGCACTGATGTAAGTCATAAAGTTGTCCGAAAGGATACCATCTTAGACCTCATAAATGACTTTCAGAAATCTCGAAGACCTACATCCCGAGAAGACATTTTCAAAGAAATACGAGGGCAAATTGTTTATACCAAGTAGGTCTTTCTGCTTTGTTGTCCCAGTTTTTTTTTTAAATAAGCAGATGTTTCATCTAATGGAACTTTATGCTCTTAAGTGCTAAACCTGGGTAAAATGTAGCAGAGGTTCTGAAGGCAGGAAAGGTATAGCAAGAGGGGAGTGAAGAAATGATGATTGTCCCTTTTTTCTTCCTCAGAATTATGCAACCTTAAGTAAAGGCTGCTTGTATGTGAGTCACCCCACCCACCTGCCCCCCTCACTTCTTGCAAGAGGAAATGGCCCTTTGAGAGAGGATCATTTATTTTTTCTAGCCCTATATTTGTAATTGACAAGTAGGTTCTAGGCTGTATCTAAGACACAGCTCTTCCAGAATCTTCTGTTCCATTACTAATTCTGTTAAATGTGTGTATTTATAGCTCACTTGGAAAGTGTATAGTTTTTAGTTTTAGGAACTAAACATTAATCCCTCATCATCCTCAGACCACTGAACCTAGAAAAGACTGTTGGAAGAACCAGTCAGCTGCTACTTTTTTCCCCAAATGTTATTTCATGTAGAGAGGTACCAGGCAACTGTCTTAAATCTCCAAATGTATTCTTTCCACAGACACAACAATAGGACATACAGAATTGATGACATTGACTGGGAACAAAATCCAAGAAGCACTTTTAAAAAAGGTGACTCTGATATCAGCTTCCTAGACTACTATAGACAGGTAGGAAACTGACTTTCAAGATTTTATTCTCTATTCCAAAATATTTCAATTGTAGCAGAACTTCAAAATGCCTTCAATAGAAATAGTTTTTTCCCATCAGTTACAAATTACCTACAGACAAGTGATGCTTTAGGAGCTGCTTTTATAAATATGAATTTGTAGGAGAGTGACAGTCATTTTTGATGCATTATTTTCTATTGTTTTTGCTTACAGTACTATGCATGTAGTTATATGTCATGTTCTGTACTTAAACATTTTCACGTGTTTTCTGCTCTCTCAAACATCATTAATGAGTTCAGAGAGATATTATAGTAGTGTTTAAAGAGTGTAAGTAGTATTTAAAGAACTGGCCTTGAATTAAAAAAGACCTGGGTTTAAGTCTCATCTTTAACACATTGACTGTGTGATCCTAGACAAGTCACTTGGCTGCTCAATGTACCAGGCAACGCTATACAGTTGAAGGTGATAGAAGCAGTTTCCTCACCTAGGAATTTGTGTACCAATGAAATCAAAGATCTGGTCCTTTTACTATCCCTTAGGTAAATTGGACAGATTTAAATACGTAGATGACCAGCATTGTTGTTGTGGTTGTGTTTATCCTTCGTTCTGGACGATGACATGACTTACGGTTGACCTTGATCTGAGTGAGGGAGGTCTGTGCAAGGTCAGCAGCCTCACTTTCTCTCCTGAGCCATCTGGGTGCAGTGGCCTAGGATGCAATGTAAGCATCATGAGGGAATGAGTGGAGAGTAAAAGAGAGGGGTGGGGATAAACAAGCTCAGAGGGAAATAGTTACAACTATCAATGTGACTGGGATGAACTCCTCCAGAACGGAAACCAGCATTTGAATAAGACAAATAGCTAGAGAGTTTTCTACCATGTGTATCAAGACTAAGTACATTCTTTTTGTGGCAGCTTAAGAGGGAATAGTAGTGAGACATTTGTGCCTAAGTAAAGTAACACCAGTGAGTTCTCTTCTTTTTGGGATGTCTAGAAGCACAGTGAAAAAAGCACCAACTTTTAAGTAAAAGGATCTAGATTGGAATCCTGCCTCAGATTCTTTCCTAGAGGGGTCACTTGGCCTCCCCATGTCTCAGGTTCCTTATTTTTAAAACAAAGGAGTTGAATTACAAATATTTTTCAGATCAAAATATATGATCCTATAATCATTTGAGTGGGGGTGGTGGGAAAGAAGAAAGAAGAAAAAGAAGAAAGAAAGTAAAGAAAGTAAATATGGGGAGGGAATGGGCATTTACTAAGTACCTAATATGTGGGCCAGACACTCTGCTAATCATTTTACAGATATTATCTATCTCATTTGCTTCTCACAGCAACCCTGGGAAGTGCTATTATTATCTCCATTTTGCAGTTGAGTAAACTGAGTCATATACAAGTTAAGTGACAGCTAGTAAGTGTCTAAAGTAGCATTTGAATTGGGACCTTGAACCTGAACCCAGGTTCAGTACCTCTGTGCACTGTACCACTTAGCTAGCTGCCTCTAAGTGTTCCTAACCTTGAGTCTGTGGACCCCCAAGACATCCTCTGTAGATGTACATGGGGGGAAATTATATCTTTGTTTTCATTAACCTCTAAGTGAAATCTAGCACTTCCTTCAGTTATGAATTGCTAAAATCAAATGAACAAAAAAAAAACCTACCACTACCAAACTTATTCTGAGGAATCTATGGGCTTCAGCAGAAAGGGGTCCAGAACATAGAAGAGGTTAAGAACTCCTGATTTACAAAGTGTCTTATAGGAATATGTTTTCAGGAGTTATTAGTGAGAGAATTTGAGAGGAGGCCAATAGGAGGCATTCTTCAGATGGTGCATCTTGGAATACATCAAAACAGGTGCTGGTTCAGGTTAACTAACTGATAAATAGTAGTTGAAACGAAATGTATGGGACAGGCTTGGTTAAAGGAAGAGGTAGTTCAGTTGTAGCCTAGGATAATCTGGTGGATGGGACCTCTAATAGAATGAAGACATTTTTACCTTGTAAGTGCTCTATAACACGGGTGTAGTTCAGAATCATGGGGCATCTTTTGGGAAGTTGAAATGCTGATAGACAGGTTTGGGGGTAGAGTGGGAAATGGGTATTAATTAGAAAAACCTAGGGGAAGAGTATGGTATTTCATCAGAATTCTTTTTAAAGGCAGAGGTATGTAAGATGTTCAGGAGGACTAGTCCCTCTGGTGTGAGGGCTGCTCCTCCACCTTTGTCCCCCTGCCACCCAACTATCACCTGTGGCTCCAAGAAGCTCTATAGAAGGTGCAGCCACAGCCAGGTAAAACAGGCCAAGGAGACAGGCTAAACTAGATTAAGGGTAAATAACCGAGGGGCCTCAGACTTATTAAATTAGGGAGATGTCCATCCCAAACATGTAAAGAATGAGTGAGAACAGTTTGTTCCATCTGCTACGAAGGTGGCTGAGGGTGGCTGGGGTCATCCGCTGCACTCTGGGGCATCACCAGCTGTGCTGACTTTTGTCCTTTCGGTGGACTTTGAAGGTTCTGGAAGAGAGAGTGAAGACGATGATTTTGTGCAACTTTACCTCACTTAAATCCAATTCAGGAGCAAATCAAGACATCAGCCCACGATGTCATTGGTCTTCTTTGAAACAGAGGACAAACAACCGCAACTAAGCAAATGAGAACCCCAGAGCGTTTGAAGATGGGGCCTGTGGTAGACTAGTTTTGTCTTTATGGCCCCAACACTTAGTAGAGTGTCTGGCCGTACATAGGAACTGCTTAATACGTACTTGTTAGCTCATCTCGAGTCAGAGGAGCTCTAGTCAATTAAGAGCAAGACAACACATTCTTCAGGCGTTGGCATTTAGGCAACTAAGAATAGACTTGATCAAAAGTAAGCTATTAGAACAGTCTGTGCTCTCTTGGAAATAAATCTATGTGGCTTGTATGTACATATCTATATATACGTGAATGTGTGTGTGTGCATATGTACATTTTTTTTCTTTCCCTGGACTTGTGAGGAGCTCGTCTTGCCATAGCAGCCTTTACCAACGCAGATAGGTTATTACTCTGAAATTTAGAGTGGCCGGGGAAAGAAGAGAGGGTAGGGGCAAATAAAAGGGTCAGTGACTTGCCTAGGATCACGCAACCTGTGTGTGTCTGAGGCAGAACTTGAACCCAGCACTTTCCGATTCTCAGGCCAGCTCTTTCTTTTTGCTACTACTATTCTGTATTGTCTCTGACCTGGTATGTTGTTAAGGGATAAGGACCATTCCTGTATTTTCATTGCAATAAGGCTCTCACCAGTGAAGATACTTCCTCTTCCAAAGCAGAGAGATACCTTCTCTGCAATCCATAGCCATGGAGGGTTGACTGGAGTATATTGTGAGGCAGGGTGATCTGCCCAGGGTGACATAGCCAGCATGTGTCAGAGGCAGGATTTGAACCTGGGTTTTTTAGGTTCAAAGATCAGTTCTTCATCCAATATGTCATATTTCCTCTATTTTTTTTAGCTCCATCATTGTAGATTATCAACATGAGCTTGCATATATTGATGAGGCATGGAGTGGAGCTATCTACTTGTAAAGATGCTGAAAGGGAGCTGTCATCCAGTGACTAAACTGCCTCCATGACTTAGCAACTATGGCATTAGTATCTCAGGGCTTAAAAAAAATGTCAGCTGCTCCAGCTAGCCCTCACCTTGATTGGGCTTTGATCCTGTAGCTTTATATTCTCTACATTCATGACTCTGAGGGTCAGTCAGGAACAAACATTTATTGAGCACCTTCTATATATGAAGGACTGTGCTAAGCTGTGGTTTGTCCTTCATTCTGGAAGAGGACCATGACATCAGAAAGATGATGCTATGACTTGCAAGTGAATTAGATTACAGTGAGGGTGGGCTGTGCAAAGTCATCAGCCTCACTATCTCCTCTAGAGCCATCTGGATCCAGGGGCCAGATATAGATCCGGACAACTGCAGATGGCCCAGGTTACAAGGGGAGACCTTGGCCTTTTTAAGCTAAGTCTTTTTAAGTCTTTCCTAGTGACTGAGGCAACCTCCATTCAGTGATAAGGCTGTTTAAGAAGTGAACCAAGGGATGGCCCCTTGAAAAAAAAAATCAAAGTGGGAGGTCAGGATTGTTTCTGACCAAAAGAGAAACAATTACTATTTATATTCACTCTGAGCTACCTGGACCCAAAAAGTAACCATTAAGTAGTACTTGGGCAGGGACCTATCATGGGCCAATCAATGACACCTAGATGGAATTGGGTTTCAGTCATGGTCTTTAACAAAGAAATCTAGCCAGTAAACCCCAAGATATGAAGGGAGGCTTCAGACATCAAAATTTACCTTTGGGCAGAGTACCCTCAGATACGGACATGACCCAAAGAGGAGAGGGAAAGGGAGATAGTTTACAGAGAAAGGCAAAAATTAGACCTTGCTTTCAAGGAGCTCCCAATTTAATGGGGGAGGCAATATGCAAACACCTACATAGAAACAAGATAGAGACTGGACAGATTGGAGATAAACTACAGAGAGAAAGTGCTAGAATTCCAGGGAATCAGAGAAGGTTTCTTCTAGGCAGTGGGATTTTAGCCAGAAGTTGAAGTAGCTCTAGGAGGAACAGAATCCCAGGCTTTAGGACAGCCAATAAAGATACCCTTGATCGTAAGACAGCATCAATGCATGAAGAGCCCTGTCCTAGCCCCTCTTCTCGTCTTTTTTTCTTCATACTATTTCACTTGGTGGTCTCATTGACTCCCATAGGTTCTGTTATTATCTGCATGCAGAAGATGCACAGATTAGCTACAAACATTTTACCCACCCTCTTCAGTTTCCTGCTTTTCTTCTAATTTTAGCAAAATTGTATTTGTTAATGAAATTTTTAATTTTATCTTTTCAAAAGTATCCATATTATCTCCCATGAGTCTTGATCGACTTTTTAGCATTTTCTAAATGCATTATATCATTTAAAAATATTTTATTAAAAATATTTATTCCTATTCTCATGATTTCTTTTGTACTATTATGCCTAACATTTATAGGATATGGTAAATAGTAGAGGTAATAATTGACATCTTTGCTTTACTTTTGTTTTTATTGGAAAGTTCTCTAACTCTTTTCCATTATAATGTTTGATTTAAGTTTTAAATAGGTGATATTTACTCTATTAAGAAAAGATCCATTAATTCCTGTGCTTTCTAATGTGTCTTTTTTTAAAATAGAGACTAGCACTGCATTTTGTCAAGTCCCTTCTCAGCATGTTTTCAAGATCACTTAACAATATATCATTAACGTTATTTATCATATTTATAATCTTCCTTATGTTGAACAAACCCTTCATTCCTGGGATAAATCCAACTTGGTCATACTGTATAATCTAATACATTTTTGTAGCCTAGTTATTAAATTTTATTTAAAATTTTTGCATCATTGTTCATTAGGGATATTGTTCAGTAGTGGTTTTTTTCTGCTTTGTCTCTTCTGGTGTAGTTAACAAGACCATATTTGTATCATAGAGATCTGGGGAGCTCCTTCATTTCCTATTACTGTTAACAGTTTATATTAAATGTTAGAATTATTATTCTTTGAATATTTGATAGAGATTTGGGGGGCTCCTTCACTTCCTATTACTGTTAACAGTTTATATTAAATGTTAGAATTATTATTCTTTGAGTATTTGATAGAATTCACATATAAATACTTTTGGTGCTGGAGGTCTTTTTATCCTTTTAGCATTCTTTTATGGTTTTTTAAAATTCTTTTTCTGATATTGGTTTGTTTAAAGTCTATCATTTCTTTTGTTAATATTAACATTTTATATTTTTGTAAATATTCATCCATTTTCTTTAAGCTGTCAGTTTTATTATCATGTAACTGGTCAAAAACAATTTCTGATAATGTGCATTGTTTCATCTTTAGTTTATTGTGTATTTTCCCAGCATCTAACACATTGCCTGGCACATAATAGAGATTGGTTTGGAGAGCACTTACATAAATAATACAGTTATTAGCACCACTTATATGAGTTAGAAACAAATCGCTAAGTGTTCCAAAATGTCCTTGCTTTCCTGCTAGCCAGGATATCTGTAGGCAAGTGTATATTTCTGGGTCTGAATTTACCTATTTATAAAATGGGAGTTTCAACTAGGTGATCTTTGAAGATCCAGCTTTAAACCTATGATTCTTTTGGCAATGAGAGTTCTAGGGCTGGAAAAGATCACCAGAGTACCTACAATCTTTAATACCATTCACAGGCATCCTTAAATTTTCCCAAATCAACACAGCTTCTGATTTCCAGTCTTTGTCTTAATAATAAAAGCTAGTACTTATATAGTACTATATGATTCTCCCAAGAACCCTGAGAGTTACACACTGTTAGTACTCCCATTTTACAGGGAAGGAAAGTGAGGCTGAGAGGAGAGACCTGCCCAGGGTCATACAATGAAGAAGTATCTGAGGCAGGATTTGAGCACTCAGGTGCTCAGATAAAGTGGGGTCTTTACTGTGTCCACTGTTGAAAGAAATAACCATTAACGATGATGACCTTTCTTCCTTTCTTTTCTTGCACAGCAGTATAGGACAAAAATCACAGACTTGGAGCAGCCAGTCTTGGTCAGCCTGCCCAAGCGGAAAAGGGAGCCAGACGGAAGACCCACAAACCCTGCCTTGCTCATGCCTGAACTCTGTAATCTCACAGGTACTGACTGTGTGATTATCTTTTCTTTGGAGGAAAGACAGAATCACTCATCTGTTTCTTTCTTGCCCATTAGTTCCACTTCTCTCCTTCATTTAACACCTCCTCCTTCAAGTGCTCTGGACTTTGTTTGAGACCTCCTCTTTGAACCCCTTCCCAGCTCCCTAAGAGAAAGCTGCTCCTGCATCCCAAAGCTCACAGCAAACTTAGTAAGCCTACTTAGCTCCTGTGTCTTTATCCTAAAGGTCTCACACGCTCAATGAGAGCGAATGATAGGATCACTAAGAACATAGCTAAACTTACAAGGTTGTCACCCGAAAGACGGCACAGTGAACTCAGAAAACTCATCGACAGTATTCACAGGTGAGTTTCTTTATTCTAGGGGGTCACAGCCTTTTTGGTGTGTCTTTTGGTAGTCTATTTTTAAATGCACAATATAAAATAAAGGATTGAGGAAATAAATTATATTGAAATACAGTTCTGAAAATACCGAAAAAGAAAAATTCTTCGACCCCAGGTTAAGAACCCCTGCACGTATAATAGGTGAGTGATTTATGTTATCAAGTTTTCATTCTCATCTTTGGTAACAGATGCTCAGAATTGGTCAGATCAATCCAGTCCCTCGTTTCCTTCTAAGTTTAACTCAGTTATCACCTGTTATATGAGACCTTTTTGCATTGAAATGACTTTTTTGGGTCTGTGTATGCACATGAGTATATATATGTGTATATTATACATACACACATGTATGCGCACATACACACACATAGTAGATAGATGTGCACACCATCTCTCCCAAGACAACACAAACAACACAAAAATCAGGAATTGTTTCTCCAGTGCCTTTCACATAGCAGGTCCTTAGTAAATATTTAGTAATCAAATCAGGACAATATCAGCTCCATAGAAAGATAGGCAGCAGATAACTGAAAGCTAAACTTAGAGTCTATTCTTACCTTTCTAGTTTGTACCAGACAGCTGTAATAGGAGACACAAGTTAAATGAGTTGTAACAATTCTAACTGTTTCTCAGCTCTGTTTGTCATTCAGTTGCTGGAGACAACCCCAAAAGCAGAGTAAGACAGTACAAAGAGCTGCCTTGGGCTATCTTTGTGTATCTTGGGGTGACCACAACTTTGTCAGAGCTTGAAGTGGCCTTTCAGAATCTCAACCCAGAGAAGTACTGATGGGGTATAGGCTTTGGGAACCCCCTTGAACTCTCCTTGAATCTTTCCACTTGATCTGGTGTTTGCCTGAGGCCATAAGCTTTCATTATCTCTACATCCAAATCTATTACCCTCAACCTAGCCTAACACTGCATTGTCTGTCCCATCCTTAGTCGTGTTCTCTTGGTTTCTGGAGTTCAACCTCTAGTCACCCCAGCTACTGGCCACTCCCATCAAGACTCTCCCTGGACACTTCCTCCCATAGTCCCAGATTACTTGGTCACCCCTAGATCCCTCCCACAGTCCCTTCTGTACATAAGATCTTTCTTGCCTCCAAGAAAATGCCCAGAGCTCAGATTCAGTCTGGCCCGCTGGCATTAGCATTACAAATGCTCAGATTCCTTAAGACTCTACCCAGTATGGCAGATCTTTAATTTAATTGTTTTTCTTTGGCTGAAAGAAGGCTTGAGTCAAATTCATTTGGGCAGGACCCAGTATGTTGGGTTGTTTTTGGTCCTGAATACCCCTAAACCTCAACACTGCCCCTAAGACTTTTGGTTAGGAATTGTTTGTCTGGATTCTGGTTCACCTCTTCTTGAATATCATATCACTTTTATTTATCAGTGTCCCAATACTCTTAACTTGACAGCAATGCTGATGTCCAGAAAGAGCTTCAAGAATGGGGTTTAAACTTTGAAAAACAATCATTATCTCTCACTGGAAGAGTTTTGCCGGTGCAGATACTCAAT
Source organism: Bettongia penicillata ogilbyi (assembly GCA_023548195.1). NCBI lineage: Eukaryota > Metazoa > Chordata > Mammalia > Diprotodontia > Potoroidae > Bettongia > Bettongia penicillata. Next base: position 8,280,028 of record JAJHZJ010000331.1, on the reverse strand, counting down.
GAAGACAGAAGAGTAAGTTTCTTAGATTGAGTTGGGATTGAGTTTTTTTTAATCATCAGTTCAGTTTGGTCCAAAGTAAACCTAATCATATGAATAATGAGAAGAGCAAAAGTTTTACCTTGTCCTTTTACTAGGTTTTCTGGTGTATTTCCACCTGAATGAAAATAGTAAACTAACTTATCACTGTAAGTATAGTTTTATTTTTTTACAATGTTTAAAGGTTTGCAAAGCACTTTACAAATATTATCTCTTGTGATGCTCACAATAACCCCCAGAGGTAGGTGCTATTATGATCCCCATTTTACAGATGAGGAAATTAAGACAGATACGTTAAGTGAGTTGCCCAGGGTCACACAGCTAGGAAGTGCCTGAGGTCAGATTTGAACTCTGATCTTCTGACAGCAAACCCAGCACTCTTAACTACTAGGCCACCTAGCTGCTTCATCAAAAATAAGAAACTATTAGTTTTACACATTTCTCTTTAGAAGCAAAAGTTACCTTTGTAGACAGTAATGGCGTATCTGTTTAAGGCCTGGGGAGAGTGTCTCTGCTCTTGACTCTCCCTCCTTTCACAGCTGCCGAAGGGATCTTCTTAAAGCATGGGTCTCCCCTTCTCTAAAAGCTCCAGTGACTCCCCCTTTGCTCTAGAGCAATGGGCTCCTCTGTCAGATATTTATAGCCCTTCACAGCCTTGTTCTGGCCTGTCTCTCCAGGCTTATTACACCTCACTCCCCTTTATTCCCAGGGCATTCTAGCCAACTGGTGTCCTTAGTGTTTATGACTCTATTTCCCATCTTTAGGCTTCCTGCCTCCTCTGCCTGGAATGCTCTTTTACTCCCTCTCCATCTCTTAGAATTCTTAGCTTCCTTTAAAACTAAGCCTAAGTGCGACCTCCTATTAAAAGTCTTCCTTGCTTTCTGTTGTCACCTTCCCCTCCCCTTCCCCGTAAGCACTGTATTGGCTTGCCTGGCACATTTATTAGACAGCTGGCTGGTGCCATAGGGCACAGGGTCCCAGAATCAGGAAGATGCATCATCATGAGTTCTTATCTGGCATTTGAGAGGCGCTTAACTAATGTATGTTGACTAACTGGAATTTAAGCAGTTGTAAAGCACAGTTAACTTTTTATAACATGTCTTCTAACTCTTCCTTACCTAGGCTGTCTCTATCCAGTGTACAGATTGGTCAAGAGAAATTAAAAAAGGACGCTTGAGTTATCCTAAAGCACTAACTAATTGGCTACTTGTCTTTAATTATGAAAATTCCAGACTAGCACGAATACTGTGGGAGAAACTAAATTTAATTACACATGACCTCGGTATAAATTTGAGTCCCCCCAAATGGTAAGTACAGTTAAATTTTTCCCATGATTTAGAAATTAAATGCTAGTAGTTGACAAGTTATGCATTTGGAGGAGTTTTTTTTGCAAATACTTTGAGTCAGAATCTAGGGTTAAATAATCCAGTACAGATTGTTCAGCAATTCTTAAAATATGCCTTCTTTGACTGGATATAAAGGGGACCCTTGCTATTTGAGAAAAACAGAGCTTTCACCTGCTGCCTAGGTCCCTTCAAAAGCCCTCAGTCCACAAAGTTTGATCCTGGCTCCTTGCCTCTAAAAGATAAGTTTCTCTCTTTTGGCTATGGCTTCAATTTCAGGGGCTCATTTTCCAACAGTCTTTCTCAACTCGGACAAAGGCAGTGAGTATACAGTAAGAGTATCATGCGAACATTGTACATTATGGTTATCACAACCTTTCTTTCACCTACCACAGAAAATTCACAGGAGCCCATGAACGAATACAAAACCATAGTCCTGAGAGAGTCCATTAGACTTCCCCACACTCATCCCAGAAAGGTCATAATACTTTGGGGACTACTGAACAAGCACATTCCATTGATCTTGGACTGGAACTATTTGAGAAGCTCACATCAATAGCAGGCAAAGGTGGGCAAGAAGATATATTAAAAGACATGAGGGTGGCATAGTTTAAGAGGATGCTCGGGGACAGCAATCCAGAAACTGGGGCAGAGCATAGGGGTGATGGTCAGTAGGGATAGGAAGAGGGATGTCATCATTTGAACATAGTACATTATGGTCCCCTTAGACCAAAAGAGGAACCAAATGAAGGAATCTGGAGCAGAGTAACAATGAACAAGTGACGGAAGACTTCATTTCTTCAGTCATCTGATGGACCTATCATTCTTCCAAACAAACAACAGCAAATAATTTCTTAATTTACCAAAATGGTAATTCCATTTTTCAAAAATAGGAGGAACCCATGTGGGGAAATACGTTCTGTATCTGATTCTCTCCAGTGTGGAAGATATGGTTTCTGTGGCAGAAATGGTGAGAACCTTGGGGAGAATGTGGGCTAGGATTAGCTGATTGCAAGCTGAATGTGAGTCAGTGGCCTGATACCTCTCTGACTCGAGGGATGGAGGACAGAGCAAAACAATCCCTTTACAGAGGGCTCCAAATGAAGGAGCTCTATGTTTGTCACTGGGATATGTGCTTGGATTCAACTCATCAGTCATTCAGCAAACACTTACTAAGCACCTATCAAGTGCCAGGCACCATGCTGCTAAGCACTGGAGATATGAAAAGATACAAGAGACCATCCTACACTCAAGGAACTCATTCTCTAATGGGGGAGACAGCAAGGAAAGAAGCAAGCTGTAAACAGGGCAAGTAGGGGAAAGTGAAGAGAGGAAAGGCTCTAGAAGGCACTTCTTCCTGTAGAAGATGGGATTTTAGTTAGGATTTGAAGGGGGCCGTGGAGACCAGTAGTCTAAGTTGGAGAGGAAGCCCCCTGAGCCAAGAGATGGAGGTTGGTTCTGGACTGAAGACAGAGGTGTAAGAAGACTGGAAAGGGAGGAGGAGGCTAGCCTATGAAGGGCCTCAGACACCATCATCACCTTCATCATGCCCTGCCCAGGATGAATTCATCCCTGGGAAACTCAGCATCATGTAGATTGCTTCAGCTTTGCTGCTTGCACCTCGTCGACACCCTATCCGTGATTTCTTCTCCTCTGGAAGACTGGAGGGTAGATTGGAAAAGCCTCCTGGCATAGCATAGCCTCCTTTTATAAATAGTAGCTCAGCATGACCAACGGCTCTTCATTTGCCCCCAGTAACTGTATTTGGTTTCTGCTCTCTCGTTGGCTTCTCCCATCCCTTTGAGGCACCCTCAGGCACCTCCAATCCCAGCTGCTTTTTGTGTTTTCTTCTGTCCTTGAGAGCAGGAGCTGCCTTTTTTTTTCTTATTGAATCCCTAGCACTGGAACATGGTGGACATTTAATGAATGTTATCATGCTGTTTGTCATATTGCATACCTTAAATAAGAAATCTAATTTAATTTGAGATTACCTGAAGAGGCGTTTTATGGTGGATAGAGCATAGGATATGGAGCGGGGAAGACTTGAGTTCAAATTCTACTCAGACAGCTACTTAGCTATGTAATCTTGGAGAAATCTCAGTTTTCTCATTTGTAAAATAGGAATAATAGTAACACCCACCTTCCAGGGCTGTTGTGAGGGTCGATTAAATTGACATACATAAAGCACGGAGCGAACTGTGAAGTACCACACACATGCTATGTATTACTGTCAGTATCATTAGTCCCACTGTATTTTGCTCTGGTCGGATGGTATTATCATTAGCTCTGAAAACTACCTGTCAGGAATGACGTTGATAAGCACCCAGAGGAAGGTGCTGTGGATGGTGAAAGACCTCAAGACCTTGACGTCTAAGGACCAGCTGAAGGGAGTAGGGGGCTCAGGGAAGGCACACTTGTCCTCATGTATTCTCAGGATTGTGGTGTGGAATAGACTTCTGGTTTCCAGAGGGTAACTGTCAGAACAAGAGAGAGAAGGTTCAGAAGGACCCTCTCCAGGAGACCCGTAGCTAGTCAATAGGGCATGCACAGAAGGTGGTGCTTTCCTTCCTCACTGGAGGTTTTTAAGCAAAAGGTAGATGACCTCTTGTTGGGAGTACCATGTAGAGATTCTTTTCTTTGCCATGGATGGAACTAAGTGGCAACCAAGGACCCTGCCCATTCTGAAAAATCTCTATGCTTTCTTCAAAACTGGAGTTCTTGTTATTTATCCTATTAGTTTAATCCATTTTTAATGAGACAGTTCATCTACAAATGACTTCCACTTTGGTAAACAGGAATTTTCTAAAACATAGTTGTTTATGTAACCCTAGGGAAATCCATCCAGTCTTCCTTCTTTCACTACTCCTTCTCTTCCTCCCTCCCTCCTTCCTTCCTTGTTTTCTTCCTTTTCTCTCTTCCTTTCTCCCTCTCTCCCTCTCCTTCCTGCCTTCCCTCCCTCTCGTCTTTCCTTTCTTTCCTCTCCTTCCTAGACTGATTCTGAGAAAATTTTGAGTTTCTCCTGTGTAGAAGGCAGCTTAGCTTAACTACATGCATTTTGAAATATTTCCTTCATTAGACTTGAAATAGAGAACTCCTTTGCATCTGTAGCCATAAATTGGTCATTTCATTTTCCTGTGCCCAGATGTGGACCCTGAGGTGATTTTTGCCCCTGTTCTTGCCTCAGTATCTGCCTGTCACCTCAGTGGCCGCAAACCATCTGAGATTCTGAACTCAGTAAATTTGACTTTTAGACTTTTTACAAAAGAAAAACAGAAGGGTCCAAGAGGAAGGACTTCAGGTTCGCTTCTTAGTGGTTTTTTGGTGCTAAACTTGGTTTTGGAATTAAATATCATCACTGGTTTAGCTTTGACAGTCTTCAGTTTCTTGGCCTTCTGCAGCTCTGGGCTTATTGACTGGAGCCTTTGTGGAAGCATTGTTCTTGAGCTTGGGAGCTGTCTTTTGTGAGAACAGAAGAAAGGGTAACTTCTGTGGTTTGTGATCTCTTGCCCTCAGTTGGACTTCTGGATTGCAAGAGAGGAACCAGGAGTCATGGGCCTCAGAATACCATAACTGGGGATTCAAGGAAGATGTGTCAATAATCTATAGTCTGAAATCTAATAAAGGCTTCGAATCCTGCTTAAGATTGGGGATGGACAATGGTAATCATTATTATTCGGACCTTTTCCCTAAGAAAGGAAAATGAGGCTCTTCTCTCTGTTCATTTGAATAGAGGGTATGTGGTCCTTTGCACAGAACATCCAAGAGGGAGCAAAAGAATGGAAGGAGAAAGAGAAGCGGAGAGAGCGGGTGAAGGGAGGGCGAGAGTGCAGGGGAAGAGAAGGTAGAGATGGGAAGGAAGATGAGAGATGGGGGAAAGGCACGGAGAATGGGCATAGAACTTTTTAAAAATATTTTATTTTCATGAAGATTTATCTGCCCTGCCTCCCCCGAATAAAGCAAGAAAACAAAACTTGTTACAAACCTTCATAGTCAAACCAAGCAGTAAACACCCACACACACACTTTCATAGTCAAGCTAAACAATTTCTCACATTGACCATCTTCAAATATACGTGCATATATATTCACACATGTACATATATAAATACACGTACAAGTATATATGTACATACATGTGCATGTGTCCTGAGTCTTTCTCTTTGTTGGGCCCTGTGGCTGACAGGCTCATTCTGAATGAAGCTCCACCTGGTGGTCAATTCAAATCTTGACCTCTAGGTTTATTTAAACTCCTTGCCTGGATTTTTACCTGTTCAACAACTCACATGAACCAGTGCTCCAAGGAAATACCACTTGTGGTAGTCACATGCACACATCCAAAGACTAAAAACCAAGGTTTTTTTTAAACAAATGCAAGGAATTTCAGTTCTTGGACTTTAGGAACAAACTTCTATTAACTGTCTTTGATAAGGATGCATGTTTATATAGCCCTCAAAAGTATTTTCTTCACAGCATTCCTGATTGGTAAGCAAGGCAAGTATTATCCTCATTTTATAAAAATGAAAACTGTAACTTCAGTGACTTGGCAAGGCTCATACTACTAGCATCAGAACAGGGAGTCAGTAGACCTGGACTGGAGCTCAGGCCCTAATGGGGACCAGCCCTGCTTCCAGAGGGCTGGGGAACGCTCGCTACAAGCAGATGGGAAAAAGTTTAGGATAATACCATTCATTTGGCAAAGACCCTTAAACTTTGATCCTGATAATTGAAAGGAAACCTCAAATATAAGTGCTTTACAGGTAATCTCAGTAAATATCCAGATTCTGATTAAATAGAAGTACTGAGAAAAAGATCCAGTTTTCGATTAACTATAATGCCTATTATTACCACATAACCTTGGGTAGGTTAGTGCCCTTTAGTGGATCAAACTTTGTTGCTTTGGGGTAAAGGCTAATAATAAGAGGAATATTGAAATGAATGAAGATCAGTGGTGCCGTAGTAGATAGGAGGAACATTGTATTTGTTAAGAATGATGGGGAAACAGTTACTTCTATTAGAATATCAGAAAGCGGCACATAAGCATATATGATAAAAATCTGTGAGTTGTGTGCTGATGGTGAAGGGAAGAGATTTGAAGGAAAAAATATATGAATATATAGTATCAGATGTTTTGTAGGCAAACCTGGTGAGGGATTGGAAGGTTTTTTCCCCTCCTTTCTGTTGACATTTTTAACAAATATTTTTAGCCATTTCTGGGTACTTTTTTACTATTTGAATTTTTATTCTTAATACCTTTTTGTATTGCCATCTTTCTATTCGGATTTGAGGTTCTGAGTTCATCACTGTATGAAACCTTTTCAAGCTTGTGTGAATGATATGACTTGAACTGGCTTCCGATTTCTGAATATAATGAGAGTGTATTTATTCCCTTCCTAGGTGTCCAGCACGAGATAAAATTGAAGAATATCTTAAAGTCTTAAAGGACAATATTACACCAGAGACCCAGATTGTAAGTAGTCAGTTGTTCACTTCTGAAATAGCAAGTATTTGATTCTTTATTTCTAGATGGCTACACTCAACTGCCCTCCTGTGACTTCACACTCAGAGACTTAAGAATGATGCGCTGGGGATGCAAAAACAAAATGTGATGCCCTCACTGAGCCTGTGTTCTCTGGTGGGGGTGTTGGGAGAGCTAAGAGAAGGCTATACCACAATCACATATATGTAAGTTGAAGGAGAAGAAACCAACAACTGGAACAATGAGGGAAGACTTTGTAAAGGAAATGTCTGACATTTGAAGGATGGTGCTGGATTGTGAAAGATGGATAAAGACAGAGAACATTCCAAGAATGGAGGATGGCTTGGGTGAATACAGAAAAACAGGAGATAGAATGTCAGGTCTGGAGAAGACCTTCTAATACAATATCCTTTTACCTCTCCATCCTTATCACATCTTCATGTATTTTCCCAAATATACCATGGTCCTTTTATATGCTTTGTATATGCTATTTGTATATGCTATTGAATCTCTCTCTGTACCTGTCCTTCTCAGTTCCACTACCTTCTCTCAGATGTTTCTGCTCTACCCTCAGTCTGTAAGGATCTTAACTCTCCCACATCAAGTAACCTGCTTGATCTGTCTGTTTTTAACCATAACTTAAAGTAATGCCTCACATATGAATTCTTTATAATCCTCCCAATAGATCGAGTCTGAAATCTTATCTTATTAAAATTTTGTGTCTCTCCTGATGTCTAGTATGAGGCTAGATACTTTGTGAGGGTTTGCTATATGTAATTGAATTCCATAGGGCCAAATTAGGATCAGGAGGTGAGGGAGGCCAATTTAAAAAAGAAATTATTCAACTGTGGAATTGGCTGACTCATAGTAACCATACTAGTTGATATTGATGCTGCCCTTGGACTTTTAAAAAACTATTTATTTGATTTCCTTCAGCCACCCTGGGAGGTAAATTCAACAGGTGTTATACCCAATACATGCTTCATAATTGGAAACAATATTTTTTAAAAAATAAGAAAAAGGGGAAATTGAGTTCAGAGAAGTCAGGTGACTTGAGCATAGTCACCTGACTAGTAAGTTCCAGAGGTAAGATTTGAATATAGATCTCACCTGATTCCAAGTCTAGCCATTTTTGGACTACACCACATTGCTCCTTTTTTTAACAATGAGTTTCAATTTGCTGCATGTGTTGAGGCAGCACCATGAAGACCATCTGTCAGTGATTTGACAGATTGACTCAAAGTTCTGTATAGGAAATTGGAATAGATAAACTCCTGGTATCTCTTCTCCATATAAGATTCTAACCTTGCTATGGTATAGGGTTTAAGACTTTCCACTTTCTGCCTCATACTGATCCATCCTTATTGGTTATTCTGGAGTAGGACTTGTATCATGTAAGCTGCTATTTGAACTGCTCCCCAAATTCAGGGTTGTGGTTTGCCTACCTACTGTTGTTCCTGCTATTTTTTGGGGGGCAGTTTATAGATCTCTGTTTTCTAATCATATGCATTTAGGACTCAATTCAAGAGTTCTTTGATGAAATGAGAGCTGGCATTTATAATGCTTTTTAAAGTCTGTAAAATACTTTACAAATACCTTATTTTATCCTTATGACAGCCCTCGGAGATGGGTGCTAGGGAGGTTCTCCCTATTTTATAGTTGTGGAAATTTAGGCTTAGAGAGGTTAAGTAAATTGGCTAAGGTCATGCAGCTAGTAAGGGACTGAGGCCATGTTTGCACTTGGGTTTCTCTGACTCCAGGTCTACCACTCTATCTATGCCACCTCATTTGCCCTACAACTTAATGAGTCTCTAGGAGTGGTTGGTTATCTGCTTTTATTTTATAATCCTATTAAGGTAGTCTATAAACTCTAAGGGTTCCCTTCCAAGAATCAAGAAAGGGATTGTGTCAGGAGAATTTCTGGCTCAGGCTTCTTGCTGCCACTGGGATAAGAGAAAGACTATGATGAGAAAAGAAACCTGGCTCAAACTTCTTGCCACCCCTATGATATAAAAGGACACTGCCTCAGCCTTTATTTTGAGCTTCCAGACATTGTTCCTTGAAAGATCAAAGGTCACAAAACTTGCAGAATCAAGATTGGAAAAGAAGCCACAGCTCCTGTTTTGTCCAGCTCTGAAAGGTGTCTTTATTTTTCCCTTTCTGTTACTTGTTTCCAGACATATAGTTCTGTAAAATTCTGCATACTATTTGTACTCTATAGATTATCTCCATACCACTTACAGAGTTCAGGTGAAGATAGAAAGCACAAATAATTATGTGAAAATGGAAACTCTGAATTGCAAATTTTCAGATGAATTAGCTTAATTTGATGTCTTCCCTACAGCTCTGATGTTTATAAGGTTAATTCCATAAGGTGTGATCTGGATTTCCTGGAAAGGTCTAACAAAGGCCAATGTAATTAGGTTTTATAAGACCCTTCTAAATTATAATCTTAGCACGAGCAAGTTTAAGCAACATGACCTTCCGAAAACTCTTTAAGTGGCCTAGAACCTAGAAAGTTGATCTACTGGAAGAAATCCCTCTGCAAATCTGCCTTAGAAATGAAGATCCATTCCAGTACTGTTAAGTAACATCTCAGAGTTTCGGTGGACCAAACTAGACAGTTTGTGGACAGTAGGATGGATGACTTAGATACAGAATTTTCAAGGGAAAGTGCTTCTCAGAAGCAGATAACTTTTGTAGATTAACTTTAAATAACTGTAAATAACCTTAGTAGATGACTAAGCCTAGGATGACAGGATAAGAAGTCTAGGATTCAAATGTACATTAACTGAATGTTGCATATGTGTTTAACCAAACCACTAGTATCACGAGGCACCTAAAATGCATTGGGGTGTTAAGGAAACATCCAGAAGAGATTAAAAACATGAAAGGATATTTAACTGGGACATTGGGGATTTGTTGCCAAGAATAGTCTGGATCAGGGCAGTTTTGAAAACACTGTTTTACAATACAACAATTATTTTTCTTTATTGTGGTAATTAGTGCTTCCCAATACTTGCATCTGCCTGTGGAAATGCCTGCCAGATAACTTAAATAAATAGTATACAAGAATGTGATTGGATCTTATGTAATATTAGACCAAAATGGGGACTGCGGCAGGAGGTCTCTTACTGCCACTGTGATGAGAAGAACACATTGCCCAGTCTCTACTTTGAACTTCCAGACATTGTTTTTGAGAACTTGAGGGTCACAATACCTGCAGCGCCTGATGCATGGAAGGTACCAAATTCAAGTAGCCTTGTTGAATCATCGTCTTCCATGAGTGAGATTATCTCTGTGCAGATTACTCTCGGAGCTATATATCCAGCTCTCATCTCCTTCCTGAGCCACAATTGTTAAGCATTTCGGAATGGATATTTCATAGACATCTCAAACTCAGTCAAGTCTAAAGTAACTCGTTTTCTTGCCCTCTAAAGCTCTCCTTCTTCTCATCTTCCCTTTTTCCCTTGAGGGATGTCAGCATCCTTCTCATCAGTTCTGTCCCACATCTGCTCATTGCTTTCCATTTCTGTCTTCACACCTTTGCACACATCATGTTTCATGCCCGCATTAGCTTCTTTTCTTATTTCTACCCTTAAGTTCCTTAACTTCCTTTGCAGCTCACCTTAGGTTCAGTTTCTCCTGGAAGCCTTCTCTGACCTTTCTCCTCATTGTTACGTTCTCTCTAGCCACATTACATTGTATTCACTTATCTCTCCCAATTCGTTGTTCTTCCGGTAGAATAGAAGCCCTCAAAGGCAGGTGATGGTCTTCATTTCACCCTCCTGCCTCTTTCCAGTGCATTGCACCATGCATTGTATACAATAGGAACTAAATACATGTTTGTGAACGAATGACTCTTTGTGATAGGAGTTGTCTTTTCTTTTAAAGGCTGTTTGTCTGCTGCCCAATAATAAGAAAGACAAGTATGATGCTATAAAAAAATACCTGTGTACAGTCTGCCCGGTTCCAAGTCAGTGCATAGTAGCTGAAACTTTAAACAAACCCCAAATTCTCCTGGCAGTTGTTACCAGGCTGGCCCTGCAGATGAATTGCAAGATTGGAGGACATCTTTGGAAGGTTTCTGTCCCTGTAAGTTGTATTTTATTGGAATGTCTCTTTTTTGTGGATATTTACAGATTAGTGTTTTTGGCTGTAGTTTAGGCATATTTAGAAATTTTAATACTTCTGAGTATTGATGGAATTTAGGAATTTTCTTCCGGAAGCCTAGAAATTCAGACAGAAGTGAATGCCCAATCAATATAAGTGAACTGAGTAGATGGTCTTCCTGACAAGCATTAATATGGTGCATGACTACCAGGTAACATGGTAGGCAACTCTTTTCTTATTTATGCTCATGTGATAATTGAGAAAGCTTTTCTTGAGCTCTCCAATCATCAGTCATTCAAGATTTCCATGATAGACTTTCAAGAAAATTTCTTGATTTTTCCATGTATCTTTTTTCTTGTGTTTTTGAGTATATATCTTTTTTCCATTTAAGCTCACAGACGCTATGTTCATTGGTATTGATTGTTATCATGACTTCACATCAAGAAGTCAATCAGTCGCAGGATTTGTTGCTAGCCTGGATACATCATTGACTAAGTGAGTAGGACTTGGTAGGTGTAAAATAAATTTTACAAAGCTTTTTAATTTGAGTTCTATTTAGGGTAAAGACCAAGGGGATTGTAGAGACTTGAATGTCAAGAAGGAAAGATTAGAGATACTTTTTCCATGACCTAGATCTTTTTCTTTATTTCACTTGACCCCTAGCTTTCATTGAAAGTATCTTCATTGACATTTCCATGCCACCCATTTACAGAGGTGGGAAGTCCACAAGTGTTAACTGTTGTGTATATTTTCAAACTTATATGAAGTATTGATCAGTTATGCTGATTTTTCCCTATTTTACTTTATTTCTTTAAAAATACTATTTGTTAAATGGGATGGCTCTCTGAGAAGGTGAATGAGTAAGTAGGGTTACTAGGGAAACTATGATGACATAAAAAAAACTAAAGATCTGAATAAAATCCTTATTTTTTTAAGTGTTTCTATTTGCCCTCCCACTGATATTATCAGATATGGTGAAAGTGAGGAATGTGATCGTTGGGGCTAGAGAGTATTCTTTTTTGCTTGTTTTTCTTCTTTGAATTCAGATCTATGGATTTCGTAGGTTTGAGGAACCTCAAATGTGAAAGCTCTCTCTACCACTGAATATCAACTGCTTGCCGGAAATTTTGGAGAATTGCCTGCAGAGGGGGAGGGAGTGGGGATGGAGAGAGGGGTTAAACGATGCCCCTCTAGTATGTGTCAGAAGCAGGAGACTTGAACTTGGACATCAGTCCTAATAATGGTAATTAAAATGTTCATATTTATATGATACTTTAAGATTTGCAAAGTGCTTTACATATGTTACCGCATTTGAGCTACTCTTCACAGTAACCCTGGGAGGTAGGCATTATTATCACCCTCTGTTTTATAGATGAGAAAATGGAATCTGACAGAGCTTCAGTGAAAAACCCAGGGTCACACAGCTAGGAAGGTTATGAGGGCAGAGTTCAAGCTCCCATTTTCGCTGACTCTAAGTCTAGTGCTCTCTCCACCATACTGGCCCTATACTGCCTCTCTGACTCTAAGTCTGGCTCTCCAGCTACTATGAAAATTGTGGGTGGGATGTTCATTGGAATGTAAGCTTCTTGAGAGCAGGGACTGTTTCCCTTTTGTTCTTGTATCCACAGTGCTAGCACTTAATAATTATTTATTGTTTAGAGCAGCTGAATCTTGTTTTCTAGTTGCAAATCCAGTACCTATCATATCCATCCCCTTCCAACATAGTTCAGGCTCTCATCAGCTCTGGCATAGGATGTTGCAATATCCTTCTACTGATCTCCAGCCTGCCCTCATCGTGTTCCTCTTTTTCACACCATCCCATGTTATTTTTCTTAAGCAAGGGTCTGCTCATGTTGCTCCCCTACTTTGTAGGCTCCACTGACTCCCTGTTGCCTTTAGAATAAAATACAAACTTCTCTCCTTAGCTTTCAGCTTCCTTTCTGTTCTTCTCATGCATTGCTCTCCATCCCACACACTGTGCTTCAACCAAATTGACCTTGTTTTTTCGTCATAGATCACACTTCATCTACTGACTCCTTGCCATTGACCTGGACATCCTCTCCAAGGTCCCTCTGCTCTGAGAATCCCTTACTTCTTTTAAGATTCAGTTCAGTATCAAGGATTTTTAACCTTTGGTTTTTTTGGTCTTAGGCCCTTTTGGTAACCTGGTGAAACCTATGACTACTTTCTCAGAATCATATCTTTAAATAATTGAAGGAAATGCTCCATTTCAGTTAGAAGTTAGTGAAAATAAAGATGACATTTTCCCCCAATTCAAATTACACACTCCCTAAAATTATTTATGAATTCTAGGTTAGGAACATTCTACATGAAGTCTTTTGTGATTCCCTCTGTTGCTTGGGTCCTTCTTCTGAAAAACTGTATCTTTATTTTATGTATATATCTGTGTTGTTTCTGCCAGCAGAATGTAAGCTTCTTGAGGGAAAGAACTGGCTTTCTTTTTATCTTTATATCTCCAGAAGCAAGTGCAGTGTATGGCAGCAGCATCCTCAGCAATAGCTAGCATTTATATAGCAGCTACTACTTAGCACAGGCACTGTGCTAAGCACTTACAAATATGATCACATTTGCTCCTCACAAAAGTCCTGAGAGGTATCCCATCTTATGGCTGAGGAAACTCAGCAGGCAGAGGTTAAAGTGACTTGCCCAAGGTCATACACCTAGTCAATATCTGAGGTGGGATTTGAACTCAATACTTCCTGACTCCAGGTTAGGGCAGTCTATACACCCTTCCATCTAGCTACTATTTAATAAATACTTGCTATATGATTGGAATAGAAAAATATGGAGGAGAGGATTCTGGGAAGATGGCAGAGCAGGTCAGAAAATTCCAAGCTCTCCAGATTTCCCCCGCAAACAAGACAAAATGGTGAATCAGGGTTAAGATAGAACAGCAAAAATAAGAGTTGGGGCAGAACAGTGAGAAGATCCAAAGAAAAATCCCAGGACTGAGATTTTGTCCCTGTGAAGTATATGCCCTTCCAGGCTGGTTCCACTGAAACAGCAAGCAGTGATCTCGGGGGCTGCCTGGGTGGGGAGGTTGCCTTGACCCCTACCACAGGAATTTTCACCTCCGAAACAGTATGGGCAGTCAATTGTCTGAGCAAGGGAAGATTGAGGGAACCTCTGCTGATAATGGATGCCAGGCCCAGCTGTGCTGCCGAGATGCAGCCTTGGGCTAGGAGGAGTCAGCACATGCAGGTGAGTACAGAAGTACTTGGTTGTGAACACTGCTGGCTGTGGGCACTTGTAGGAGGGTAGAGTTTTTGATTTTTGTTCCAGGCCAGAGGGAAGAACTCAAGGAGGATCTGAGGCCACAGGCACCATCCCCCGTACCTTAGGACTAGAGGTAATTACAGTAACAAGCTGCTACAAAAAATGAGCAAGGAAAAAGAGAAAGGGCACAACTATAGAAAATTACTATGGAAATAGAGAAGACTAGGGTTCATCTTCAGAGGAGGATCTTGAAGCAAAAAAAAAAAAAAACAAAAAAAAACCAAACCAAAAAAACCTCCTACTCCAAAGAGTAAGTCAAATGGTCACCTGCCCAAAAAGAATTCATGGAATAACTTAAAAAGACTTTAAAAATCAAATGAGGGAGATTGAGGAAAAACTTAAAAAATAAGAGCAATCCAAGAAAAACAAAATTATAAAAAGAAAGTCAATCACTTGGAAAAGGAGATCCAAGATCTTATGGAGGGGAGTGACTCCTTGAAAATTAGAATTGGGCAAAGGGAAGCCAGTGAGAGTGTAAGAGACCAAGAAATGATAAAACAAAATATAAAGAATGAAAAAATAGAAGAGAATTTGAAACAAAAGAAAACAGCTGATCTGGAGAACAAATCAAGAAGAGAAGAATAAGACTACTTGAAAGCTTAATCAGAAAAAGAATCTTGATAAAATACAAGAAATAATTTAAAGAAAATTGTGCTGAAGTGAACAAGAGGGGAAAGTAGAAATAGAAAAAAAAAGTCCACAAATCACTGCGTGTGATTCTACGAGGAAAATCTCCAGGAACATGATAATCAAATGCCAAAACCCCCACCTTGAGGAAAATATTACAAGCAACAAGAAAAAAACCAATTCAAATGCGGTGGAGCCACAATTAGAATCACACAGGACTAAAAAGTGGTGATACTGTAAGACCGCAGGTCTTGGAGCAGTAGATGTTGAAGAGCAAAAGAACTGAGGTGGCGGCCAAAAATATCATACCAGCAAAGGTAAGTATGATCCTTAATGGAAAAAAAAGATAGACATTCAGTGAATTGTGAGACTTTAAGAATTTTGTTGCAAAAATACTTGAAATCAATTGAAAATTTGACCTGTAAGATCCAAGAGAAATAAGGTACACATCCAGGATTAATTACAAGGGACTCAGTAAGGTCAGGCTGTTTACTTTTTATATGAGGAAATGTGAAATGTGTGCTAAGATTGTGATTAGTAATTGAGTAGTACGAAAGAAAGATTGTGGTAGACCTAAGTATCATGTGATTTAGAAAAGGAAAACTATGTGAGAAAAAGGTAAAAAGAGTAATTATCTTATACAAAGGAAGCACAAGAGGAAGAACTATACAGAGGAATTAGATGGGGTAGGAGAGCTGGTAGTGCTGGAACCCTACTCACATCAGGAATGAGTCAAAGAGGGAACCATACGTAGACATCTAGAAGGACATAAAAATCTTGTAAATTCAGAAAGAAATAAAAGGCCAGGGAAAAAGGGAGTGAGGAGAGGATAAAGGAAGGATTTTTAGAGAGAACCCTACTCGCATCAGATCTGGGTTAAAGAGAGAACAATTCGTACCTTTAGAAAGAAATTAAAGGCTTCTATAAAGAAATGAGGATGAGTGAATAGGATGGGGGGGAGTATAGAAAGGTGTCTAGATTAACGGGGATGAGATAAAGAGGAAATAACATGGAAGAGTACAAAAGTCTTTTAAATTCAGATAGAAACAAAATGGCAAAGGGAAAGGGTGGGGGCAAGAGGATAAGGGAGGGATCTTTGCGGGGAGGGTAGTTTAAGTGATAGGAGAGCAAAGTAGTTGGTAGAAATTGAGGGATCAGGAGGGATAGGAAATAAGAGATACATACAAATATAAAGACCAGGGGTAGAATTTGTTAGGAAGAAAACAGGAGTAGTAATCATGATCTCAGACAAAGTTAAAGCTAAAATAGATTTAATCAAAAGAGAAAAATAGGGAAACTACACTATCGTCAGCTATATTAATCAATATTGTTTTATACTATTTAAAATAACTAGACGCTACAAGGTTGGAATATTGCTGTGGTACAGATGATGAGTTGGTGGACTTAGGAAAAGAAGGAAGATGTTATCCACCCCAAGAGAAACAGAGGACAAACAAGTATAGTTATGGTCTTACATAGATGCATATAAATGTATATGTCTATATGCTTGTAAGTTCATGTGTTTGCATGTATAGATGTATATTGTGTATATATCTAAATAAAGATATACACACACATATATACATATATTCAGGGTGTAGGGTGTGTTCAGGAAGGACCAGTACCTTTGGTGTGATGGCTGCCGAGTCCTTTTGGAGGCTCTTTCCACTTTTGGTGTCCAGCTGTTCCACCTAATTCTCACCTGTGGCTCCAAGAAGCTGTAGCATGTGCAGGGGCCACACCCTGGTAAACTGTTTTGGCAAATGGGCCAAACTAGGTTGAGAGTAACCAGGAGTTCTCAAACCCATTGGTGAGTTAGGGGGATGTCTACCTCAAGCATGTGAAGACTTATTCTGGTGGAATGGGCAGATGAGAACAATTTGTTCCAATGACCATGAAGACCGATGAAGCAGATGATGGGGAGCACTTAGAGCTTGGTTAGACACCAATGACACTAAGGTCATCCACTGTATCCTGAGCCATTGCCAGCTGTCTTGATTTTGTCCTGCCACTGGTCTATGACAACTCTGGAGGAGAGAGTGAGGCTGATGACTTCATGCAACTCTGCCTCACTTAAATCCAATTTATGCACTAATCAAGAGACATCACCCATTCCATTTCTCTACTGTGCCTCAAAGTCCTGTGGCGACAGGTAAGTGATGAAGTAGTGGGTGCAGATACACTGGGAGTTGTAGTCAAAAATCTTGCACACAGGCAGCCCAGGTCATAGGGTCATTTTTCACTGGAAGCAATAGTAGGACTCAGCAGCCACCCGGGTGTCTGAGCAGCCATTTTAAGGATCACACTACTCACCTCCTGGCATGGGGAAGGGGGCTAGAAAAGGTGCCCTAAACATTGTCTGCTTACCCAGCCAACCCTGGCTTGATTACTGCGTCAGGCAGGGAATTTCACTATGCAGTTGAAACATAAAAAAAAAATGTACAAAAGATACAAAAACATCTGCAAAGATGATTCCACTCACCATCAGCACATAAGACATTCACATACTAATAGACAACACAAAATCCAGTAGGCCTGAAAGAAGAACTGCTCTTGTTGGAAGAGAACTCAACAAGTATCACATCCAAATTGCAGCCCTGGCTGAAACAAGGTTGGCAAATGAAGGCCAGATTATTGAAATTGGAGCTGTATACATCTTTTTCAGGAGTGGGTGCAGTGAAGGGGAACACCGTGAAGCTGGCATGGGTTTTGCAATCAAAACTAATCTAATCAGTTAGCTGGTATGCTTTCCAAAAGGAGTGAATGATAGGCTCATGACAATGTGGTTGCTACTTGTAGTAAAACACCATGCCACCATCATTAGTGCCTATCCTCCCAACGTGACAAACCCTGATGAAGTCAAAGAAAAATTTTATGAAGACCTGGAGATCTTATCCTCGATGTATCAAACGAGGACAAGCTTATAATTCTGGGTGACTTTAATGCTAGAGTAGGCTCGGACTACCAGACTTGGCAGGGAGTCCTAGGGAGGAATGGAGTTGGAAACAGCAACAGCAATGGTCATTTACTGCAGAAGACATGCGCATCACATGACTTTCTCTTCACAACACTGTTTTCTGCTTATGTAAGTGCAATAAAACTTCATGGATGCACCCTCATAGCAAACACTGGCATCTAATATACTCTGTGATTGTAAGGAGAAAAGACAGACAAGAAGTGAGAGTGACAAAGGCAATGTGTAGTGCGGAGTCCTGGACTGATCATAGACTTATCCTTTCCAAGCTAAGTATTCACATTCATCTAAAGTGCTGCCCCCAAGGCAAAATGACTACCAGAAGAATTAATGTCAACAAATTATTCTCTGAGCGTGAACAGTTTGTTACTAACTTGGAGGAAAAGTTGAGCCAGCACACAGTTGGCAACAATGGAGCAGAAAAGGAGTGGGCAACTTTCAGAGATTTGGTGTACAGCATTTGCTCTTCTGGGTCAGAACACTTGCAGACACCAAGACTGGTTTGATGAAAATGTTGGGGAAATTTAGAAGCTGCTAAATGAAAAATGGAACCCCACAAGATTTACCAGCAGGATGGTTCATCCACCTCTAAGAAGGCAGCATTTAATTCCATCAAAAGTAAAATCCAAGCGGAGCTTAGAGACACAGGATTCCTGACTCAGTAAGAAGACAGATGAAATTTGTTTTATGTTGATGGTAACAATCCAAAGTGCTTTTATGATTCCCTGAATGCTATTTATGAACCAAAAACCTATGGTCCATCACAACTACTCAGTGCTGATGGAGCCACATTGATTAGTAGTAAGGACATGATCCTGAAGAGATGGGCTGAACACTTCCATAGTGTTCTCAACAGACCATCATCAATCAATGCTGAGGCCATTGACTGTTTACCTTAGGTTGAAGTCAATCTCTCCTTAGCTGAACTTGCAACTGAAGAAGAGGTTTTGAGGGCCATTAGGCTCCTTTCATGTGGCAAAGCACGTGGTGCTGATTCTACTCCAACTAAGATATACAAGGTAGGGGGACCATTGCTCATACAAAAGCTGACTGAAATATTCCAGGTTATATGGCAAGAAGAGGTTATCCCCAGGAGTTCAAGGATGCCACCATTGTCCATCTCTATAAGGGTAAAGGGAATAGATTGTCCTGTGACAATCACAGGGGGATCTCTTTCTTAGTCATTGCTGGCAGAATTCTTGCTAGAGTCCTCCTTAATAGACTGATCCTTCACCTGGAAGATGGTCATATACCTGAGAGCTAGTGTGTCTTCAGAAAGGTCCAAAGAACAGTTTATATGGTGTTTGCTGCCTGACAACTCCAGGAGAAATGCCAGGAGAAGAACAGAGGTCTGTATGCAATGTTTGTAGATCTGGCCAAGGTCTTTGACACTGTTAGTTATGAGGGCTTATGGAAAACTATGTAAAAATTTGGTTCCCTGGAGAAGTTCATCAATATTGTACGTCAATTTCATGATGGTACATTTGCCTGGATTCTGGATAATGGACAATGCTCTCGTGTCTTCCCAGTCACCAGTGGAGTGAAACGAGGCTGTGTGTTTGGTCCCACGCTTTTTAGCATGATGTTTTCAGCCATGTTGACCAATGCTTTCAATGAGAATGAACAAAGCATCATGGTCAATTACCATATTGATGGCAAGTTCTTCAATCTGAAAAGGCTACAAGCCAAGACCAAAGTGGAGGGAGTGTTGGTGCATGATTTTCTGTTTGCAGATGATTGTGCACTCAGTGCAGCCTCTGAAGCTGAGATGCAACAAAGTATGGATCAATTTTCTGCTACCTGTGCTAATTTTGACCTAATAATTAACACTAAGGAAACACAGGTGTTCCATCAGCCACCACCAAGCCATCCATATGTGGAACCATAGGTTACAACAAATGGAGAAGTTTTGAATGCTGTAGATAAGTTCACTTATCTTGGTAGTGCACTTTCCAGGGATGTACACATTGACAATGAGGTTGATGTATGATTTGCCAGTTAGCTCAGTGTTTGGGAGGCTCCAAAGAAAAGTTTAGGAGAGAAGAGGTATTAGACTGACTCCCAAACTGAAGGTCTCCAGAACCATTGTGCTGACCTCATTGTTACATGCTTGTTAAACATAGTCTATCAGCGCCATGCCAGGAAACTGAATCACTTCCATTTGAAATGTCTTAGGAAGATTCTGAGGATCACCTGGCAAGGTAAGGAACCAGACAGTGAAGTCCTTGCTGGAGCAGAACTGCCAAGTATTCAAACTACTTCACAGAGTGCAACTCTGGTGGACTGGCCAGATTGTTCGAATGGAAAATGCACACTTGCCAAAAAGACTATTTTATGGAGAACTCGCATGGGGCAGGTGATCACATGGTGGCCAGAAGAAACGATACAAGGACACTCTCAAAGTCTCTCTCAAGAACTTTGGATTTGACTGTGCAACATGAGAGCTACTGGCACAGGACTGCTTAGCATGGCACGCCCACATCAGAAAGAGTGCTGCGCTCTTTGAGCAAAGCAGAATTGAGACAGCAGAAAGTAAATCCAGATGTGCAAATTTGGGATATTCACACAGACTATCTATGTGCCCAAACTGTGGTAGAGCATTCCAACCTCGTATTGGTCTGATTAGCCACAGGTGGACACACTGAAATTTCACTTTATCATGTTGATGTCACTTTGATCCTCTTCCAAGACAGACAACAACCAACTATACATGTATGCTTAACTGTAGCTTTTAGGGGTTAGAGGAGGGAGGAAAAAGAACAAAGTGAAAAATACACAGCAGAGAACAAAAGAAAATTTACAAGGAAGTAAAGAAAAAATGGATAGCTCTGAACACAATGTGTAGTATGTGTAGTATTTATTATATAAGTTTTCTTCAAGTGGAAATTTATTCCTGTATATTTTGAATCTTCTCATATTCTGCTGTGCACATAGCAGTTTTTTCTTTTTTCTTTCATATTTGTTTTAATATTTAAGTTTATAATGTTTCTTCTTGTGTATTTAAGTTTAAAATAAATTAATAAAAAGAGTAATATGGATAGTAGTGGTTTTTTTTTTTTTTCTCAAAAAGCAGTAACATTGAATCGAACACAAACCAGGATGTTGCTTGGATTCAATAGTAACTGTAGACTTCACTCTTTCCAGATAAGTTAGAGCTTTCTCAAAATCAGACCATAATGGCTTTTTCTAGTTATCTTAGACATCCATCTTAAGAAATGTCTCTCAAAACGTTTTACATTTACCACTTGGCTGCCTCCTTATAAGAATAAAGTAACCTGTCCCAGCACAGTCTAAGTTTCTGACAAGTACTCCCTGGTTGTAAAAGCTTTGATTATGTGTGTGATTTTTGGGAGGGCACTGGACATAGTAATTCATGAAACTCTCTGCTAAAGCATGTGGGGGGAGGGGGAGATATTGTGATGTGTTTAAATGGGAAGTGTAGCCATGTGGGTGAAGTCAGACTCTGAATATTAAAGAAGAAAATCTCATGTAGTTAGAATTATAGTAGAGGAAGAAATAATGTCTCTATGAGGGCAGCTAGGTGATACTGTGAATAGAATGCTGGACCCAAACAAAAAACCTGAGTTTGAATCCTTTCTCAAACTTTTACTAATCATATGACCTTGGGCCAGTTACTTATCTTCTGCCAGTCTCAGTTTCCTTGTCTGTAAAATGGGAGTACTAAAAGCACTTCCTTCACACTATGATTACCCAGAGCAAATGAGATAATGTAGTGTTTTCTCCAAAAATCTTAGTTCAGTTTAAAGCTAGTAAAGCTTTATACACACACACACACTCTCACTCTCTCTCACTCACAGTTGTTGAGTTTCCAATACTTTATTGACCCTATTTTGGGGTTTTCTTGGCAAAGATACTAGAGTGGTTTGCCATTTCCTTCTCCACCTCATTTTACAGCTGAGGAAACTGAGGCAAGTAGTGTTAAGTGACTTGCCTAGGGTCACACAGCTAGTAAGTTTCTGAGGCTGGATTTGAACTCAGGAAGATGAGTCTTCTTGACTCCAAGCCCCATGTTCTATCCACTATCCCACCTAGCTGCCTCAGGGGGAAATGGGCATAGACCTATATAGATGTTGGGACGTAAAGACCCATTTTACAGCCCAGCGTCCACTCTCCAATAAAGTTCTTCAGTGAGATAGGAACCCCAAATACAATCTTGTCTTTTAGAAAGTTATTATAATCTATCTGAAAGCCTTATAGAAATAAGTGCTACTTATAATTACCATCATTATTATAATGTAGAATATTATATAATATTGTTACATTACAATAATCAGAATTCTTATTATATTGTAGAAAAATCAACTCTATGTGAATTTGACTGTTTTCTTCTTAACAGGTGGTTTTCTTGCTGTCTCTTCCAAAACCCGGGGCAGGAGTTTCTAGATGGCCTCAAGGTTTGCTTAGAAAGTAAGTTTCTCAGTACTTAATTACCAATATCTCAAGAAAAGTTAGTTTATTTCCCTTTTCCTCCTTCACTTAATAGTGTTTTATTTTTTCCAATTACATGTAAAGATAGTTTTAAACATTCACTTGTATACAATTGAGTTCCACATTTTTTCTCTAAATTTCCCTTACCCAAGACAACACGCAATGAAAGGCTAGTTTGAATTGAGTGAGTGACATTACAAGCAACAACATCAACAAATATTGCCCCACAGTTAGAACCAAGGATATTTTTTCCAGGTTACAGTCCATCTGAATTTTCTTGATATCTTTTCAGCTGCATTAAGTGCCTGGAGGAATCACAACAAAGAATGCCCATTGCCTAAGTTTATTTTCGTGTATCGGGATGGTGTAGGAGATGGTCAGCTCCAAACTATGGTGGATTATGAAGTACCTCAGCTGTTGAATTGCCTGAATTCTCTTCCTCGTTATTCTTACAAGTAAGCATATGTGAATTAGAAAGTGATTACTGAAACAAGCTTAAAAGCAGTCTTTATCAGAGGATCTTTACCTGGGCTCCTCAGGCCCCCCAAGGGAATAGATTTAAAAGGATGGGAAAGATTACATCTCTACTTTAATACAGTTGACTTCCTTTGCAATCCTACATGTTTTATGTCCATTCATAGACTTCACCAGACTTCCCAAAGGGTCCATAATACCCCAAAATGGTTAAGAATCTCCGAACTACATGGAAAGGAATTTTGTCTAGCATGGGCAGTAGGGCTTGTGGTGGTAGGGAAATACAACTCCAATATTCCAATGAATTAATTATCTCACCACTGTGATTATAACCTATAGTGTTAACAGTCCATTCATACCTGCCCATCCTATTCAATTCTCATCCATGTTTTCCTTGGGAGAACCCACAACATGTGCTGAGAGCCTTCTTTATGTCCTTGACATTGCATGGATACTGTTCAAACGTGTACTGCCCATCAGCTGTCTCCAGCTGACACAACCATCTTTTTTTGGTCATGTATCCTTTATGCTATTTCTCTTTAATTCTTTGTTTATAATATGTTGCAACTTAATCATGCTGGTATATGCCTCTTCATTACCTTTTGGGAGAACCCAGCTTCATTCTTCAGAGACTGCAGTGTTCAGTGCCTTGCAGATATCCATGTAACATAATCAGAAGAATGCCTGTTTGAAGGGGTTTTGTTTCACGCAGAAGCTTGGGATACTGAAAAGACCCAAGCCCAAAGCTAATCTACCCTCTTTCTTCTTGTATTGTTCTGGACCCAGTTCAACATCCATTCGCAGTGTCTGACCCAGATATGTGTGTGTGTGTGTATGGATCCCACCTGATTCATCTACACAAAGGATGTTTTCCTCTACATTTTTCGCAAATCACCCAAAATCCTTTAGTGTGCCACAAGCAGCCTGAGGACTATAAGTGGGGGGCTGCAGGTTGTGCAGGCCTGGGTTAGATACATGGATGGATGGATGGATGGATGCACAAATTTGATCAGTTGTCTATTGAGCTACACATCATAGTATGCATTTACAGTCATTCTTCAGTTTTCTTTTCTGTGTAGATAGAATTGCCACTGAAGGGAACTTTTTTTAAAGTTTGGCAAGAGACCCAACTAAGCAAAATTATCCCAAGGACATATAAGAATGAAACTGGAAAATGGATAACAGACAAAATGGAAAAAAAACTGGAATCATATTTATAAAAACCTCTTTTTGCCATCAAGGATTGTAGAGCCTTTGCATTTGAACTTCAAACATTACTGCCCTACATGTGCTTCCAGAGGAATTGGAATTGGCACTGAAAAAAGCAAAGACAGGAAAAGCAGGTGGATTAGACCAAGGATGTAGAGGTCTTTGCTTTGGGCCTCACAGTGTCCAGGGCACTGAGGAGCCAGGTCTCCAGATACCTGAAGAAAGGGCAGCGTGATACAAAGGTGAGATGGGAGAAAGGAACAGAAAAACTTACCCTTTCTCATTTTGTCCTCTTACCCCATGCAGGAAAAATCTAAGCACAAGAGGACTGGTGGATTCATTTTACTTGCAGAGTTGTTTTCTTCTTTTTCTCCCCATATGTAGGGAAACTGAGGCTTTTCTATCATTTTTATAGCCTAGTGCAGGGGTGGGGAACCTATGGCCTCAAGACCCCACGTGGCCTTCTAGGTCCTTGCATAACTTTTAGACTGAGCCCAAATTTTGCAAAACAAATCCTTTTATTAAAGGGATTTGTTCTGTGAAGTTTTAATTTAGTCAAAGGGTGGCACTTGAAGACCTCGAAGGCCACATGTGTCCTCGAGGCAGCAAGGTCCCCTAACCCTGTAAGTGAGCTCCAGTGTTTAGGGAGAGAAAACTTTTCCCAGTATGTGCAACTTGTTATTTATATTTCTGCTGCTGATTGAGTAAAAGGTCTTCTCAAGAGAGAAGAGTATCTTAGAAAAAGAAATGGGATTTGGATTTCAGGACAAGAGCTTAAAGTATAGGAATGATGGAATGCATTTCACACGAGCTAGCACAGTATGGGAAGTATGGCAGTAGGAAGGCAGTGACTTACATTTGCCCAGTGGATCACTGAGGGAGGGTGGGGGTTGCTCCCTCAGGTTCAAAGGTGCTGTGTGGGTCTATACTCTGAAAATATAGCTCATTAACTCTCACCAATGAACTTGCCTTTATTATCGGTCTGAGACAATGAGCTTGAAGCAAAGGCCCTGTAATAGTACGAGCAGTAGCTACAGGTCATCCCCTGCCCCTCTAATTTGAGGCAGGCCCTTAGAGCACACAGACAGAGCATCAATGGGAAGGAAGCATGGTCCTAAACTGAGAGGACTCTAGTAGTGAGGCCCATGTGGTCAAAGCAGTTCTCATGTTCAGTGTTCTCTGGGCCTGTGGCCCCTTCTCCAATGGTGTCCTCACCTTTCTCCCTCTGGAGCAGGGTCATTGTGGGCTTACTGGGTCTCTTCTTTACAGCCCAGCTCTTGACTAGGTTTAGTTCTCTCTTGAATCTCCAGAAGGAAGGAACACTACCCCAAAACTCTAGTGGAGGAAGGAGAGAGGACCCCCCTCACCCTTCACTTGATTAGAGACACAGAGGTCATGCCACAAATCTACTCCCTGCTTTGACTGTACCTCATCTCCTTTCAACTGGGCTGGCAGGTTAGCTTTTTAAAGGCCACCAGAGATAGAGCCAATGTCTCTTCAGACAATTTAGTATGCCTTCACAGTGCATCCATGGATGACTAGGCATAGACTCACCTTTGTGCTTTTTTTTTTAACCATATTCACATATTGCTATGTTTGTTATTAGCACATTACTTTCTGTGATTCCATCAAATAGCTTGTGATGGAGGAAAACCAAATTTTCCCCACTTCAGACAAATCCAAGGAGTCTTATTTACATATAAACACATGAAGAATGGATGGTGAAAAAATTTAACTCCAAATTTGGATGGAAAGAGACAAACAGTAGCTGCTTAGCTATGCCACTGAATGGCATTGGCTGGATGGATCTTGGGCTTTGAATATGGCTGTAGGCTATATATTTTTGCTTATTTAAAAGAAAAAAACAGGCTGACCCTTTTCCCCAAGATGACACCGAAGGTGAAGAAGGAAGCTATTGTCTCCCCCCAGACAGAAGCCAAGTTCAAGGCCTTGAAGGCCAAGGAAACGATGTTGAAGGCGTCCATAACCAGAAAAGGTCTGATTATCCCCCACCTTCCACCAACCTAAGACACTAAGACTTCAGAAGCAGCCCAAATACCCTCGGAAAAGTACCCCTCGGAGAAACAATAATTGTTACGCCATCATTAAGTTTCCCTTGACCACTGAGTCTGCTGCGAAGAAGACTGAGAACAACACCTTCGTCTTCATTGTGGACGTCAAGAGCAACAATCATCAGATTAAACAGGCGATGAAGAAGCTGTATGACCTCGATGTGGCCAGGGTCAACACAATGATCTGGCCTAAGTCCACCTTGCTCTAGACTGTGATGCTTTAGATGTTGCCAACCAAATTGGAATCATCTAAATTGTGTCCAGTTATCCCACTCCACAGACAATAAAAAGTGTTTCAGGAAAAAAAAACAGGCTGAGTAAGAGGTAGGTTACCATTACATATTTAGATATATTCAGTCACCAAGTTTTTTCGCTATGTTAGGTGTTGGGAGCACAAAGACAAAAAATAAAATAAAATGTAAACTCCTCAAGGGCAGGGATTATTAATGGAGACAACTTTACGCGCGCGCGCATGTGTGTGTATGTATATGCATGCATGCATGCAATGTACCTTTAAGGAAATTAGGAAACCAGAAAGAAGGCAGCATTGTAAAGAGTGTTTTTGCTAAGGATCAATAGTAGAAACACAAGCAACATCACAGGGGAAAGCTTCAGACTACCCCCCAGGAGGAGACAGATGAGAAATTTTGGAAGCAGGTGACAAACTGGCTATGGAATCATGATGATGTGGTAGCAATGAGGGGTCACAGGACTCAATTATACTGACATTGGAAGCCCAGTTTCTGCCAAAAGCCAAGCAGTTGGTAAATTACTCTTTCCCTTAATAGCCAATTTTATTCTTCAAAAGATGACTGTTCTATTTTATAATTAATAGGATTGCAATTTTTAGAGCAAGAAGGGACCTTTAGAAATAATCTGGGCCATCTCATTCTACGTATGAGAAAACTGAGAATCAGAGAGGTAGAAAATGTCAAAGCCAGGTTCAAACAACATCCACTTTCTTTTTTCCTTGAATACATCAGTAATAAATTGGATCAGTTATGTGATAGATGTGGGAGCTACTCCAATACCATCATTTTTCCTCATTTTTTATAATTCATATCTATTTACACTTAAGTATCAATAGTGGCACTATGTGACATAGCAAAGCTTTTCTTTCTGTCTTTTCACATTCTTTGGGCACTGAGTGCCCAAAGTGTCTTTGCTCTTGTTTCATAACTGATTCATATCCGTTTCCAATTATACATTTTCTGGTTTACCTACTTTTTATGCCTCTATTCACACAAGTAACCCATGGCATGTCTTAATTTTAAAAGCACAGATTTCAAAGGATTCCAAAAACAGAATGGTTAGAATCTTATGGCCAAATCTTTGACAGAGGAAGTTGGCTGAAGACAGAGAGGAGATTCTCAGAAATGAAATTATGGAATACATAGTCTCTTTTGATGAAGAAGAATATGAGAAGTGACCGAAAGGGACCAATGTGGATAATTTTGGGAGTAATTAACTAAATTAAAAAGTTTTTAAATAGAAATAAGAGCAAGTAACTGAGAATAAGAATATCATGATTGTTTAAGGCTGTGACCAAAAGTTCTAAGACAAGATGCTCAAGGAGAGAAGAGAAAAGATCAATATTCAGGGCAGTTGGGATAATAAGAAAACACTTTTTCATCCATAAGCAAAATGATCTTTAGGCTAGAAAGTACAGAACAAAAATAGAGAAATATTAAAACCCAAGAAGTGAAGAAATAATATAAAAAAATCTAACAGTCCTCAGTGAATTTGAGTCACCAGACCTAGATGGACTATATCCCAGAATGCTTCAAGAAGCAGCTGATATGATTAATTAGCCACTATTGCTCATCTGGGGAGAATTCACAGGATGAGAGGTGTTCAAATGTTCCATTTTTTTTTTAAAGGAAAGCAAGTAATACCATTAAATTCTAAAGTGTTGATCTTGACTTTATCTCTTGGAAAAATCCTAAAGTGCATCGAAAGGATGACTTATGAACATCTAGAAAAGGAAGTGGTGGTCAAACAGAACTGGCATGGATTCATAAGACAAAAGCAAAACAAAAAAACAGGCCATGTCAGATGAGCCCTATGTCCTTTTTAAGAAGGCTTACTAGGTTAGCAGAGTGGGAGAGTACCATATATGTAGTATGACTAAGCTTCAGCAAAGCATTTTGTGCTGTCATTGTAGGCAAGATGGAAGGATGTGATCTAGGCAGTAAAACATGTAGGGGTCTCAAGTAGATTAAATGATGATGCAAGAGTGGTCATTATCAAATCAGTATTAACAAGGAAGGAAATGTGTAGTAGAATACTAGGAGTTTATTTTAGGACCTCTAGGGTTCAGTATGTTTATAACCTTGTCAGTTTTTCTCCTGATCCAGCCTGAAGATCATTCTACTTAAAGGGGAGAATTTTACCCCCTTTTCATGGTTTATCACCCAGTCTACCTCTCCTAGCACGCAGTGTCTCTGTCTCCACTTTGATATCCCTCTTGCTTTTGAGATCTGATAGGTAGAGCAGAAGGAGTCTTGAATTTGGAGTCAGAGGAACTGGATTTTAAAATTAGATGTGTGACCTCAGACTTAAGGCACTTAACCACTTAAGGTTATAGTTTCTTTATCTAGAAAGGCTTAAATGAGACAGTTGCTACAAATTGGGAGGGACCTCAATGGCTGCCTAACCAATTTCTTCTTGTACCATGTAGTCATCTAGCCTTTGCTTAAAGATCTCTGCTGAAGTAGAAACCACCATCTCCTAAGGCAGCTTGCTGTCTTTGGGGAAATTCCGATTGTTTGGAATTTCTTCCTTACTTCAAGTCCAACTTTGCCCCCAAGATGAGTAAGTCCATCTCTTCTGCATGATAGCCTTTCAGACACTTGAAGAAAGCTATCAACTTAAACCTTTCACCTCACCCAATAAGCAAATCCCTGTGTTCTGCAGCCAATCCTCAAATGTCATAAACTTATAGCTCTTCAGTATATTGATTGCTGGCCTTGAATACCCTCTCATTTACTAATGTTCTTAATATGTGCCCAGGACTGAATATAATGCCCCAGATATGGGGTGAACAGAACTGAACTGTCACCTCTTCATTTCTGGATTCTGTGACTTTCAATTGCATGTTAAATCATGTTGGCTTGACTGACATACACTGTTGACTCATTGAACCATTCTAAATCTGTGAGACTAAAAATTGCATTATGGCATTGCTGTTTTGTTGATCAAGTTTACAGATGGCACAGGAGAAAGAACTAATAAATGAGATGAGTCATGATTCCCAAAGCTTTCCTTCAGCGAGGGGCTGCTAGGTCACTGGATCAACCTAATAAGGGGAGTTTGAATTTGAAATCCTCTGAGTGCCTCCTTGTGGCATAATAGTTACCCTGAAAATTTAAAGATTATGCCAAGAGATAGAGTGAACTCTTGTCAAACTCAACCAGTCTACAAAGGCTTCGATATGATCCCAGCAGTATATTTTCTAAGACTCAGCCTAAGTATAGAGAAACTCATCACTAATATATGAGCCTCTCAATGACACATTCTTTGACCCTTGAGCATGAAACAGAATTCTAAAAAATGATCCTTTGTTACTGTGTGTATCCCTTCTCCTTCTGTAGTGATGGAAAAGGCCGAAGGAGGAGGCAGTTTAGAATCACAGTTTAGACTGGGAATAAATATTGACTTTAATACTAAACACTTTTCTGAGAAATTGATAAGATTTATTTAACGTTAGTTTCTCTTCTTATCCTAGACACATTAGTTTTATTTGTACAGAAGCTTTGTGGTTTCACAAAATCAAAATTATCTAATTTCTCTTTTTTGTGATTGCCTCTATCCCTTGTTTAGTTAAGAATACATCTCTCACCTATAGCTGTGGGAGGCATATGATGTATAATCTGCTTCCCTTTCATTTTTTTGTATGATCTTTAATATTCAGGTTATATATCCATTTTGAATTTTTTATGGAATATGGCATAAGATATTTGTCAAAACTAATTTTACCAGATTACTTTATGGTTGTTTTAGCAGTTTTTTTTTATCAAATAAGGAGTTTTTTCTTAAGTAATTTATGCTTATCAAAGACTGGGTTATTGAGTTCTATTGTTGCTAATTCCTCCTTGTCTATCTGTTCCATTGATCTGCTTTTCTGTTTTTTAAATAACTAAATGGTTTTGATGATTACTGCTTTATGATACAGTTTCAGATATGACAGTGCTAGTCCGCCTTCATCTTTACCTTTTTATCATTTTTTGCTTTGATTTTCTAGATTTCTGTTTCTCTAAATGGATTTTGTCATTTTTTGAGTTAGATAAAGTAACTCTTTAGTGGTGGTTATGTGGTGCAGTAGATAGAGTACAAGGACCAGACTCAGAAAGCCTGAGTTCAAATCTGTCCTCAGACACTTACTAGCTGTGTGTCCCTGGGCAAGTCACTTAACTCTGTTTGCCTCAGTTTCCTCATTTGCAAAATGAGCTGGAGAAGAAAATGGCAAAGCCATTCCAATATCTTTGCCAGTAAAACCCTCAGTGGTATCATGAAGAGTCCGATGTGACTGGAACAGGTAATCAACTACAAAAGAGTAACCCTTTGATGATTTGGTGTAATATTGCAGCTGTACATCAACTGTGATTGTGCTGACTTGCTTTTAGGATGTTGGCAAGGCCTAGCCATGAGCAATGAATTTTTCTCCAAATATATGAGTTACTCTTTACTTTTTTTTAGGGAGGGCTTTGTTATTAATTTTTTCAGTATCTTCAGTGCTTTCCTTGAATTTTCTGTGTAAACCATCATGTTATCACCAAATAGGAATAGTTTTATCTCATCTTTGCCTATTTTTATGCCTTTAATTTCTTTCTCTTATCCTCTTCCTGTACCTAGCAAGGCTAGAACTGTATCAAATAACAGTGGAGAGAGCAGGCATCTTTGCTTTATTCCATTACTGGGAAAGCAAGTTGATTTAACTTTTTTTCTAACATCACTTCCTAGAGAGTCATATAACAGAAAGTGTTTTTAAAGACCAAAGAAAGAAAGAAAAAGAAGGGGAGAATTAGTATAAGTTGGTCAATATATCAATGAAGTCTGAAAATGTGTACAGTGTACAACACTTATGGTCCTCTGACCTCTGCAAAGCAGTGGAGTAGGATTGATTTTTAAACCAGAGATGCATTCCCTTATTCAGAGAAGTTAGGTAGGAGGACATGATTGTACTTTTTTAAATAAAAAGTGTAATCATTTCAGAATGATTCGGCTCTCTAAAATATCCAATTTGAATGGTCCAGAACAAGGAAGGTAATGATTTCTCTGTTCTGCGCCACAGTGTGCACTGGAATATCCTGTAGGTAGTCTAGAAGACTGGCAAGACTAGAACATGTCCCAGGGAGGAGGAGGAGTCTATTAAGGAGACTTGAGATCATACCTTACAAAGATTAATTGAAAGTATTGAGAATTAGTAAGGAAAAAGGAAGAATTAAAGGAAGACAAATTATCTGTCTTATAGCATTTGAAGGGCAATTAAGTTGAAGATTCTTTTGTTTGGTCCTAGAGAATGAGACCAGAAAGTTCAGATTTGAATGCAAATTTAGCCTCATCTCAGGAAAACAAAAACAAATTAAAAAACTTTCCAGTAGAGCTAGCCAGAAGTAAAACGGGTTGCTTCACTGTCATTGGATTCCTCTCCACTAGATGTTTTTCAGCAGGAACTGGATGATCAGAATAACAGAAAAGTCTGGAAAGAGGCCTGAGAAGTCATCTAGGCCAACCTGTAGACAAAAACTTCCCACTAATATCCCCAATAAGTGAGGGAAACCCACCACTTAGAGGGCCAGCCATTTAATGAAATTTTCCTGACCTTGAACTTAAAATTTACCTCTGCAGTTTCCACCCATTAACCTTGGTTCTGCCCTCTGGGGCCAAAAAGACCGAATCTTTTACCTTCTCCACACTTTGAAACACTTTGGATATAACTATCCCAACCTCACCCTGTCAGAAATACTATAGAGAGCAGACTCCATTCCACAAGGGACTTATACTAAATGACCTGTCAGAACTCTGAGCATATGAGAGTGTAGTCTTTAAATCTTGGATGAATGCTACATGGTTTTGTATCATTTGTATCATAATGTCATGGAAGTCAGTCAATAAACATTTATTAAGTACCTGCTGTGTGTCAAGTACTAAGAATGTACTGCTGTATGCTAAGCACTGGTGATATACCCTTCCCCAAAGAGGCAAAAAGACAACCTCCTCCTAAGATGCTCATAGTCTACAGAGAAAGAGAACATGGAAACAGTGACGTACAAACAATATAGCAACAGGATAAAATGACGGAAATCTACAGAGAAGGAAGTCCAATAGGAGCCTCTCTTTGCCAAAGTTTCATACCCTAACATCTTAATTCTTAGTTTTGTAATTTGGTGGTGTTTCTGATAGATTGAGGTCCCTTATTCCCCTCCCCCAATTTTATCTAGGCTGAGTTAGAGCATTTCAGAGCTAGAATGAATCTCAGAGACCATTTCATCTATATCTTATCTAGATATCTATCTTTCCTATATCATTCCTCTGCCTGAGGCTTTTCCACCCTAGAACAGATATCTCTCCTGCTTGCTAGTTCCCCTCTCCCATTGGTGAGTTCCCTCTGGAGGTCAACATTTTATGTATAGGCCAAGCCAAGCTGACCATGATTTGTTCAGTTCCTGGCTGTGCTGCTGACTCTCTGGACTTTGCCACCATGCCCCTAATTACCAACTCTCCTCTATTTTCACCCTTCTTGTATACCTTATCTTTCCTCATTAGAATATAAGCTCCTTGAGTTTAGAGACTATATCTTGTTCTATTCTCAGCACTTAAGTGCCTGGCACATATTAAACATTAAATTAATGCTTATTACCCACCTGCAGAAGTCTGACATTATTCCTTATACAAAATCTCTCCTGTGTAGTCATTTAGTCTCCCTTTGAAAATGTGAGGGGAGAGCCCACTCTTCACGTACCAGTCCATTCTGCTTTGGACAACTACGATTCTTGGGAAATTTTCCCTTATATCAAAATGAGATTGCATTTTTCCGTTTAAAAATTTTGGTTTTTAATTGTTTAAAAGATGACAAGGTAGCATGTATTGTTTTTTTTCATTAATCTGTTCCTCTGCTACTTTCTCCTCTACCACCCCAATTATAAATCTATTTCTTTGCAACTTCTAACTATTATTTTTTGTGGCCAAGAAGAACCAGTCTGATCTCTTTTCTGCAGTATTCCTTTTCAGTTACTTAAAGGGAACAGAAAAATATTATAATTTAGTTTTCTTTTCTGCAATCTAAACAACCTTAGTTCTTTCAACCAATTCACATATGGCCTGTCACCTTATGCTGGTTGACCACTTCTTGATCTTTGGTTTCCTAATGTCCCACCTAATACATGCACTCAGACTTAAATACAGTATTTCAGATGTCTGACTTGGGTAGAAAACAGTGACACTGACCTTC
Organism: Bettongia penicillata ogilbyi; assembly: GCA_023548195.1. Taxonomy (NCBI): domain Eukaryota; kingdom Metazoa; phylum Chordata; class Mammalia; order Diprotodontia; family Potoroidae; genus Bettongia; species Bettongia penicillata. Next base: position 8,246,506 of record JAJHZJ010000331.1, on the reverse strand, counting down.
CTTGGCCTGGGCAGTACTCCCCAGTAAAGGCAAGGATTATATTAGTACTTTTCACTATTGAATATTAGTGACCCTGCTGAGTTTTCAATCTACTAAAGCAGCAACATGGTTTGCTTGCTTTTGTATTACTGATCTTGTAGTGACCTCTTTCCCTATTCTGTCTTCAACTCTATCCTTCTGAATCCAAATGTTCCCTAAGGTAAAATATTCCCCACATTGGGGGATAAGAGTGGGGACTGAGGTCTTACATATTTTTTCTTTTAAATGAGGCATGTGAGACTTTCCAGATGACTCAACTCCCTTGAAATTATAGACACTTTGAAGGTATGACTTCAAGGACATGCAAATGAAATGCACCATCTCTTATCTTTTAATCCCAAGACTTATAATCATCGTGGTGAAGAAACGAGTGAATGCCAGATTTTTTGTAGAGAAAAATGGACATCTCGTAAATCCAAACGCTGGGACAGTCATTGATGTGGAGGTTACCAGACCGGAATGGTAAGTTCAATTTTAAAAAATGAAGGAACAAAGATTGGGGATCCAGGGAAGTGGGGGGAGTCATTTTCGTGCTAATTTCTGTAAATCTATTTGAATGCTACTTCTGCCACTTAATGTTCTATACATTTGTAAAATTCAGACTTATGTGATTTCTGTAGTTAGGGTATATGAAACTCTTAAGTTCTTTTCCACTGCTTAGCCCCGTGCCTGGTATAGTAGGCCCTTAATAAATGCTAGTTGACCAGCTGAATGACCATGACTAATTTGTTCTTTCAAATGAGATCCCATCTATGTTGCTTTTAAAGAAGTTCTCAAGTATTACATCCTTTGCTTATCTAGTTATCATCCAGGGACATAACGGATATGAGCATAATCTGAGCCAACTGATGGGTTGTCATTTTGGTTTATTTTTGGAATGTATTTTTTCCTTCAATTTTATTTCAATTCAATTTCAGTGTATTATTTCTTTCAATTTTATTTCCTCTGGCTATTTTTATTTTTAAAGATTCCTTGCTGTAATCCAGGATTTGTGGTTCAGTTGTTCAGTTGTGTCTGATACTTTGTGACGCCATGAACCATAGCATGCCAGGCCCTTATATCCACTGCCTCTTGAAATCTGTCCAGGTTCATGTTCATTGTTTCCATGATCCTGAATATCTGTCTCCTTCTCTGCCAACTCCCCTTCTCCTTTTGTCTTCTGTCTTTCCTAACATCAAGGTCTTTTCCCTTGAGTCCCATTTTCTTATTATGTGACTTATTATAAAGTGTTTAAGCTTGAGCTTCAGTATTTGACCTTCCAGTGAGTAGCCTGAGTTAATGTCTTGAACTACTGACTACTTTGATCTCCTTGCTGTATAAGTGTCTCTCAGAAGTCTTCTCCAGCACCACATTTCCAAAGGGTCAGTTCTTCAGTGCTCAGCTTTCCTTATAATCCAGCTCCAGGATGGTGATGGGGTAATAAAAGTGAAGATTGACAAGCAATGTCATTTACGGATTTAAAACTTCATGTCCTGTTGTGATAGGGTCCTTGCAAGAGCTTTTCACGGCTAGTTTAGCTGTCAACAGGCTACTTTAGGATGAATTGGGCTGAAAAATGGTGAGTACCAGATAATACCACCCACACCCCCCCACACACCCACCCCCCCACATACCCACCCCCACACCAACCAGATGAAATTGGTTATGTGTTAACAGATAGGAAATGGCTTGGGTTTTTTGTTTGCTTATTTTGTGGGGCTTTTTTTTTTTGAGGTTGAGATTCCCTATTTTGTTCAGGCTGGAAATTCAGTGGTCACCCATGGGCTTGATTTCAGTGCTGCCTGGCATGGAAGCTTTAACCAACTCCATTTTTCCAACCATAGCTGGTTCACGCAACCTTACTTGGGCAGCATGGTAACCTTGAGCTTTCAGGGGCTCTTGGTATTGTTGCCAGTCTTAGTGTGGACGTTCTACCAGGGATAGTCCACCTCCTGGGCAAACCCATGAGCCTCCTCAGTGGCAGGGGCTTCAGGTATACACTACTCCCCTTAGCCAGGAAGTGATCTGTTATTGTTATGGAAATCATTCCTAAATGTGTAATTAGTCTGTGTAATTAGTCCACTGGCTTGTTGGAGCAAAAGCGATGTAAAACTCGGAGAATAAAAATGAGAAATATAGGGTGTACAAGTAAAACAGCCCCAACCTGCCATAAGTAAATAACTTACAGATAACACAAAAGGGAAAATGGATGGAAGAAAGGATACTTACACTGTTTGTAACAACTTTATACCAAAGTATAACCCATGGAAATCAATTGTCAAGAGGAAGCCAAAGTTACCTAAAAACCTCTAGAACCAGTAAATTCTTGATCTCCTTGCCAAGGAAAAATATAGGCCCATGAAAGGCAGGGACAGCTTAGAAGACAACCTTGTTTATAAAGCCTCACAGAAAAGGATAATGAAAAATAATGAACAATGTTTCCTCAGACTGAGAAGTAGGAGAAGGGGGAAAAAGTTTCTCCCAATTATCCATCTGCAATACTTGGCCAATACAACCCTATTGGGACTCACTGTTGAGCTGCATTTTTGCACAAATACATACACACACACACACACGTTTGTCTCGTTATTATAGAATTCACCAAGGCAACTGCACTGTTTGCGGTACTCTTGGCAACAGTAATTCCCTTAACTGTAGTGACACATTTCTGTAATGCCTGCTACTAAAGAGACTGGAGCTGGTGGATCTCTTGAGCTTGGGAGTTCTGGGCTTTAGTAAGCTAAGTCTCACATCACTATGGTGAGCCTCTTGCAGTGGGGGATACCTAAAGAGGGACAAACCAATCCAGATTGAAAATGGAGCTGGTCAAAGATTCTGTGTCAATAAAAAGTGGGATTGAGTCATGAGTAAGTAACAGCCCTTCCTGCCTGAACAAGATAAGGAAACTCAGTCTTAAAAAAATAAATAAGTGAATAGAGATAGATAGAAATTTAAATATGTTTATATTATATATATGGAAATACTAGTTCATGTGCAGCTCAGGAGAATCTGTACAACCTTATATAGAACCTCCTTAGTAAAATCTTTGTTTAGAAAACAAAACTTCTTCTGTGACTGTTGTCACAGTTGTACTTAGAGCAGGTGTTTCCTCCTCAGCTCAGAACCTTGCCGTAATATCTATAATCAAAAGACTTTTTGGAGTTTGTCAACGTGACATGAATGATTGTGATCATCTTGTCTGAGCAAAGCGTTCAAGGCTGTGTCCTTTCTTCTTCTCCTGAGTCTGGTGCTTTTAAAAAAAATCAGTACATAAATAGTAGGTCTTCTGTCCTTTTCTTGTCCATCCTGTGACTAGAAGGACATGTTGTACAACAGGGAATTGCTCGTGGAAGCCTGCTCTTCTCTCCTTGTGTTTCTCTTCAGCGAACTCTACATGGATGCATCCTAATCAGTCTCATGATTTTCTTTAGAGTTGAGGAAGGCGTATATGAGCTGAGTTGTTAATGTCTGTCTGGTAAAAAGCAATTTCTGTGGGTTTTTCTATACCTTTGGAAGTTTCACTTCTTTGACAGTTACATGGACAGGGCCAAATGTTGTGGTACATACCTGTCTCACTCCCACTGGGAGACTGAGGTCGGTAGACTGATTGAGCATAAGGAGTTCTGAGTTAACTCTGTTGGGCATGAAAATGGTGAACAGGTGGAATGAGGAGGAGGGTACATCAGGTTGCTAAGAAGGAGTGAAACAGTCTAGGTAAAAAATGGTTAGTCAGTAAGGAGTGGCTACAAATAGGTCCCATCCCACTCCAAGTTTCCAGCTTGGGTGAGATGGGGAGATTCAGTCTTACAATTAGTGTGTGTGTGTGTACTATATATGTTGTTGCCCTGACTTGGTTAACAATACATATGTATACACACGTTACCTGTGCATTATATGTGTATAATGTGTGTTTGTATATATGCAATTCAACATATACACATGCACATACATAGATCTGTGGTCATCTGTCCCTCTCAAGTATGTTGTTCTCACATGGGCTATTAGATGGATATTAGAAAGGTAGCATTCAAATGTGGTATTCCATTGTTGCTGCCTATGACAATAGATCCCACAAAAACGCTGACAGATCCTCTTCATTTTATCTATCCTTCAGTTTCATCTAAAAATGCTCTCAAATCTTCAGAGGCTCTTTTCCCCTTAAGTGATTTTCACTGTTTTGTGGGGTTAATAGCTTTTCATATGCTGGCAAATGTTTAACACTCAGCTCTCTGGCAAAACAAAGAAGCATGAATATATGTGTATGTGCATAAGTTTATTTTACTGATATAAAGGATATATAGCACAATTTTCAAATAATAATGAAATGTATAGTACTCTTTGTAATAAATTCTGTATAACTAATAGCTTCTCACAAATGCTCTTGTTGATTTTTGCCAAACTCTTTTATTCACAGACAATCTATGGTTGTAATTCAACTATAATTTGACAAATTACACTGCCTCCCAATTCAACAAATCTTTTCTCGATAAATATATTGCCATTAAATCTGATATGTGATCTGCTGTTACATTATTTCTTTCCCTCATACAAATTATGTTTTATTAAAATGACACCTCTTTCAGCTTCTGCACTAGTGATGACAGTAATACGCTCTTTTTAGTTTCCTGAATTTTGGGAATTGAAACGTTGATTCTACACCATTATTTAAAAATTTTCCCAGATCCTTCAAAACAGTTGCATATTTTCAAATTTCACTTAGCTAATATAGTTTGTTCCCCCCAGTGGCTATCCATGATGAATTTAGGTCTTCATAAGTCTAAGTAGATGGTTCTAATAAATCAGAATAATTAAAAATGCTTTCATTGGTGAAAGATAAATTCATATGCTGAAGTATATTTTCTAATAACATTCCTAGGAAGAGGATTACTAAGTGGAAAGCCTTTAAACTTATCTAACAATCAAATCTTCAACTTGAGAGTCATACTTTCCAGTACCAACCTTCAATGAGTCTCCACAGGCTTCTTGGTCCTCTCTCCTTTCTCCTCCCTTATGAGCCTTCTTTTGTGTTCTTTTCCTCTATTGTATTGTAAGCTCCTTGAGGGCAGGGATTGGCTGGTTTTCTTCTTCCATATTTGTACACTCAGCGTTTAGCACAATGCCTTGCACATAGTAGGAACTTAATAAATATTTGTTGACTGACTGAATATCTGACTGTTTTTCTGAAGGGCACTGCAAGCAGAGAATGAGGTTTGAAATCTAAAGCACAAAATATTTCTTTTGGCAGCAATTTTGACATCTTTTATTGTCTGTCTAAACCTCTGTCTTCTCATAACCCATGCTTCTTGACTCCAAATGCTTGAAATGTAGTAAAATAGTTGTTTGTAGTCTCAAATTAAAAGCTCTCACTATATATTAGTGATCCCTGTTGACTCCTCACTTTTCTAATAGGTGGACATTTTTGTGTTTTGTAATTACAGGTATGACTTCTTTATCATAAGTCAGTCTGTAAAGGCAGGTAGTGTGACACCGACACATTATAATGTGATCTTTGATAATACTGACCTGAACCCTGACCAAATACAGTGCTTAACTTACAAGCTATGCTACATGTATTATAACTGGACTGTAAGTATATTTTTTCTTCTACAGAATTTCTTAACCTAGGATCACAGACCTTTAAGGGGTCCATGGATAAAATTTTTGTGAGGATATCTATATATATCTATATCTCTATCTATCTATCTATCTGTCTATCTATCTATCTATCTATCTATATGAACTTGGCTGGGGAAAAAGTACATTTTTATTTTCACTAAACTTCCATTTTCTTTGTAATCTCATGTCTTTAATCTTATGCATTTAAAAATCTTATTCTGAGAAGGCTTCCATAGACTTCTCCAGACTGCCAAAGAGGTCTGGGACACAAAAATGGTTAAGAACACTTGCTATACCAGCATCTAATTTATATATAGATTAAATTTATGAAAACTTGGTGGATGAAATGCTATCCACAAGTCAGTCAAGCAGTTATTAAGAGCTTTCTATGGACTAGGTGCCATGTTAAGCAGTTAGGATACCAAGAAAAAGGACAGACATTCCCATTCTAATGGGGAAGAAAAATGTAAATAAATCTATATTTAATGGATATATGCAGAGTGGTTGATCAGTAATCTCCTAGGGAAGGCTATAACTTGGAATCATGAAGACTTGGGTTCAGATGTCCTGTCATACTAGCTGTGTGACCTGGGCTCCGTCTATGCACAAGGATTTATCTACTAAGAGTTACTACTGGATAGCAAGTTGCTGTTGGTGAAAAGACTTACTGATGATGCTAAGATTAAATTAGGAAAGTGGTTTTTCCAAGTGAAAACCAACAATATAGATGCTTAATAAACACTTACTGACTGATTGATTTCTCAGTAAGCTTTTACTTTACTTAACATTGAAAGGACTTAAAATATGGTCAGCAAACTAACTGTTGAATTGTTTTCCTCTCCAACAAAGGGTGTCATTCGAGTTCCAGCTCCATGCCAGTATGCCCACAAACTGGCTTTTCTGGTTGGCCAGAGTATTCATAAGCATCCCAGTAAGAAACTGTCCGATCAGCTTTATTACCTCTGAACAGCAGACCCTCCAGGCTTCATTCACAGGGAGATTTTCAGAAGAAGCTTGGAATCACCTTTCTCATAGCCATTACACTAGCTTTCTTCATGCAATACAGAATAGGAGGGGACATGAGGGAGAATTGGGTTTTCTTTACACTTGTTGATAAACACTTTGAAGAGGCACTGGCTTAAACAAGAATCCTTCTGCGACAGAGTTAATAGAATTACAAAGAAGAACCACCCACAGTAGGGAAAGTAGCCATTGCAGAGAATGAGAATGGGTTCTATCTAAGACTGTGATGTGGAATCAAGGTTAAACAATGTAGCATTAGCATAGAGTACATTCTTAATTTGTTTAGTTAAATGTTTCACTTTGCATGTTTTATTTAAAAATGTATGTGTTATTGCCTCTGAACTTAGATGATAGAATACTCCGTTTAGGACCTTAATGGGTCTTTGTGGATATTCATCCATGAGTCCTCTATTTCCTTTGTCAGTTAACCTATGGACTAGATTTATAAACATTGTTTTTGAAAACTAGGGATCATTTCGCATCTTATCTGTACCAAAGCATCCAATTCCTTTTTCCAAGAAAAGATGGAGAACCCATAGTTTTCTGGTTTGTTAATCTTTGTAAAAGTAATATGTGAATGAACTATATGAAAAGTATGAATAATAATGATAAGAAATGAACAATAATAATATGACATGTTGGTCTTAAATTTAAACACAACCCTGGGTATTCTCAGGGTCATGGGTGGGGAGTAGATATTCTTTTTCCCAGGCTGCTTTCTTTCTCATCCCCTATCCCATCCTTTGTTTTTGCAAAGAAAAAGGCTGATCCATAGTATATCCACATCAAGTCATAGACATAGAATTGAATAAACTGGAGAAAGGATGTGAACACATACAAGTTTACATTTCCAGTTCTGATGCAGGAATCATCAAGTGCTTCTTCTGATTTTTGATCTTTCCACACTCCCCCGACAGTACAGAACAGTCAGATCCCCTGGAGTGATCAATACAAATTGCTTAAGGGTGTCTAAGTAGTTAAGATGTATGAAAGAACTTTCTCACTGCAAAAAGAACATTGAGACTGTACGTGAAGATACTTGTCTCTTACCAGGGGTTAATGGTTTTTGCAGATTAGATAATGGGCTTCCGTGGATTAATTTTTTTAGGTCTAAAATTTCAGTATTTTGATTTATTTAGATGGTATGCTTAAATAATAATAAATTAATGTTTGAAAGGAACAGTGATCTCACTTCTTAATGAATTGTTGTATACAAAAAAGTCCCAGATGCTACTTTCCTGTAAATGTGTTCAAGTCAAGATAGATAATGGTTGCAGTTGTATTTGAGATTAAGCTGATATTATAGTTAAATAAAATCACGCATGCTACTACTGTTTTGCCTTTTGTTGTCATTACAGTAGTAATCTATTTTCCAACTGGTTCATGAAAACTATTAAACATATAAAGTCAGTCTCAGTAGGTCTCTTTGGCAGCATACATTTTCCTTAGTCGGTTTCTTATCATTTTGGATTTTTACCCATCCTGCTTTACTTACTTAAACAGAAATCAACATTTAGCAGAAATATCACAGAAAAATTTGTTTATGTGTAGAGTGGTAAGTGGGAAGGCAAGAAGAGACATTTCTAGCTTCTCCTCCCTCTACTCTTCTCCAAGGAGGCTTTGCTCCTTTCTAGCAGGGGAAGTAAGAGTTTGGGGCCAGAGGCTGGCTACTCTGCTCTTCTCAGAGTGAGGGGATCCCAGGCTAGAATTATATCTATCTGGAGGACATTCTGGGAAGATGGTGGAGTAGAAATTTCAAGGCTCTCCAGATTTCCTTCACAAATAGAAAATCACCACTAAATGAACAAAGAGCAGCAAAAATGAAAGAATAAAGCATTGGTCTTTCTAAGATAATTTGAGAGGATCTCAGAAAAGACGAGACCTCCAGGGGCTGAGGTTTGGCTTGAGTGAGTTGTAGATACCCCTCAATCCGACTCCACTGAATTAATAAGCAGTAGGCCCCGAGGGGAGCTCCCCAGGGAAGTAGACTAGGCCTCAAAAACTTTCACTTCAACCTTCACCTCACTCATGGCTTCGAGAAATTTCACCTCACAGCTTTAGGAACTTTTACCTCACAAACTGTCATCTAAGGAACAGCAGACAGCTGAGTGGGAGAAGATTGAAGGACCCTCCCCACACTCCACCACCACCTCTCCTCACACCATTTCTGGAAGTCAGGCCTAGCGCTGTTGACCAGGCTGTGGGTGAGGAGGAGGTAGCACAAGCCCAGCAAGTGTAGTACTGCAGGGAGAAAGAACATTTTTGCGACACTGTGGGGGCCCTAATTGTGGTTTAGTGGAGGAGAGGAGTCCCTGAGATTGATCCGCAGGACAGAATTCAGAAAAATAACAGTAAGGAGGACTCGTGGCCAACATTGCCCACAACTCAGGATTAAATTATATATTATGATATAATTATAAGCTCCTAAAAATAAGATAAAATAAAAATGAGTAAGCAAAGAGAACCTGACCACAGACAGCTATTTTGCTGTTATTTTGGATTCATTTTCAGAGGAAGGTTAGTGAGGTGAAAAAAGCCACTCCTTTCCCAAAGAGTAACTTCAAATGGTCACAAGTCCAAAAAAGAGTGCTTGGAAGAACTTAAAAAGGAATTCAAAAATCAGAGAGACTGAGGAAAAACTAGAAAAAAAAATAAAAGCAATGTAAGAAAATTATCAAAAAAATTAACCCCTTGGGAAAATGATGTTTAAAATCATAAGAAAATAACTCCTTGAAAACTGGAATTGGACAAGAGGAATGTTATGATGTCACAAGTTGCCAAGAAATAATAAAAAGTAGAAAAAAATAGAGAATCTTAAACATCTTATTAGAAAAACAACTTATCTGGAGAAGAGATTGAGGAGAGACAATATAAAAACTGCTGAACTACCTGAAAGTTACGATCAGAAAAAGAATCTGGATACACAATTATAAGAAATTATTAAGGAAAATTTCCCTGAAGTTCTAGGACAAAAAGTAAAGCAGAAATGGAAAAAAAATTACCATTAACCACCCAAAAGAGATTCCAGAAGAAAAAGTTACTGCAATGTCATAGCCAAGTTTCATGATTCCCAGGTTAAGGAAAAAATGTCACAAATAGGAAGGAAATAAAAACAACACCACAATTGAAATATTGCAGAAATACAGTCAGGATTTCATAAGACCTAGCAACCTCTACAGTAAAAGACCATAGGTCTTGGATCATTATATTTCAAATAGCAAAATAGCTGGGGTGGTATCCAAGAATAATTTATCCAACAAAATTGAATATAATCCTGAATGGGGAAAAAATGGAAATTTGAGGAACTGAAGAACTTGTAGGTATTTGTAACAAAAAGACCAGAACTCAATGGAAAATTTGATATAAAAGTCCAAAAGAAATATAAAGAAAACATTAAATACTAATTATAAGGCACTCATTAAGGTCAAAATCTTTACTTATCGTGTGTGTGTGTGTGTGTGTATGTATGTATATAAATAAATGTTATCAGTATTCTTAAAAATTATCATTACTAACATAGTTTGAAAGAAAGGTTGGGGCTGAGTTGTATATGATGGGATGACTCTATAAAACAAAACTGAGTAGGAAAAGGTGAAAGGGAGCAATTATAAAAATGGGTCATGAAAGGAAGAACTAATACATAGAAAGCAGGTCGGGGTGTGTGTGGAGGGCTGGTTATGCTGGAACCTTACCCTCACCTGGGTTGAAGAGGAAACAACGTGTACATCTAGAAGGGTGTAGAAGTCTTCTGAACATTGAGGTGAGAAAACTGGGGGACAGGATGGAAGAGGAACTTTTAGAGGGCTGTAGATTAAGATTAGGAGTGTGGGAGGTGATGGGGGATGCCTGAAGGGGTGGGTGAAATGGGGAGTGGGAGGGTGGGGGAAGAAGGTAAGGTAACAAGAGGTTGATAAAGAAAATAATAAAAATAAGATGGAGGGAAATCCTCAAATAGTCATTATAACTGAATGCTAATGGAATGTGTATAGCAACTCTCTTTGTGGTGGTAAAGAACTGGAAATTGCAAATAGCCCCATCAATTGAGAAATAGCTAAACAAATTCTTATGTGTGGTTGTGATGGAATACAACTGTGCTATAAGAAATGATGAGCTCAGTGATCTTAGAATAGCATGGAAAGACTTGCATGATGTAATGAATAGTGAAATAAGCAGAAACAAGAGAACATTGTAAACAGTAACAGCAATATTACTTTAAGAATGACTTTAAGCAACTAAACCATTCTGACTATTGTGAATAAACAAATTAAAAATAAAGAACATATGAAAAGAGATGCTATCTGCATCCAGAGAAAGAACTGATAAATAGAAGTATGTATAGAATAATTTTACATATATATATGTATATATATATACATATATATATATATATATATATATATATATATATATATATATATATATATATGTTTCTAATGGTAGCCATCTCTAGGACAGGGGTGGGGGAGGAAGAGGGAAGAAAAAGAAGGAAAAAAATAAATTTACATGATAACTTGGTGATATATTTGGAGGGAATAGCAAATTATACATGGTAGATTTGCAGATTCATGTGCAATTATCTTTTTTATTGTACTGTATAATAAAAATGCTTTTGTTCCATGAATTGAAAATAAATTTTAAAAATTACTGTATCTGCTCCCTTAAATATAATTAATTTAGTGGTTCAAGCTAAACCCCTGATCACTGTTTCTTAATGGGGAAAGGAGACCCCAAGTTTTATATCCAAGGCTTGACTCCCTTTCCATTAAATACCATTTCCACAATGAATATATTTATATCTATACACACACACATATATGTTCATACATCACAGCAAAGAAACCCATTTATCCAAGTTGATAGGAAAACAGATATCCAAGATTATAAAAATCTTGGCCAAGAAAGTGAAGATGAAAGGGACATGTGTGGTGTTTTAACCACTTGCCTAGTGAAGATACCGTGTGAAAAGGAAATATAACCTGGGAAATGAACCCCTGGATGAGATGACAAAATGAGACTTGGATTTCTGCATCACAGGCTAAAATACAGAAATAAGAATGTCCTGTCCAGGAATGAAATTCATCTAAGAAATCATGGTGAGAATGAATTATTCTGTATACAATATGCCAGCCCCGTCCTAGAGATACAAAGATAAGGTGGGGCAACCTTTGTTCTCAAGGAGCTCACAGTCTAGTTGAAGGCAGGGGAAACAACATGTACATTTGTAGACAGATCAAAAAAATATATATGAGGTCATTTTAAAGGTGGGGCATAGCTTCTGGGAAAATAGTGAAAGGAGCACAATTAGAGTTAGCCCTTGAGATGAGCATTGAAGGAAATTAGGATTCTAAAAGGTGGATCATGAGCTCCTTGAGGGCAGGGACTGTGCTTAATCACTTTGGCTGAACTGGTATATATATGAAGGGAAGCAATGTATGAGTTTATATTTGACTTTTGAATCAACAATTTGTTGAGTACGGAAGGAATATGGTCAGATCTGTACTTAAGGAAAATTTGATGGCTGCGTGGAAGATACATTGGTGTGGAGAGGCTATTCATATTATCTAATGTCAACTAAGCCCTTGTTGTAATAAAGCAATCCTTTTAACTTCCTCCCCTGAAACTCAAACAATGATCCTCTACCCCCATTGCACAGAGACTATTCCAAACTTTCTCTTCTCTCCTCACAACTCCTGTCCACTCTGTTCCATTAATCCTTACATCTATAGACCTCACCTCATACTCTACTAAGAAAATAGAGACCATTCACCAAGAGTTCCATTTTCTCCTCTTCTCTCTAGTCCTTGACATTATCTCCCATTCTGTTCTCCTTTATATTAGTCTCTGATAAAGATACCTCCATTCCAAGTCCAACCAACCCTCTACGTGTGCCCTCGATCCCATTCTTTGAGTGTATTAGAGAGGTATGAATAAGATCACATTCCAGAAGGGACAGAACTAGAGAGGTTTCTAGGAGGAGGTGGCATTTGAGTTGGGCTTCAAAGGATAGTCCCCAGTTGCAAACAGTTGAGCCCCCAAAATGTAGGACAGGGATAAACCTTTCAAGGTAGGTAGCATGGATTGCTTTAAGGAGTCAGAACCAAAATGGCTAAGAGTTCTTTCCATACCTGATGTGAACTATTACGTTCATCCACAGCCCTCTGGCCAGCACCTGAGACCAGTCAGAAAGTCCACTCCCCCTTCCCAACCCTTTCTAGTTATGAAAAGAACTTTGGAAGATTATCTACAGCCATATGAGCTCATTACACAGCACTCCTTTTCATGCATCCCATGTTCTAGCCAGACTGGTCTATTTGTCTGTAGAACTTGTCTTCTATCTCCTTCCTCCATACCTTAGCTCACATGGTCTTTCATGTCTAGAATACATTTTCACCTCACTTCTACCTCTTAGAATCTCTGATTGCCTTCAAATATTTTCATGCTCTATCTCCTATTAGAAACTTGCCTTCCAGGTTATTAGTATTGTAAGTACATATCTATTTACATGTAATCCACAATAGAATATAAACCCCTGGAGGGGAGGGAATATTTTCCCTCTGCTTGCTTGATTTTCTCAATGCTTTCTGTATTTCACTTAATTAGAAGTACATTATCATTTTCTTGGAGCCAAAAGAAATCTTCTTTTCTTAGTGAAGATTTCCTTCCATCTACCCCCAATCTGGGTTGTCTCAAACAGTCATCCCCTCTGCCCCAGTGATGGGCCTACCCTTCATCCCCACTCTATGAAGACCTTAGGGGAAAGCATTTCTCAGTAGCATAAACTGAATTAGGTGAGATAAGACAAAATCGCTTCTTGGATCTTTTCAGATGGAGCAGTGAGCTGTTTCTGTTCAACCCACCAAGACCTTGACTGACATCCTGGTCGTTGGGTACCAGATCACCCCACGGTGCAAAGGGGCACCTGTTCATGTTTCCGCTCACAATTGCCTTTAATGGGAGCCTTAACTAGGGCAGAGTGATTGGGGCTTTGACTCAGCTGGGGTGCCAAAATTAAAATGACACTGGTAGCTCTTCGAAAACAGAAACTGCTGACTTTCACACCTCATTATCAAGAAATAACAAGGGAAAAAATGCTCCCAGCTGGTATGCCCATGGCTCTGGCCCAAGTGAGCTCTTCTCTGAAACCCTACTGCTGCTTCTCACACTGATACTCCAGGTAATTTTGTATCTGTGCTACTTGTCCGATCTTGCATTGATTGAGGGCAGCATTAATATTTTTGTGTGTCATGGACCTCATTCCTTAGAAGTCTGATGAAATCTACGGAGATTCCTCAAGGACAATGTTTTTAAACACATAAAATAAAATCCATAGGATTACAAAAGAAACTGATTATATTTGAAACACAGTTATACCTAGAAATACTCAGAGTCCCTCTTTCTACTTGAAGGAAGAACATTCCCCTTCCTTTATTGTGTGTATTTATGTACATGACTTACTCATACGACATTAATGAGCAAGCCACCAACAAATACAAAGAAATGTCTCAACAACATTCTATAAAATATCAAATATTTTATTTACATAAAATATTTTACATGAACTGTACACATGCACACACCCACACAATATTTAACCACAAGTTTAGGCCAGTAGTTGTCTTGGATTTCATACATCTAGCACACACAAATAATCGCTTTTTTTTACAGTAATTTACAGTCGAGTTCTTTGAAGACACAATGGGGGGAAGCTTTGATCATTTATAAACCTTTCATAAGTTACAAAAGAAAGGCAGTCTGAAAAGTATGTATAAACAGTAAAAACAATTTTCAAGGGGACAAGAGTTACAAAAGAGCTACTGCCAAATAGATTGGCCAGCAACTGGTAAGACCGCTTTTGTTCAGCAGATGCCAATACTGAAAAATGGGCATGGAAGCAGGTGGGGCTCAGAATCCTAGGATGCCTTCCTTGTGCCTTTTGTGCCTGGTGTATTGTTTTTGACACACACGCACACATGACACTTCACTGATGAGCCCATTTCCATATATTTCACACTGACATCAATAAAATGAAAAATGATTAAATCAAAATTTGCACAGCTACAGAAGAACACGGAAGGGGCAAAAATGTTTGCTTTGCAGCTGGCTGAAGGACTCAGACATTACATGGAGGAGAGTAAGTACCCCAAAGTAGGTTTTTCTAGGGCAAGAGAACTTTGTAATTAAGTTGTATGTGGAATTCTTTGCTTTTCCCCCAATCAGTGAACTCAAGCCAATGTCTAAAAACAAAGTTAAAATGAAATAACTTTCCTTTTTCCTTTTTCTTTTTTTCCCAAATTACAGACATTAAATGGAACCAGAATAGGTTATTCAATTTCAAACTCGTGTTTCAATGAGAATGAAGACATTTGAATGTAGAACACATACAAAGTATACACTGTATATTTACTAGACAGTACAAATCACTGTGCATTTTATAAGGCAGAACATCAAGGCTTGAATAGACTAGGAATTTCAAGACCATAGTTAAGTGACATTTACGCATCATGAGGCAAGCATTTGGAAAAAGAGAAACTTGAAAGTCATCCCTTTAAGGGCAGATAACAAATGCAGAAAGATGAGATCTTGTAGGTGGGGAGTGGGCTACCCCAGTAGCTGTTCGTACACCCATTGTTTAATGGTTCCCTCCTCCCCCACAAATCATACTTTGGGAAATCAGAACAGATTGGCAACAATGACTTGGAAAGAACAGGCCCACTTTACTCTTGCAGTCAAAGTGGACCATAGTGCAAAATTGCATTTTTTCCCCTACTGGTGTCAGAAAGGAAGCGGGGATAAAGGAGATGGTTTTAGAAAGTACTTTTTAGTGAGTCATGAAAGCCCTAGTTTGGGATGAAAGGAAATTACATAGGCCAGGCGTTACAAGTCGTCCAGAAGTACATGGGTCACTTCACTGCACCCAGTTTTCTCAGAAGTTTCTTCCCTTTGGAAAGCAGACCCTTTTTCTTTTTCGAGGCCCTTTCCCTGCCTCTCCCAGGACTACCAGAACCCATAGATGACGGAGGTGACCCAGAATGGAGATGGACTGTGGGGGATGGTGCTCTCCTTGACGTACCTGTATTCTCAGGAGGAACCTATTAGGTATATTGTGACAGTTTATTGAATGTTTGAAAGCCAACAACATCAATTCAGTGAGGGTAACATCTTATGGTCCCATTTCCCACCAAAAGGGGTCAAAGAGGGTCATATCTTCTATCAGTGGCTTAAAATATACCAAAGGCAAATTACATATAAGCGTCACCTCCCAAAGTACAGCGGCCACCAAGCGTTAAGACACATGCTTTGGGGACCCAATGGTTCTGAACAATTGCCACATTTCATTTCGCCAAAATAATGGCAAAAGAAAAAAAGAAAATTTCGGCAAATGATAATTTGAGTTTTTTGAATTTACATAGCAGTTAGCCCAGGATAAGTGCAATGGGCTAAGTAACAGCAACTGAATCTTGGGAGCAAAGGTTTCCCGAAGGCTTTCCTACTGTATTCAAAACAAAACAAAACAAAACTATTTGATGATGTCAATTCTGATGTCCTTGAATCCATTTTGCACAATTTACTGTGCTGTATGTATATATTGGAGAGAGATGGCACATTGGTTAAAAAGAAAAAAAAAAAAACTAAAATGAACCTTAATTGCAATCAAAGAAAGCTTAAAGACCCTTATTGTTTTGAGAGTGTGCTTTGTATATTTCAAAGTGAAAATGAATTTTCTCAGTGCATAGGACTTGAGAGGGTTTCAGTATATTTTAAATATAACACCAGTCCTTGAACCCCATGGACAGAATTCTTTTTGCTCTGATCATACAATGCAGTTACTGCTTGCCTAAAGGAGGCTACACTTAGATGCAGATTTTAGAGTACATAATAGAATTCACTTTCCCTACAGCCCTTATTATTTCAGGTCAGACCTTATTTGAATACAAAATGTTCCTTGTTCTACAGAAAAGAAAATTTAGCCAAGTGTCTTCAAGCTTCCTTGGATTTAAAATCAAGGCCTAATTCTAATGGAAAACAACTTAGTAAAGCATCCCAAGTACACCTGAAGATACCATGTATTTAACCTAATGCATTCATCCACTGAGCTGCATCATCCATGACAATTAACATTGCATTGGTAAACCAAACACTATTCAGTGTCTCCCAGAAGTCGTTTGGTTTGTTTCTTTGTTTTTTAAATGTCTGTTACAGGCTACACATCATCATGTTTTTGTAGTACAGAAGTCGAACTGCCTAAGAAAACATTTCTAGGTAGTTCAAGCCAGGATTTGAGGTTGCTAATGTCATGAGACAACTCCAGGCCAACTTAATTAAACTGTTCATGTAAATTATAATCTCCCTTATAATTTTTTTGGAGGGGTTTATAAAAATCTTTACAAGTAAGAGACTGTGCTTTTTTTTTCCCCCAGGGATTGGATAACAATGCAATCTGCAGCTTTTGCTTTTTAGAATCCTTAGACATTGGAACACTTCTCTACATAAACAGAAATGCTTTCTTCATTAAGAAATATGTTCCCAATGTTGACCATTTCATGAATTAGTTATAATATGATAGTGATGAACGGACACAAGAGGATTTGTTTTATGACAAATTCAGTTAAGCTCTATAACTGAGAAAAAGCAACATCCTCAGCTTTTTGGGCCAATGATTTTTTGAGACATATTTCTTTTTCTGAATCCCACGGTTAAGTCTTAAGACTACTGCATTAGTTATTGCAAAGTAGCTTAAATTGGTATCTTTATTGGTATCTTCAGTTGCTCACTTACGTGAAGGCTACATTGCCTTATTAAGGTGTGAAATGAACACTCTTCTTCTGTTTCCAAGCAGATGAGCAAAGAAATAAAAATATATATAAAATATATAATATAGAAAAACTTGAAGTGATGAAACAAAATAAAGATGAAACACTCAACACGAATGTAATCTCAGATAAAAAAAGTATTGGAAATAGTACACTAATGTTAATGTTAGAGGGGGACTGATAAACTTTAATGGGAGGCAAGCAAATAGCAATCATTGCTCACCAAATCAATTTACGTTTTCTCCATAAAGAAGAGCTATTCTCCTTTTGTATTTTATTCTATTTTCTGTTTTATCACCTAAGTAAGTAAGACATGGGAAGGTTTTTTATGAATACAAGCTGACCAGATTATAATTAAAGTGGAACTGCTTGGTAAAGCAAATAAAATATAGCTTAAAATTTTAGGTTCAGTAAGAAACCAACACTGAGCAACTAGCAGAACACATTGCAACGTTTCAGGTGGTACATTTCTCCCACCCCACTCCCAACCCCCAAGTGTAAAATTAGTCCATATGTAAAAAAAGCATGAGACAACATATTATGAAAGACTAGAACACAGATTAAAAATATGTAATATAACTGCTTACCCTTTTAGCCTTGGTACGCATTGGGGCGTCTTGAGAATAACGGGATGGCGTATCTGAAAGGTAGACTTCGACATCATCAGGCACTTCTTCTAGAAAGTTTGAAGGAACCAGGCCCTTTTGTCCATTGAGCTCTCCCTATGACATAGAAAAATGTGTATGTGAGAAGAGAGAGAAACCATTATCTAAGATTAAGTTTTTTATTTCCTCTTAATTTTTAAAGTTTTGTTAACTCAAGTGGCAACATTATTATCAATGGTACTGTCATTATTTGGTCCAGGCCTGAGATTTCATCAGTGTAGGGAACTGCTGGTGAAAAGAACCCCTACCAGTGCAGATGGTCAACTAGTCTCAACTTATACTTTAAAATCCCCCAAAACTTATTTACATCATTTTTTGCTTGTTTTTTGTTTTCTTCAACTTCTACTCAAGAGGTGCCTGGGGGTACTGAGGAATTAAATAATATGATCTTAATAAATAATTAATAATATTAAATAAAATAATATTTAATAATAACATGCATATTATCACCATGCATGAGAAGTGAGAACTAAACCCAGGTTTTCTTACTCTGAGACCAGCTCCTTGTACATTATATGAAGCTGACCTCAATATTATAATTATATTTTTGTTACTGTTGTAATTATATTTTCATTACTGCTGTTCAGGTGTTTCAGAAAGAGTCCAACTCTTTCATGACCCCATTTGGGGTTTTCTGGGCAAAGGTATTGGAGCGGTTTGCCATTTCCTTCATCAGCTTATTTTATAGATGAGAAAATTGAGGCAAACAGGTTCAAATGACTTGCCCAGGGTCAGAAAACTAGGAAGTGTGAGGTCAGATTTGAACTCATGAAGGTGAATCTTCCTGACCTCAGGCCTGGCATTACATCCATTGCACCATCATGATTTCATATTAACCTATATCTATGTATCTATGTACCTATCTATCTATGTATATACACACATATATGTATATATATACACACATACATACACATATATGTATATATTTATATATATTTAAAAGCTCTATTTGAATGTTTGACTATTTTAAAATAATGGATTAATTAAACAATAGTCCCCAACATCTTAGAACTAGTATTTTAGACTTGAAAATGTGAATGAATGGTCATGAAGTCACTGGGAGTTTTTGGCCAACTAGCCCCACCACAGATGAAAAGGCCAATTCCAGAAACATTTCAACATCCTGCCACTCAAGTGCTACTTAATAATGATGACTTAAACTGACCATGGGCAAGTAATGTAACCTCTCTAATCCTTGGCTTCCTCAGCTGAAAAAGAGGGGGTTGATGGACTAGATGATATATGATGTTCTTTTCTGTGAATGACTGCCCCTCTCTGACATCTAGATAACTTTATTTCGACAGCTTATGTGTATTAGAAGGGAAGTGGGACCAAATCACACATGAATATGAGCAGTAAGAATAATGAGTTTTATCTGATATATATATATAAATTTCTTTAATAAATACGTATGACTCTAAGAAGCCTATAAACTACTTGACTCCTTCAAGAACCTGACAGTGTGATTTCGTTGGCGTGGGGGGAACCTGTATTGATGTCTATCAAAATCTCTCTGTGCCAGATAAGATAGTTATACAAGATACAAAAGCCACAGAAATATCCATCCCCTGGCAGCCAACCTTCATGTCAAGAGCCTCTACAAGTTTATCCAGGCGAGTCCTGAGATGTCTAGCCCTGGGCCTAAACTAGAAATCTTTGCTGCTTGGTGGATTTGATGGATCTCCAGTGACAATAACTGTCAAGAGGCAGTGTTGCTCTCATGAGAGAATTGGGGTGAACTTTAATTTCATAATATATAGCATTCCAATAAAAGTGCCTCTCCCTGGCCATCACTCCCTTTTGTGGAACTGGTCAAAACCTAAGCTCCGTGAGATTACAGGCTGCCTCTGCTTCTTTATTTGTACCCCCAGGTCTGAACATAGTGTTTCATGTACTCACTTTGTGTGTGCTCAGTCTAGGTGATACCATGAATAGAATGCTGGACCTGGACTCAGGAAAATCTGACTTTAAATCCTGTCTCATACACTTACTAGCTGTGTGACTCTGGCCAAATTATTTAACTTCTGCCTGCCTCAGTCTCTTTATGAGCAAAATGGAGACAGTACCTCCCAAAGCTACTGTTAGGACAAAATAAAATAGTTTTTTTTAAAAAGCATTATATGTTGTAATTTGTTGGTGTCGAGTTATTTCAGTTGTGTCCAACTCTCCATGACCCTATTTGGGGTTTTCCTGGCCAAGATACTAGAGTGGTTTGCCATTTTCTTCTCAAGCTCATTTTACACATGAAAAAGCTAAAACAAACAGGGTGAGATGACTTGCCCAACGTTCACCCAGCTAGTAATTGACTGAGGTCACATTTGAACTCAAGTCCTCCTGACTCCAGGGCCAGTGCTCTATCTACTATGCCACCTAACTGCCCAAAAGCACTGTATAAGTACTAGCTATCCTATTATTAGTATTAATCATAAAAATTGCTTTAATTTTTATAATTGCTCTTACAACACAGAACATGGTCCCTCTATAGCTTAGCAGAGAGACTTTTAAAGTTACAGCGGGTAAAAAATGAATCCTTTTCACCCCACTTAGCCCTGTCAGAGATGTGCTTCTCCTACCTTAGCTCATGTCTATGATGACAGACATACTCTGTCTCTGAGCCCATCCCCAAAGCTCTTCTAACCTGGTAGTACCTGCTAGAGATTCTGCCCCTTTGGCATAACTTTTGAGCACCTAAATTAATACTTTTTAACTTGTCCTTGGAAAGATTTGATTTCACTCATGGCAATCTCTTTTGGGATACAGATCTAATAGTGGCATTGCTAGGTCAAAGGGTATGCATGGTTTTACAGCCCTTTGGACATAATTCCAAATTTCTCTACAGAATGGTGGAATCAGTTCACAAGTCCACCAACAATACATTAATGTCTCATTTTTCCCACATTCCCTCCATTTGTCATTTATCTTTTCTGTTCTATTAGCTGATCTAATCTGTATGATTCTCATGGCAGTCAAAGCTTTTGTTGACAAATAAGGTTGGGAAGAAATTGCTCATTTGACTAGAAGCATACTTATACTCCACCACCAACCCTTGGGTTCTTCCCAAGGCCTGAAAAGGGACATTCTGTGTAGGGACAAGATCTTTTGTTCTCTCAAACCATGGCATGTATGATGAGGCATGGTAAGAAGAGTTATTAGCTTAGAGTTCTAAGTTATTTGTCTTACACTTTGAATGTTTTTGTACCTACGTTAACGGAGAGAGTTTCTTTGTTTGGGGGATACCTACATCAATGAAATCACAGATGGAGTCCCTCTTCCAATCTATAATTTCAGCATATTTGGGGTTGACTTACTATATGTACAAAGTTGTTTTTCCCAGTCTTCTAGGTGACTTTAAGATCTCTGAGGGTAGGGCCTGCTTCCATTTTTATCTTTAATCTCTGGAAACTAGTCTGGCATGGTGGCTGACACACTTGGTTCTTAGATCATACCTGTGATTTTCTTGGTATAAGAAACTCCCTCCACCATGAAGATTGGCACCTTCTCTACAACTTAGAGGTTTAATGAGTGGCCTGAGAGCCGTGGAGAGGTGGTGACTTGCCCAGGGTCACACAGGCCAGAGGCCAGACTTGAAGCCAGGTCTTCCTGGCTCTGAGGTTGGCTCTCTACCTACTATACTACATTTCCTTTTAATTAGTGCATTGTAAATGCTTAATATGTGTTTTCAGAATTAAATGAAAATAGAAGATATCTATCTATCTATGTACATATACAACACACATGTATACAAATAATATAGAGATATTTTAGTTCTGCAATGTGTATATATTTTTTACATTTGGTTATTATTCTTCCTCCCTTTCCCTCTTCCCTTCCACCTTCGTTGAGAAGGCAAGGAATCTGATATAGATTATATATGTGTAGTCATGCCAAATTATTTCCATATTAGTCATGTTACAAAGGAATCAAAGAATGGATACATTACTATAATGAAATAGGAATTATTTATTTTTCACTGTCTTTCTTCTTCCTCTCTTTCTCTTCCTACCCTTCCTCTCCCTTTTCTCCCCCTCTCTCCCTGCCCTTTCTCTCCTCTTCTTTCTCTCAGTTCTCTCTCTCCCTCCCTCCTTTCCCTCATCTGTCTCTCTTTTTCTCCTCTCCCTCTTTCTTCCTGCTCCCTCTGTCCTCTTCTTTCTCTCAATTCTGTTCTCTCTTTTTCTGTCTTGCTCCTTCCCTCCTCTCCCCACTCTGTCTCTCTCTGTCTCTCTTTTTTTTCTCTGTCTCCCCCTCTCCCTCCCTGCCCACAAGCTGGCACCTTCTCTGTGTCTTAGAAAGTTTTCCTAGAGCACAGAGAATTTGAATGACTTGTATAGGGTCACGCAGATAGTATGTGTCAGAAACAGACTTGAACCCAAGTCTGTCTAGATCAAAGATCAATTCTGTACCCCAACCCTGCTGTACCTCACAGGTGAGTGTTTTACACACACACACAGATGTAGAAAAAAAACAGGCAAGCTTTGTTAGCTAGATTTTCTATAGTTCAAATGAGTCTCATTTCAGGGGGCAACACACACACATATACACACAAGAATAACCTCTTTTGGTATATCCAAAACTTACATAGTAAAATCCATCTTCATCAATTTCACCAAACACAGTAATAATGTCTCCTGTGCAAAATGTCAGTTCTGCCTATAAAGATAGGAAAGGAAGGTAGTGTTAGGTTGTAATAAAGGAATAGTTTTGAGAAGAAATTTGACATTACTGTTTCTTCCATGTGGTTATCTTAGAAATGGTAGCATATACTTGCCCTCTGAAGCAAGTTTTCTCCCTGTTTACTGAGGCTGGCATAAAACCATACAGAATGTCAGCTACCTGTGGGCAGAGTATTTCATTTTTGTCTCTGTATCCTCATGACCTAAGTTGGTACTTCACAAATTCTTGCTGAGGTTCAGGGGAGTTTATTTGATTTGTCCAAGGTCACACAGGTGCCCATAATTCAGCCTTTTGAGTACTCCAGTTCCCATAATATCATCATTTTATAACTTGGTACCTGCAAAGACATGCAGTGGAAAGGGCACAGGACTTAGAGTGAGAGGATCTCCTTTGTGTGTCTTGGAGAAGTCACTTTAATATCTGTGAACCTCAGTTTCCTCCTCTTTAAAATACAGGGTTTGAACTAGAGACTCTCTTATTAGCATACCACCAACATTTTTTACACAAATGAAGTCAGATCTAAACAATTGGAAAGATATCCATTGTTCATGGATAGGCTGAGCCAATAAAAATAACAATTCTACCTAAATTAATTTACTTAGTCATTGTCATACCAAACAGTATTGTACAGAGCAAGCACATCCCACATCAGACTCTGTGATTCTGTAATTTCTACTGGGAAACTACCTTTTTGAGCCTCAGTTTTCTCATTCGTGAAATGAAAATGACAATAGCAATCAGTTCAATGAGAAACCTTAGTGATCATCTCATCTAGCCTCTTAATTTTGCAGAGCTAGAAACTAAGATGCATAGAAAATAAATAAAGGGACTTGCCTAAGCTTATGTAGTTAGGTTGCAGATTCAGGATCTGAAACCAGGACCTACATCACACCACAATTCCTGCCTTATAATATTTGACTTACCTCAATCAGTTGTTGTGAAGAAAATGACTTTGAAAACCTCTAAGTGAGAATGAGTTGTCAGATATAATCAAGATTTGCAGTGTCTACATCTATACAAAGTTCACTTGCCTTGATGATATACTCCAGAGACAAAAAGCTTCATATCCATTTATTTCTTATATTTTTTCAGGCCTGCCCATTACTTTCCTTAGAAAACAATGGCTCTGGAGTGATAACAACTGAGCATCCCTTCTCTCACCCCAAACTGCTGGCAGCTAAGTGCTGACCTCAATCTTTGAAACTAGTGCCTGAGGGTTTGGTGGTGCCATCTGTGTCCAGAGGAAGATATTAAAGGGGCAGGTGGTCATGTAGCTGGAGAGGCTGACCATACCTTTTATTTCCCTTTGGCTGTTTCCAAGCAGAGCTGGGCACTATTGCTCTGGTAAGGGAACAATAAAGGCCAAAGTTGATAGGATGGTGTTGGTGGTGGGGGCTTTGACAACCAGCTCTCCAAACAAATGGACACACCACATACTTTTAAGTTTAATATGCATTATTCACATTTTATGATCACTTTCTGAAGTCTAGACAACCAATAAAAAAATACATCAAGCATGATTGGTAGCATTTGGCAATTTTCAAGGTGTAAATACTCATGTTGAAAATTCAACCAGTGGCTCTCTTGATTAGGCTAAATAGCTGCCTCTAGCACCCCACTGGAAGGGGCCATCTTTAGATAAGGTGGCAAGAAGGGGGTATTGTAGGAACAAACCAAAAGAGTGTTGAGTCAATACCTCTACATCAACATTAGGAGAGCTTTCTCTTGGGTCGTAGTCGTAGAGGGCAACCATTCTTCTCGTAGACACTGGGTGCTGCCGGCCACTCCTTCTGTTCCTCTCTGTTCCAGGGGGAGGGGAGAAGAAAGCTATCATCAAGTATTTTAAATATATATACACAGTGTTTGTCCTCCCTAATGAGGCAGCCATATCACAGATCCAGCAAGCTAGACAGAGACCTACTCCATCCAAGAGAATGGAACAAGATCCAACCAAGGCACAGCACCTACTCACAGAATGAGCTGTTGCTCCTTTACATCAGTTGCCTTGGATTTCATTTGTCCTGTTTTCCTTTTTTTCTTAAAGATGTCATGATTCATCATTGGATTGTTTCCTTTTCTCCAATTCATTGGTTAAAATTTAGGGAGGGAAAGAATAAAGCAGGGGACTCTATCCATATTGAAGTCATACAACAAAACTCTTCCCATAAATAACTACATGCCTGGAACACTATCTGGTACAATTGGTTGTGTCCCCCTCCTTCCCCTCACCTAGAAAAGTATAAGTTCCTTGAGAACAAGGACACATTTGTTTTTGTCTCTATATTCCTGGTGACTAATACAAAATATAACATAAAATAGGCATTTAGTAAATAGTGAACTGAATTAAATTGAATACTCTAGCTATATCAGGAAACAGGACCTCAAATGTATTCTAGAAATATATATGTGGAGGAAGAAATTCATGATCCCTTGGAAATGATTGGTCTAATGCATGTGTTCTTAACCTGGGGTACATGGATAGATTTCATAGGGTCCATGAATTTGAATGGGGAAAATATCTTTATTTCAATGTATTTTACTTCTTTTATAATCTTATGAATTTTATTTTATACATTTAAAAACATTATTCTGAAAAGAGATCCATAGGTTTTACCACACTGTCTAAGGGGTCCATGAAAGAGGAATGGCAAGAATGTCTGGTCTGAAAGATCTCTCTGTCTGTCTATCTATTTTTCTATCTATCTATCATCTGTTTGTCCATCCATCTGTCCATTGGTCCATCCATCCATCCGTCTGCCTATCTATCTGTCTGTCTATCTATCTAATGTATCTCTCTTTCTATCTAATATATCCATAAATACACATATGTATGTATGTATGTATACACACACACGTTTCAAAGATGTGTTTATTGCTGGTGACAGTGGTAGAGGTGGTATGGGACTTTGCTCCACTCATACAGATAGATTCCACCCTTTCTAGGCCTTAATAAATAGTCTTTTTGAGTTACTGTGATTGAAAAATTCACCTCCCTCTAGTCAACTTGGCGAAGTCCCTCTTGATCTTAACAAGCCTGGACTTTGGATGACAGAGTCTGGTGGTAAGCTTACACCAAGAGAATCATTCTGTAGCATTTAAGTGACCAAACTAACTCTGTGAATGGCATCTTCTCCCAGAAGAAAGATGGATATTTCTTCCATCCTTCTAAATAGAACCAGGGCCAACCCCTCTCCAAGCTGGTTAGTTTTACTTACAACAAACACTGGGGGCTGGCCAGATGAGCTAGTGAATGACATTGTTTCCTGCCACACAGTACCCTGAACTTAGTAATAACCTGAGGACTGAAGTTCCAGCTGATAGCTGGATCAGGCATGGAAGGAGGTGGCTGTGAGAGGGAAGCATAGTGAGAGGAATTCTACTCTGGGTCAAAAGAATGAAGTGTGTGTGTGTATGTATGTATGTATATGTATATATACATATATATATATGGATGGATGGATAAATAGATAGATAGATGATAGATAGATAGCCTTTTTCCACTGACATGGCAACTAATTCAGGGAAGTTAAGTCTCCTAAGGGAAAGCTGGATAGATATAACATTATTTATGGTAATGCTGAAAGGGATAAGAATAATCAAGATGGAGGGAGAATAAAATAAACATATGTATGGAGAAGTAGAAAAGTTAAAAACAAAAGGTGGAAGAAAAGAATTGAGACCCCCCCTTCATCTTGGACATTGGGAAAATGAGAACTCTTGGCACATTTCTTAATAAGGTAGTGGGGCAAGTAGATACCTAAGACTGGATGTCAAGGGTCCCTCTGCTACAAAGAAAAAGAATAAGAAAGAAAAAGAAGAAAAATAAAAGACATTAATCAAAAAGTCAATCTAGACAGCTCAAAACATTTCCTCTAATTGATCGCATGAATGTTTCTTAGCACAGACCTCTTTTAGACTTTGGGTATCTGTGGTAGAAAGAAAGCGTGCTCTCTTTGAAACGATCACAGTTGACTTCAGGGAAGGGATGCATACAAATAAAAAATAGGAGAAGATACGAAGCTGTTCAAAGACTTTCAGTCTCATGGATTTAATGTCAAGGTAGGAGGAGTGAAAAGATATTCATATTTAAACCTCGGACACTGGGTGTGGGTTTCAACTTGAAACAATATAACTATTTATAAATAATTCCAAAAAGGACAGGATGTCTCTTGGAATGGACTATTATGCATTTGATTGTACACATTTTTTAATTTGAGAATTTGGAGTGGGAATTCTTGAATTCTGAATTAAAATACTTAACTCCATTTTTAAAGAATTAAAATATTAGATCTGAATAACATGAAACTGGACTTTATCTCCATTTCTGTAGCTGTTTAGAAGAAGTGTATGGGGGTGGATAGATTTTCCCTATTGCTTAGAAAAAATGAATAAGGGATGTAAAAGGATTCTGTTGAAGACTTGCTGAAAATGGTTTCAACCAACGCTTAACCACTAGTTTAAGATCATTGATTTGAAGTGAGAGGTTAAGAATGTCACATACCTACCCAATACCTACCTACCACCACAAAAATGCTTTAAAATCTTTTGGATAAGCAGTATTAACCTGAAGGATGCAATAACCCTTTGTCATCATCCTTTCCTATTTGTTGTAGATAGGATATTGTTGAAAGGAAAAAAAGCATAATAAACAAGTAGTTATTTTATGCCTTCTAGTTGGGGGACTCTTAGGTACAAATCATGCGATACTGAAGCATTGGGTTTTATTAAGCAGAGGGGTCTTATAAGACCACCAAGTCTCTCAAGAACTTTGGATTTGACTGTATAACATGGGAGACACTGGCAGAGGACTGCTCAGTGTGATGAGAAAGGGTGCTGTGCTCTTTGGGCAAAGTAGAATTGAGACAGCACAAAGTAAATGTAGGATGTGCAGATCTGGGGTATCCACCCCAAATATTCACATGGACCATCTGTGCCCAACTTGTGGTAGAGCACTCTGAGCTCATATTGGTCTGATCATCCACGGTTGGACACACTGAAATTTCACTTTACCGTTCGTCCTCTTCCACCAAGACCACTGAAGTTTTGCCCTGACAAGTTGATTTTGCCCAAGGCACATTGATGTTCTCATTTTCCAGAGAATGTGCAACAATTAAAAGACACAGAACATATCCCCTATTGTGCTGGCCATTACAAAATTAGAGAAACGAAAGCTGTAATAGCCAAGGCAACAGCCCCCAAACCTCAGACCATGGGTTAAGCCTTACCTATTTTTTCCACAGGGGTATTCAGAGGGAGAAAACCTTGTTTAAGGAGCTGGTCCATCATTTCTTCATCATCAGCTTGTATTTCTGAGACCATGTTGCATGGTATAAGGCCAAGTCGGGCACAGGTTTCCCCACGGTAGAAGCCATCAGCATCTTTGTCTCCATAAACCTAAATGGTATGTAAGAGTCATGTGGTCATATGTGGTCACCTTCCTTGAGGGAAGGAACTGGTTCTTTTTTGTCTTTATATCCCTAGAACATCACATGATGTCTTATTCCTAGGTATAGGAAATAGACACTGATGAGATCACTAATATTTTAAGTTGTTAAAATATATAAATAGTGGGTTGGATCTCTTCTATAGGTACTCTCTCCCCTATTAGACTCTCTCTTCCTCCTTGAAAAGAAGAATGGTCTAACTTTTCTAATTTTATTCTCAGTGTTTAAAACAGAACTTTCCATAGTAAGCACTTAATAAAGTATTCATTTCATTCATATTAGTGAATACTGGACCTCTTATTTCTTTGGTATTGGGAAATCCCATATGACAAAATTTCCTCGGTCAATGCAAGCTATAATCTTCTCTTCAATTTATGACCTTAGATGCCTAGATTATTGATAGGTTAATGATTTGCCCAGTCTAACACAGTCAGGGTTTGTCAGAGGCTGGATTGGAATCTAGTTTTTCCTGACTCAGAGGTTTCCTCTCTATCCACTCCCCCATAGCTGCCTGTTGCCTTGCACATAGCAAGCACTTAATATACAAAAATGGCTTGGATTTCAAGCTGTTCATGGGAGGAGTTATTAATTATGAATTTTAAAAAGTATATTTTAATGATTGAATATTTTGTCTTCTTTGTAATCCTACATATTTTAATTTACACATTTAAAAATATCATTCCAGGAAAGAATCCAGAGACTTTGTGAGGTTACCAAAGTGGTTTATAATACAAAAAAAAGGCCAAGAACCCTGAGGCTGGCCAGTCTTGCCAAGCTGGATAAACTATGAGTATATCCTGGCAATAAATTATATCTGCTCCCTTCGGAGAAGTATGAAGGGGTTCATCAACCAGTAGGTTATCACTGAGTGATTAATCCTTTGGCCATGAAAATTCTCAAAATGAATTTTGAAAAATACAAATAATGGTAGTCTTTAAATTATGCAAACTCTTATATTGCCTTGCTAATGGCATTGTGAATCATTCATTTAATCTAACCACCAAATGTATTTAAAATTGGGATTGAATTAATCATTGGGTTCAGTTAATATTACAGCTATCAAGGTTCTTTTGGAAACCACTAGGCTGACTACTTTTCCCATGGAGGGAAAGGGAAGACTTCAGGAGGCATGGAGGGGGTGAGATAAAGAAGGAGGTTGTGTATTCCATCCCCTTGCACCTTAATGATCTGTCCTTCCTTAAATGGTAGCTCCTCTTCTGCCCCATCAGGATTGGGAGACATTGTATGTGGATCGTAGTCAAAGAGAGCGACAAATATTCGGACTGAAAGGTCCTCGGCGCCGGGGTCTGTTTCAGACTCCTCATACAGTTCTGGAGACAGTCGGTCCCGGCTGCAGTACCCATCTAAAAGCATAACGTAAAGAAACATAAAACTTGGTGGTTCTTATCAATTCTGTCCCTTGGTTGAATTGAGAAATTCATCTCTACTTTGGTGGGAAATATGATTTCAAATCAAATTCCAGCTAGAAACCTTGTTGGACACTCATTTTTATTTGTTTTTTCTTACATATAAAAATTAATTTAATTAAAAATGAGTGCATATCCAAAGCCACCTTGAGGAAGAAGACATTCATTGGGCTAGGCAGAAAAACTGGTTATCATCCCTCTGTCTGGTGTTAGCTGACATGACATGACATAGGAGGAAGGGGCAGTTGTATGTCTCTTTGAGTGGATTCTTTTGGATCAGAAACCGTGGACAGGAGAAATCCATTTCACAAGCTGATGGCCTTGTGTAATATAAAAGTCACAACCACAGCATAGTCAGTGTTTCATTTGGGTAACCAATATTTTCCCTACTGCCATATTAGTTTTAGTGTTTTTATGGGAATATATGAGAGTCAAACACGGCAGGAAGGCTTCGGATGGATTGTAATTTATATGATCAGAGAGACAGTGTCCACATCGATGAAATCATAGACTCGCTGGAGTGTGGGATAATGAATAGCTAGGATATATACGTAATTATATAGAAATGGGGACTTGACCTATGATTTCAATGATATAGGGAACCCCCTTCCTCCAGTTCATACAAGGGAGTACCTTCTCTGCGATTTGCTGCCTTTAGAGAGTTCCCTAGATACTAGAGTACTGAGTCATAAAAGTAAATGTCTTGCTTAGTCACACAGTCAGTGTGTGCAAGCAGCAAAACTCAAACCTGGCTCCGAGGCCAGCTCTATATTCACTATGCCACATGTGAATAAACAAGGGTTAATTCATTATTACTGAGCCAGTAACTAATATTATTTGCCCTGGAAATAAATGGCAATCTGTCATAACTATTAACTATCACCACCAATGTTTCAACTTTTTGAACAAATAAAAGTTGCATTTTCTTTTAGTAGTTACATGTTGATTTTTTGGTTGGAAAACTGAAATAATATACCCATATGTATGCATATAGATACATATATATGGAATGACATTATATGTATAACTCTATAGCTATACATGCACCATAGTGGGTTGATGGGAGATGACTGATGTACATTAAATATTCTTTTTGTCCTAAGGTTCAGCAGGAGGGAGGAAGCAAATGGGAAGATCTAGAAGTGAGGAGGCTGGAAGGACAGTCGAGTTTAGTACAAATACACACATGCACATATACACACAGAAGGGAGAGGAGAAGAAGACAGTGAGAAAATGAGGATAGCATCCACAGAGCTTGTATTTTTTTTTTCCCTAAAGGCAACAATCTTCTTTCAAGGGCTGAATGTTCATCTCCTTCCAAGGCATACATCAGTGTCTACTTCCTCCACGAAACCTTTCCTGGTCCTTCTCTACTCTCACCAGTACTTCTTTAGATCACTGCTTATTCCAGTCTGCCTCTGTGGTTGTCTTCAGGGGCCATATGTTAGTGAATCATACTCAAAGGACAACCATCAAATTCATTCAGTAGAAAAAATGTAATTTACTCAACAAATTCTGTACTCTGAAAGCAGTACATTGTATATATATATTATATATAAATTATAAAAATATATAATTATAAATTATTTAAAAATTATTTACCTGAAAAAATTTGAATTCTAATTTTTTGGGTAAATAATTTTTATAATTTATAATTATATATTTTTATAATTTATGTGTAACATATACAATATAATTTCCATGTTATAGAATTACATATATAATATGTAATGATAAATAAATATATAATTTATAATATAATGTAACTTTATATAACTTTTTATAATTTATATTTTTCAGGCAAACAATGATTTGCTTCATAATTGCCCCTTGCTAAGAAACAGGACTTCTAAACATTATTTTTTGGTCCTGGCCTGTTATTTAATTGAGACTGGGGATATCCTGGTAAAAAGACTCAAATCTGATAACTTAATATGTTTGTTTTTCCTGGATGTCACAATGCTATATTTGTAGGACTTGTAAGGGCTAGGAAAATGCTTTGTTTTTTGTTTGTTTTTAACTTATAACTCTGTATCTCCAGCACCAAGGTTAGCGACTGGCACATAAAGAGTCAGTTAATAAGTAATTGTTGATTGATTAAATTTGTTGAGTTAATGAGTGGATATATAAGGTATGATTCTCCAGGTCTAGGTAAAAGATGCTTCTGTATGTCTTAGTTGGGATGTCAAAGTTTTGCTATAGAAATCCACATTATGTACATTGATAAACATTTATTTAGCACCAACTACATGCCAGGCATTGTACTAAGGTCAGGAGGTATTCTGCTGTGTGTTTATGAGCGTCAAACAGCTATGGAGAGAGACTGGATGACTTCACAGAGGTTCATGAAATGAAGTGTACCTAGCTTAAAAAAAAATTCATTATGAAAAAGTTTTCTGGAGTGAGAAGTTGAGAAGTTTGAGGCTTTCCTCGCCATTTTCTTTTGGGGATTAGGCTGGACTAAATCAGAAACTTACCTGCAGTGATACCCCATTGGCCTCCTGTTAGGCCCTGACATACAAAGTTGTCACAGACACGGAGTTTGATTAACACGCAGTTGGAAGATGCGTCTTTGTGATAAAGGAGGAAGAAATTCTGGCATACCGTGTCTAAAGTCAGGGGTCATGGCACGATGCAGAGGCCGCATTCTGTGTCCACCCATGCTGCGACAATAAGCTTCTTCGTTTACAGAGGGGATATTTCCCTCACTACCTGACCGAGACCGACCGCCTTCACTGTTACTGTCCATTGTAATTTCTATGGAGAAAAAGGGAATGGTCTATTAAACAAAGCCTCCTTTGGCACGGGAGGACCGTGGAGATGAAGGTCTCCTTTTTAAAAGGCCAACCTTCGCTGATTTCATCTGATTCGGGAATGGCGACAAGTGATAAAAACTGAAGTAAAGTCACCCTGCAGGAGAGTAAGTGTGTGGTGGGGGGAGAAAGAAAGTGGACTTTTGCAGCAGACTCTTACCCTGAATATGCTACTATTTTGGAAAATTGAACTAATATGACAAGTCCTTTGCACTGATGAATAAAAAACTAAATTAATTTTAAAGAATTGAGGATTCTAAGGAAAAACTCCAAGCATAATTAATTAGGTACTTCCTGAAGATTATCTTACATTGACATGCTCAGAAACACTTTGATACTGGCAGGATCTCCTGGTGTTGATTTTTTTTTTCATGGCTACAGAATTTTTGTCAGTTTAAATTGAAATGGAAAGAATATTAGATTTGGAATCAGAGAACTTGGGTTTGACTACAGGTTATGCTACCTACTCCCTCTACAAGAGAATAAGTCACTTCCCCTTGCTCGGTTTCATTTTCCTCATCTGTAAAATGAAAGTGTTGGACCAACTGATCTCTTTCACCTCCAATGTGATCTCTCAAGAGATCATAGAGAGTCCTCTCTATCAGCCCACATCAGCCTATCTATAACCTAAAGGCCTTAGAGAGTAGGTTGGAGATCAGAGAGGCAACAGAATTTGTCCAAGATCATCCAGCTAACATCAGAGGTGGGATCTGAACCCAGGTCTCCCTGATAGCAAGTCCAGCACTCACTCTTATCCACCATGCCATACTATTTGACACACTCTATCTGGGAAATCAGAAAAGGAGCTTCCTTAATATCCAGGAGTTCCACATAGCATTAAAAGATATTCTTCTTTGTGTGATTACTGGGCATTAAATTTAGCCTTTAGGAAGGGAACCAGACTTCTGTTAAAATCAAAACACATATTTTTGTTTTGTTTCATTTCACCATATTTATCATAAAGAAAATGTGAGATCAACAATTATGGGTGGTCTATTTAACTGGTAGGGCAGCAAGAGGGTGCTATAGAACATAGAGTGCAGGACCTGCAGTCAGAAAGACTTACCTTCCTGAGTTCAAATCCAGTCTCAAACACTTACGAGCTGGGTGACTCTAGGCAAGTCCCTTAACCCTGCTTGCTTCAGTTTCCTCATCTATAAAATGACCCAAATGAGGTCATGAAGAGTTGGACATGACTGAAACGACTGAACAACAATATTTTACTGGTAAAATCTAATCATTTTCTTGGGTCCTCTGTCCAGCTTTCCCTTCCAAGGGATAAAATGGGCACATTTCCTCCTTATTTTCTGTTTGAAAATGTCAAAAAAAGAAGAAAATATACTCAAATGATCACAATATTGCCCTCATTTTAACAAGGAGAAAAGCTTAATGATTTCCCAATAGTCATAGGCAATGGGCATCAGAGTTGAGAATTGAAAACAAGTCTTTTGTTTCTAGACTCAGTTCTCTCTCCAACACTAGCTCCTGATCATGTTGAAGTAATGTGTTCTATTGAATCATTCCTTCCTTCCTCATTTCTTTGTCTGTTATCAAACTCATTGGAACTCAGGGATCTGGCACCTGTGGGATTCCCCTATCCTCCCAGTTCCTAAGTTGTATTCTTGTGATGTGTTTTGGGATTTGTTTCTAGACCTACATTCAGAGGTAGTTCACAAAACAGACTCCTAGAAAGCTTTCAGTATCAGATACTCTATTTTTCTCAAATTTGTGAAGAGTCTACTAAATAAAGAGATTGTGCCCATACTTGACCTATTCTATTCAAGAACTCATAGTAGCTTGCATTTACAAGGCATGTACAAAAACTCTACATACATGACCACATTTGATAGTTCTGATTCCACTGGTTCATAGACTTGGAGTTAAAAGGGAATTTTGAAGTCATGTACTCCAACTCCTTCATTTTACAGATAAGGAAACTGAGACAGGGAGGGAAGGGTAAAGGTTAGGTGACATTCCTGAAGTGACACAGGTAAGTAAATGGTAAAGCCAGGATTTGGACGCAGGCCTTCTGACCTAGAAGTCAACAATCTTCCTGTTACATCGTTACATCTTTCTTTCCTGTCTTTTTCCTAGTGGTCAACCCTTTGACCACAACTTCTTGACTTTTCCAAGTCCTCTCAGGCAGCTGTTGGGCAGGACTCACCTGACACTTGGGACGGATATCCAGATGCATTCACATTCAATCAGTGGAACTGCATAGGACTTTTGGTTTTGGAGTCAAAAGAACTAGGTTCTATGATGGTTCTGCCTTGACTCACTTACTCTGAGATCTTGGGCAAATTCAGTCCATCAATCCATGGACCTCAATTTCCTTCTCTCTAAAATGAAACACTGTAAGGTTCCTCCTTGTTCCAAAGTTCATTGACTTTATGGCTCTAAATTCTGGAAGTTTTAGTTCAGCAGACTTTACATTCTTAGTCTTAGGTCACTAGAATTTATTCCCACTATATCCATAAATACAGACTACGTGAATCGTTGAGTAGTTCATTTAGCAATAACTCATGGGAACAAGGCATGATTTTACCCTTCTGCTAATATCTTGACTAAAGGGAAATTCAGAAAACAAATTCAGTAGAGGTTCTCAAGAAGAAATTAAAGGAGTCCCTCATGGTTACCAAGTCCTGTTGATTCTACCTTCACAACATCTTTGTATATGCTCCCTTGTCTCTTTGGACTCTGCTACCTCCTTGGTAGAAGACCTTATCATCTCTAGCCTGGACTACTCCCATAGCCTGAGAATTGGTCTCCCTATTTCAAATCTCTTCCCATTCTAGACACACTCCAATTGACTGTCAAAGTGGTCT
The DNA here is from genome assembly GCA_023548195.1 of Bettongia penicillata ogilbyi. Classification (NCBI taxonomy): domain Eukaryota; kingdom Metazoa; phylum Chordata; class Mammalia; order Diprotodontia; family Potoroidae; genus Bettongia; species Bettongia penicillata. The sequence goes on along the minus strand of JAJHZJ010000331.1, from coordinate 8,211,190 downwards.
TCCCAAAGCATAGGAAGTCAGTAAGACTACTTATCTGTTAACCCAAGACCAACCCCAACCCCATTCACTACACTTTGGAGGCTCTTGTCACTCGTTTTATATATAATGTAATGTAATATAATGTAATATAATATAATATAAATGTCTCTCTATATATGTAGTAATATAATGTAATATAATATAAATGTCTCTCTATATATGTATATATATCAGATACAAAATCTTATGCTTGGCTTTAAAGCTTTCACAACTTGCCCCCTTCATACCTTTCCTATCTTATTCCTTCCTCCTCTTCATTCATTCTGTAATTCAACGACACTGGTCTCCTTCCTTTTCCTTTAGCAGTACGTTCCATCTTCCAATCACAGGTCTGTCTTCCAGGTCTGGAATACTCTTCCTCCTCATCTTTGGCTGCTCTGACTTCCCTCAGGTCCCAGTCAAAATCTCATTTTCTACAAGAAGCCTTTCATGATTATGTCTAATATGAATGCCTTCTTTGTAAGATTATCCTCCGTTTATCCTCTAAATCTTGTTTAGGGGCAGACAGGTGGCTTAGTGGATAGAATATTGGTACTGGAGTCAGGATTACTCATCTTCCTAAGTTCAAATCTGGCCTCAGACACTTACTAGCTGTGTGATCCTGGGCAAGTCACTTAACCTTGCTTGTCTCAGTTTCATCATCTGTAAAAATGAGAAGGAAATGACAACCCACCCCAGAATCTTTGCCAAGAATTCCTCAGATGAGGCCACAAAGAGTTGGACACAACATGACTGAACAATGACAAATATCTTTTTGTACATAGTTGTTTGCATGTTGTTTCTTCCATTAGCCTTTGAGCCTCTTGAGAACAGGGACTGAGTTTTGCCTTTCTTTGTATCTCCAGCACTAAGCGCAATGCTTGATACACAGTTGTTGCCTCAAATGCACTTGACATGGTAGGGTCAGCTCTCATTTGATTCTGAGATCTCTTCACGTTATCATCTTAAACCTCTCCTTTTCCAAGCCAGTCTCCTAGAAAAAGCTTTCCACTTTCCTTGCCTCCATTTCCTCTTAGTTACTTCTTAATCTTTTGTAGTTTAGATTCTTACTTACTTCTCTGAAACCTGTCTTTCTAGAGTCATCAATATTCTCTTAATTGCCCGTTCTGATGCCTTTTACTAGCCTCATCTTTGTTGATGTCTTAGTGGTTGATGTCTTGTAGACTAATCTCTTCTCCTGGATACTCTCTCCCTTCTGGTTTTTCATCACACTTCTCCCTCTTGGATCTCCTCCTACCTGTCTGACATTTCTCCTGTGTCTTCATTATTTCATCTACTGAACTCTAGGGATATCTTATGTCTCTGTTCAGGCTTTCATCTCTTCCATTTCCACGTTGTCTCTTAGTCTGTTTCTTGGTAAAGAAACTATGGGTTTAATTAATTATAGTTTTTTTGCAGAAGACGCTGAGATCTATTTATCTAGCCTCAGTTTTACTCTGAGTTACAAACCTTCATTACCAACTGCTTATTAGATACTTTCTACTGCATGTCCTGTAAGCATCTCTAACCCAACATGTTCAAACTGAACTCATCATCTTTTCTTCTAAACTTACCCTTTTCCCAAACTTCCCTATTACTAGTGAGGGTACCACGTTTCTCCAAGTTGCCAAGGTTTGTAGCCCAGGAGTCATTGTCTAACCCTTACTCATCCTTACCCCAACACATCAAATCAATTGCCAGCTCTTACTGAATTTACCTCTTCAGTATTGCTCACATCTCTCGCCTTCTCTACTCACATGGCCACCACCTTAATTCAAGCCTTCACCACCTCTCACCTTGGTGCATGATGGCAACAGCCTTCTAATTGCTCTGTCTACTTCATCTTTGCCTTCAATTCATCTTCCACACTACTGCCAAAGCAATGCTTTTAAAGCACAGGTCTGACCATGTCACTTTCTTGGTCAATCAACTCCAGCAATTCCCTATTTTCTTTAGAATCTAATACAAATTCCTCTGTTGGGCATTTAACACCCTTCAAAAATTCACTTCATCTTACCTTCCCAGCCTTGATATTACTCCCCTTTATGTATTTAATGGTCTAGACTAACTGGCCTGCATTCTGGACCCCAATGCCCATCTCTGAGCCTTTTCATTCTTTTTTTTTTCACAGAAGGCACTCTCATTCATTTCCACCAAGTAGAATCTTCAGTTTCCTTCCAAGATCATCTGAAGTGTTGCCTTCTCCATGAAGGTTTTACAGATCCCCCTGGATGTTGGTGGTTTTTTGCCAAAATTAATTCATATTTATTTTGTATATGTCTTGAATGAATAGGATGTTCTGCAAGTCTTAGAAGAGTATTAAGCTTTAATAGTTTAAGACATTTGAGATACCTCATACTTATGTATGTATCATTTTCTCTCCCAATAGTACATAAATTCCCTGAGGGCAAAGACTGTTATTTTTGTCTATGGGCAGCACGCAGTGCCTAGAGAACATATCTGGCACTTAATAAATGCTTACTGATCAGTTGATTAAATAAATAAACTCACCTGCCATATTGCCTAGTTGTCTTTCTTTCTTTCCCTTTATCTCTCCTTCCCTTTCCTCTTCTTTTCTTCCAGATTAACATCCTCCTTTCTTTCCTTCATTTTTCTTTTTTTCACTTCTCCCTTTCCTTCATCCTTCTCTCTCCTTCTTTTACTCCATTTTTCTTTTTTCCTATTCTTCCTTCTTTCTGGCTTTCTCCTTCCTTTATTTCCTTTCTTTCACTTCTTGCCTGGTTTCCTTATTTTTTTCTTTCTTTTCCCCCCTTTCCCTCCTTTATTTTTCCTTGTCCACTCTCTCGTTTTGTTTCCTGCCTTCTCCATTAATAAAAGGAAGGCAAATCTTTGGGTAATGATGATAAATCTAATCTCTCTAAAAAGCAAATCAAAATTTGTAACTAACAAAGAGAAACTTCCATACAGAATGAATGCAGATTTGACAAGTGAGACTTGTTGAGATTATGAATATTTTATAAACATTATGGAACAAGTTAGGAACCTCACCAAATTCTTTCTATTTGTTCAATTGATTTTCAATGCTTTTGATTGCTAAAGATGTTTTCAAGGACAGGGACTGCCTGGGACTTTTCACATCACTTAAAACATTGCCGTGCTTTAAAAAAAAATCCTCCCAATATTCCATCAGAATTATACTGACTCAAATACTAGAATGAGGCAGTCAAGTCCAGTTATACTGAGCTCTCTTAGAGTAACTGGGGGAGTTCTGTTATAACTGCATAGGTGACAGGAAACTTGGAAAGGGAACTCATTGCTCCTTTACCATTTAGGAGTAGAATCTTGTTAGTGGCCCAATGTCAGATGCCTAAATGTTGTCATTTCTTTGAACTATCTGCTAGAGAAATGGCATTTGTTTCTGGTTCTTTTCTTTATTTTTAACTTTATAGTTTATTTACAATCTTGTTATGGTTTCAGTTTTCTTTGAATGTGAGAGAGGTTGTGCAAGTGTGTATGTAAGTGTATATGTGCATGCACAAGTGTGTGTTTGTGCATGCTTAAAAAAACACAACTTCACTCAATAATTGGGTTCCATTATCTTGCGCATGATACTTTTTGGAATTTCTTTCTTTTGTTTTTCCTTTTTTTTCTTTCATTGTTTTCTAGAACAAACCTTTGTATGATCCTGATTCATTCAAACAACAGAAAAGTGAAACTGCCCCAATGTGTCCCCTGACATTTGTCCACAGGCTCTTTTTAATCCAATGGATCCAGTGCAACAGATGGAAGGACAACATTGGCTCAACTTGCTGAATTCCAAAAAGTATTTAAGAGAATGGAAACAAAGTTGGATGATGATCAACAAATGGAAGAATGGCTAGGTGGGTGAATGGAGGGGAGCATCAATTTCAGATTCCTGTATCCATGACTTGGACTGTCGTTTTCTTCAGCTCAGTTTTAAAATGTATCAACATTTCAATGAATCTGAACATGCAAAGGTCTTCTCCCAGTCATTGCTTTTAGTTGTCAACAGTACCATTTGTCTGGATTCGCCTGATCAACTGTCCCTTTCCCCCATTTTCATATTAACTCTCAGTGATCCAAGGACTGAAGAACCATTTTGTGGATTTCATTATCTCTTGCTTTTCTTTCCTCTTCTGTCAGTTTCTTATCAGTGCCCATTCTAGGATGAACCATGGACAACAGGAGAGGCAAAGAAATTCAGACTGGTTACATATGGGTGCTGAATGCTAGCTCTCTTAAAAATAAAACTGGATATTGAATTAAAGGCTAGCACAAGAGGGTCACTTCCCTTAGAAGGACTTTCCTGGTTCCTCTGGGCATTAATGCCCTCTTCCCCCTCATGCTATTATGTATATACTTATACATATCTGTTTTCATATTGCATTCCCTCAGAATGTTATCTTCTTGGGGACAAAGACTTTATTTTTGTCTTCGTATCTCCAGTTCCCAGCACTAGCTTGGCATAGATAGAAATTAAATTGTACTTCTCAGATTGAATTATAGTGCTCTTCCTATCTTATACTAACATGGATTATTGAGAGCTGTCTCTATTTTAGCTTTTGATACTATGCTTTCACATAAATAAATATACATACACACAACTATATAAACACAAACACACATATGCTATACATAAAGGACTAAGAATTCACTCTGTACTTGTAAAGATCAGAAATGTACCAAACAGGCCAACTGACCAATGGAAGGGACCATCATTGGCCGGGGCCTCTGAGGTCCAGCACTGCCATGTGATAACCTTCGACCCGGGTGATCCACCCTATCCGTCCGTCCGGCAGACGCTGGATTTCCTAAAAGCTGAAGACAAAACAACACAACAGAGTCACAAATTTCACCATCACTAGGCTCATGAACATTTGCAAAGATCATTTCGGTTGGGGAGCAGAAGCTCTAAAGGCAACTAAACTTAGCTTTTAACTGAAAGGTTAGCTGAAGCACCTGAAAGAGAAGCAGACCAGCATCAATCTCCAATCAAGTCAAGTTTGGCCATGTCGTACAAAAAGATTCACTTGGATGCCATATTTTGGGTCTGCTGTTGCTGTCCATAAAGAATTTGAACAAAAGTTGTAAAGGCTTACATTCTGGTATAATAAAATACAATTGATCATTAAAGACAATGGAGGTCTTCCCTCTAGAATTTGAATCCTAAGGTGCCATATGAGTTGTTAATAGTTGTGTGTAGCCAAGGGATTAATTTCAATGGGTCTCTTTCTACGCAGGCAGTGTGGGGTAATGGAAAGAGCCCTGAACTAGAAGGCAGGAGACCCAGATTTCAGTCCCATATCTGTCATTAACTAAGTATATCACCTTGTAGTAAGTCCCTCCGTTTCTCTGGTTCTCATTTTCCTCTTTTTTTTCAAAATGAGGAAATAGGCACTGTGACCTCTACAATCGCTTCTATTTGTAGATATGATCCAATGATCCATTCATCTCTAAGGGTCTTCCCACATCTAGCATTCTGTAGTCTGAAAAATTCAAAATTTTCCAAATGTACTGTTTGGAGCATAGCTATCTATGTAACGTTAATAAAAACCTGTGGAATGGAATTTCCTTTGCATGTTCAGATTGTCTAAGCCTAGATCTTTCTACACATTGCTCTAAAACAAACCTCAGTGACTTATGGTGAACTAAGGGGAACTCCTGGGTCAGTTCACTGCTCATTTGGATGAAAAGCTTCAATTATTCCAAGGAAAAAAACAAAAGATTTGTAATGTTTCATGATACTGATTTGAATACAAGAGCTTATGATGAACAAAGGGAGAGTATTATAATACTAAACTTCCCAAGCTGTGGGCAAGGAGTCCTGGGTGTAGAGGTTAAAACCTTGAGACTTCCTGGACTGGTGGTGAAATCCTTGCTTGGTGATGGTCTCGTATTTAGTGTCACTTGCAGCAACATAATGGATTGCACCAACTCAGGCTTGGGGGTGGGGTGGGATGGAGTGGATGAATGAGGTTGGGGGAGGGTTTAGGCTGAGCAGTTCAAAGCTTCACCTGCATTTCCATTCCAGTGTATAGGATATAGGAGGGGGTGATCTGGAAAGGACGTGCAAATTAGAGATGTATGGGAACCAATTCAGTGTAGTAGACAGAATACTAGACTTGTTCTTTGGAAGAGCTGGGTTCAAATACCATCTCTGACACCTGCTGTATGACCCTAGCCATGTTGTTTAATCTCTTTTTCCTTAATATGAAATGGATTAGGTTCAATGACCTCCAAGATTCCTTCCAGTTCCATGTCTTTGATCCTATGAAATCTCTTTATCTCCCTGAGCCTCAGTTTCCTCATCTCTACTATGGAGGTAATAATATCTGGACTACCTACACCGCATAGAATTATTATGAGGCTCAAATGAGATAATGTCTGTAGGGGCTGAAAAGTGCTTTTCAAGTTTTAAGGAATTATACAAATGCCAGTCATTATTATTATCAAACACCACCTCTTTTAGGGCTAGTAACTCAGGTCCAGGGAACAGGTTAGAGATCTGTCTTAGATACAAAGGCTGGCAAGGGATAGAAAATTCTTCCTTGAATTTGGGTGGTGGGAAGGGTAAGGCAATCTAGAAGCAATACATAGTCTCATTTATGAACTCTTCCCTTCAATTTTGTTTTAAAGTCAAAGAATAAAAGCCAAATACTTCAAGCCACAATGATCTTGTCATCAGCAGCAGTCGTAACAATGGTGATGGGTGTATAGAGGAAGGGGAAAAAGCACCAAGAAAGCCAAACTTTCCGATAATTCTAGTTCAGCTAACCCTTAATTAAAATTTAGATTCAGTTGTCCTTTAATAAAAGCAGCCATTATTGTAATTCGTTCTGTGGGAAAATCATCATTATAAGCAAAGTAAGGAGGTCTTGAGCATGGTAAGAAGCCTGCAAAATGATGAGGCTGAGAAAATAAAAAAAAATGCATGAAGAATGGAAGAAGAGCCAGTGGAGAAAGTTCCTAAAGATGGGCATCAGGAAATTAAAAGAAGAAAGAAAGAAAACCGATTGGATTGGCAAGCAGATGGTAGAAGGGAGGATTTACTTCACACACCAAAGAACCTTCTCCATCTCTGGGAGCTGATTTTGTAAGCAGGCCAGGAGCCCTGCTGTCACTCATCTGGACCTTCCAGGCACAGCAAGGGTCTTCTGGCTTCATGGGATCACTGTAGTGACTCTTCCTGGGGCTAGATCTCTCGGGGCCAGATGTGGTCTCATTGTTCCTGATGACCTCACTGGGGGCAAACTGCTCTCCAAAGTCTTCCTCAATGCTGGTCTGCCGGGTCAGTGTTTTCCTACGGGCTAGAAGGGGCCTTGGACTTCTCTGGCATGAACAGTGGCTGCGCCCTGGGCAGCAGGGGGGGCCAGCGTGAGGGGATGGATGACCATGAACATTTCGGAAGCTAAACCGAGACTCCTCTTCCTCACTCCCGCAGTCAAGCCCACTGTCTGGACTCCGGGTGAGGGCCCGGCTAAATCTGTAACCCTTATCTTCAGGGGCAGAGTCCTCTGAGTGGTGAGCAAACCCAGATAGCCTGTGCTTGGTTGGGAACCAGGTGACCTGTTGGGCTTTGTCTTCAATGCAACATCTGGGGAACCTAGGCCCTCTGGGCCCTGGGGCTTTCACCTTATAGGACAACCCTAAACCTTGTTTGTGCAGCAGCTCAGAATAGTCTCCATCTTCTTCGGCTACTTCTGGGATACTAAAAAGTTTTTTACTGTGGTGGGTCTGTTGGGGAAATTCGGGTTGTTCCCAAAAAGTTGCATCGGTGGTAGTCCTATTTTCACAGCACTCCTTGAGTAGTATGGGATGTTAAACCAAACAAAGACATAACAGAAGAACAGGAGCAGAAGAAAAATTGAACGAGAAAACAGAAAATGAGGCCAAAAAAGGGAAGGAAAGAAAAATAAAGACAGAATTAGTTTTAGACATGATGACAAACGGAAGGCATGCGGCTTACTCAGTGGAGGGGGAATGGCAGGCTCTGGATGATTCTCTGAAAATAAAGACATGTTGAGAGTGTTGGAGAGAAGGCAGGAGGTCACAGTACAAACAGAGGGCAGGCATACTGATGCTTGAAGAGGAAGGAGCCAAAGCAGCCCATTAAAAGAGAGGAAAAAAAGAGAGAGAAAGAGAGAAAATCAAAAGTGGTACCTTAGAGAGAGGGGCTAGATGAGGGAGAGGTTCTAGGTTCTATGGGGATCAGAGCTAAGGATGGTTCCAAGCTCAGTGCCTAAGACAGATTCTTCTGTGTTTTCCATGCTGACAGTGGTATCGAGGGGTTACAGTCTGTTCTGCTTTTCCCTGGACTGTGTGTGTTTGGAATCCACCATGGATGGGGGCTTGCATCTCAGTCAACCTAAGTTCCTGGCCATGTGTCCTGTTGGTTGGGACAAGTTTTATGTAGTACCCATTCTTATTGGCAAAAGGCACCTGCCACAGGGGAAGCACTCCCAGGATGGTACCCCACACTGTAACTGGGGACCCCCACCAGCTGATGACAAGATTACACCAGCAGTTCTTTTACCTCCGAGGTGAAAACTTCACCAAGCCAAGAAGCCTGAGACATTAAATCTGACATGGAGCCCTCAACCACATCCTGCTCCTAGACACAAGCCACCCCCGAGGAACAAAATACATACCGGGTAGAGAGAAGGGATGCACATTCAGAAAGGAGCAGCTGGAGGGAACATTCCATATAGCTGTTTCTCAGATAGTAAATGAGAATGAATTTTTCTATTAAACATGCAAAGTACCTCCATATACTGGAGAGCACATCAGTAATGTGGGGATGGGTACCTTTGTGCGTGGGACTTGAGAATGAGTTGGAGAGAGAGGGGGAAGTAAAGATTCCACTGGCTTTCTCTTATGGCAGTGCCACAATTTTTCCCCCGCTGGAGGGAGGGTTGGTAATTAATTTCTTTCCTTGGGAGTCCTTAGAGGCTGACGCATTTTACCACTCTTGAGAGACCCTGTTGGGTGGGGAGGCAGCATTGCTCAGTTGGATTGGACCTGACAAGATGTACATGGAATAGTAGGACAGGAAGGTTATGAAGGAATCATCAGGCGTCATTTGCACAAAAGCAGAAAAAAACAGGGGGGCCATTGCTGCATTGCAAAAGGTCCTGATTAAAAGAGCTTCAGTGCCCAGCAAGGATGGAAGTGCAGATTGCTTGGACCAGTCCATAAGGTAGGTGTACCACAGTGTTTGGGAAGATGGAAAAATCATCATGCTTCAGACCTGAGAGGGACTTTAGAGCTCATCTAGACCAGCCCATGTCTGAATAGTATATCATCATTCCCTCAGCAGAATATAACTCCTTGAGAGCAGGGGCTGTTGGGTCTTTGTGTCCCCAGTGTCCAGTGCAGTGTCTGTCCCATGGTCAATGCTTGGTAAATGCTATTGAATTGAATTGTTTAACTGTACAACTGAGGACAGTTTTAACACTGGTAGAGGTCATCTACCCAACCCCCTCCTCTTACAGATGAAGATGATGAGACCAGTATGAAGTTAAGCAACTTGTCCAAGGACATATTGGTAATTAGCAGTAGAGTCGGGATTTGAATACCTTTCCCTTGATTCCAAATTTGGTCCATTATTATTCAAAACTTCTCAAAGACCTCCAGTAAAGGGGAACCCAAAAGGTCTCAGTGAGATTTGAACTTTGGTCACTGGGTTCATTACTTTAGAACCATTCTTTTTTTTTTTTTAAAGTAAATATAATTTCATAATTCCTTCTGACCCTCCCTCCCCAATTATAGAATCCTCATTTTCCACTGCTTTGTATTTTTACTTTCATGGGATTTAGTCATGGAGGACCATGTCAGCACTGGCCAAATAAATGAGGTATAAAGATATTGGATTTTTGATCCTGTAGACTTTTTACCATGGAGTTACAGAGGAAATTCCTGGTGAAATATAAGCTCCTTGAGGGCAGGACTATTCCATTTTAGACAGTGCTTGATGCTCTGTAAGTAGATACTCAACAAATGGCTCACTCACTGAGTTTGAATGCAGCTGAGTTTGCTGACCTCTAGGTCCCTTCTAGTTCTGAGAGTCTGGGGCAACAGGAATGGCCAGTAGGGGATAAGCCCACTCAGCACAGGATTTGACATTGTTACTCTTGAAGGTCAGGAGGCATGAGTGTCTATGGAAATAGCAGCGGTGGGGCTGTCAAAGTGCACAGTTCATAGGAAAGGAAGGCTTTCAGGATCTAGTCAAGGCACTTTGGAAGAACCTGAATCAGATCTGTCTCTATGCAAGGCACCACTGACATGGTAGCCATATTGGGATGATGGCTTTTGTGTTTTCCATTCAAACCGCATGAACCAGTGCTCCACTATAGCTCATGGATTCTCACTGGAAAAACAGAGGACTTCAGAGAGCTTTGCGGAGGGCACAGGGGAGGATTCCACAAACTGGAAAAAAATTCTCTACATTCTCTCCCAGAACTGATATGCTCTTCAGCTGTTTGAATAGGGAACAGGGCAGCTCCAAAGAAGGAGGAAAGAGAGTAGGTATATCTATTCTGATGTGGGTAAGGGAAAAAGGGGAGGGAAAAAGGGCTATCTCCTATTTGTGAGATTATTTTTCTTTTTTATGGACCTATGATTTCACAAGTGTGTAAGAGTTTTCCTTAGGACAGGGAGGAAACTTCCTCTGTCAATGCTGATCAGTACTTGTTCTACAACAGATGGTCTTAGATGGGATACTCAGAGGTTAGGCAACTCACTGAGAGTTACAAAGCCAGATACTTTTCTCTAGCACCTAGGCCAGCTCTTGATCCATTATACCTTTATCCCTCCCCAACCTTACCCCCCAATATATAGTTCCCTGGCTCAAAAGGTTCCACTGATGCCTCATTACCTTTTGGACAACTTTTCTCCTCCTTAGAGTGAGACTTTCATTACTCATTTGATCCATTCTCTCCTACTATGGATAGAAAACCAGTCTTGGACTCAGGAAGACCTGGGTTCAAATCTCACCTCTGAATTTTGTGTGATCATGGGTTTTATTTTTTCAACTTCACCTTTTACCCTCAGTGTTCTAGATCCTCTTTAAGATTCTAAGTTGCAGAAAGGGTGCTTATCTGCATTGTTAGAAGTTTCTTCATCTGAGAGCTCGCCATACTGCTAAAATCACAGATCCAATTTCCATCCCTATCCATAGTACACTCTGAATTCATTGAAGTGCACCCAGGAAGTATACAACAAATGTTTTGTAAGGACCAAGGAGGATAGCTTATTACTCATGGGAGTATATGTGTGTGTGTGTGTGTGTGTGTGTGTGTGTGTGTGTGCATGTGGGAAATCAAGGAAGGTTTCATGGAGGAGGTGGCATGTGCATTCAGCTTTTAGGATGGGTGGGAATCAAGCAGACAGAGAAGGTAGAAGGGCATGCCAGTCAGAGAAGAGGGCACACAAAGTTGGGAAAATATGGTGTGTACTTAGACAGAGAATAGACTGTAGAGTATATGGGGGTCAGGAATATAAGATAAAGCTGGAAGGGTGTAGTAATACCAGGTTATGGAAAGCCTTGAATTCCAATGAAATATGAACCGTCCTTGATAGGCAATAGGGAGCCACTGAAAATTTTGACCAGAAGAATGGTATAACTAAATCTCTCCACCTTATTTCTTCAACTTCAAAGAAAACTCACAGAGGGCAGAATTTATATGTTAAACTTCACTCCTAATTTAGTTGGGCACATGAAAGGTGACTGAAAAATACTTGCATTGGCTTTCCCCTGTCCCTCCCATGACCCAAAGGGGAATTATCAGTGAAGTGAGGCAGACATACATGCCATTCCTGGTGCCAGGTCAATAGAAAGAAAGAAATTGCCTGGAGATTGAGCATTTTACATGTGCAGGTTGTGGGATCATCTACAACCAGGGCGCCTGAGGAGAGATGGTCCAATAAGAGAGAGACTCAGCCTCAGCTAGAACTGTTCCTGGCCACTGACCTTAAGCGTGTTGTGTGGGGTTCCACTGGATCTCCTCCTGCCCCCATCCTCCAGCTGCATTTCTGAATAAAGCTCCTCCTCATCCTCTTCCATGATGTCAGACAGATCAGAGCCCCGGCTGCTCTCCGTGTGGTATTCCTCTCCATGACCATAGTGGGACTGCAGAACCAGAGTTGAGAGAATGGGATACTTGCTAAAAATGGGACCTTGGCTATCCCCATAGCACATCTTCTTTCATACAGGATGCTGGGGTTTCTCTAAAAATCTAAATCTTTTAGGATTTAGAGCTGAATAGTCATTTAGAGATCACCAAAGGAGAGAGCACAGACTCTCTTAAATAGTAAGTTAAAGGCACCTAAGTAGCACAATGGATGAAGGGTTAGACTTAGAATCAGGAAGACATGAGTTCAAATCCATACTAGCGATATGTCCTTGGGCAAGTCATTTCATTTTTCACAGCCTCAGTTTCCCCTATCTGTAAAATGGGATAAGAACCTGCCTTACAAATTCTTCTTCTCCTTCTTCTCCTCCTCCTTCTCTTCTTCCTTCTCCTTTTTCTTCTCTTCCTCATCATCCTCTTTATCTTCCTCTTCTCCCTTCTTTTCAATTTTAACATACGTTTTCTTATTGTCAAGTCCAGCTGTCATTTTCCCTCTAGGCTTTTGGAGGTGATCTTGGATTTCATTGTCCCATTTGTTGCATTGAGGAAACTCCCTCTGACAATACAGATAAACGCCTACTTCTGGACTTACAATCTTTGTTCCTCAGGGCATTGGGAAGGTAAATGTCTTGATCAGGGTTACACAGCCAATACATATCAGAGGCAGGACTTGAACCTACGTCTTCTGCTTCTAACCATGCAGCCTCACTTTAGGAAGGGAATTCTTAAACTGAAGTCTGTGAACATTTTTTCCCTAATATTTTGATAATGGTATTGCAGTATAATTGGTTTCCTTTGTAATACTTACTGTTACTGTTCTCAGTCATGCCTGACTCTTTGTGACCTCATTTGGGGGTTGCTTGGCAAGAGTGCTGGAGAGATTTTCTATTTCCTTCTCCAGATCATTTTACAGATGAGGAAACTGAGGCAGACAGGGTGAAGTGACTTGCCCAGGGTCACATCACTAGTAACTGTCTAAGACCAGTTTTGAACTCAGGAAGAGGAGTCTTTCTGACTCTCCAGACCTAGCTGCCCTTTTGTAATACCATGTAATACATTTCATTTGCAGTCCAATAAAATGTGAACTCCTTGAGTTCAGGGACTGTCTTTTGACTTTCTTTGTAACCCCTGGATTTAGCACAGTGCCGAGTTCATAGTGGGTGCTAAATAAATATTTATTGACTGATTATCTAGGTATTTTATTTTATATATCTAAAAACATTATTCTGAGAAAGGCTCTATAGGCTTTATTAAAGCAGCCATGATTTAAAAAAGGTTAAGAACTCCTGCTTTAGGTTAATGAGTGGATCATTCCAAATAATATATGAGAAAGGGATCTACCTACAGGAGAGAGATCAGGGCCCATATTTTTTACCTTCACAGGTCAGTTCAATATATATTATTAAGCACCACCTATGAGAGGTTTTGGTGGGGAAAATTGAATTCTTTGGTTAAACTGACACCTTGGAAATAGTAAAATTCAACTCCCCAGGTGGTGGCCAGATCACTGCCGCCATATGGGAATCATTAATTACTGGCCACTGCTAGCTACGTGGACTGCCAATTACCTGCTTGCCAAGCTCAGAACCCTTCAGAAAATCATCCACAGAAGCTCCTCTCCTTTTGATGTCTGGTGAGTCATAGCCATCTTCTTCCTCCTCGTCAGAGTTTGCATAATGTCCAGCCCTGCTCCTGTCCTCAAACAGGCTCCTTTTCTCCAACTTGGTGGGAAAAAAAGGAAATACAAGTGAGGTAGGGTTAGTTATCTCTGGTAGAAACTGAAAAAAAAAAGATGAGGAGTTGGTATTAGGGATGAGAATAACAGACCTTTATACATCATTTTACCATCTGCAAATTGTGTGAGCTACATGATCTCACTATAGTCTTACACTGAGGGATATTTTATTATTATATGCCCTATTTTACTGATAATGAAACAGGTATAAAAGGGTCAAATGACTTGCCCATGACCACAGAGCTAGTGAATATTGTGGCAAGATTTGAACTGAGTTCTTCCTGCCTTTCCCTTTGAGAATGGACAAGTGGTTAAGGGCTAGACTTGGAGTCAGGAAAACCTGAGTTCCACAACCAGCTTCAGATATCCCCTAACTGGGTGACCCTGGCAAGCCACTAAATCTGTTTGCCTCTGTTTTCTGAATTATAAAACAAAGAACTTTGACTACATGACATTGGAAATCCCTTTCAGCTGTAAGTCTATGATCTTATGGAATTCTATGGGCATCTTTGTTCATTTAGAAAGGAAAGGTTGGCATAGATGACCTCTGATGTCCTTTCTAGCTCCAAGTCTGATCTTAAAGGCCTCTCTGGGCCTATTTGCTTATCTAGAAATAGAAAGGTTAGCATAGATGACCTCTGATGTCCTTTCTAGCTCCAAGTCTGACCTTAAGGGCCTCTCTGGGCCTGTTTGCTCATCTAGAAATAGAAATGTTGGCATAGATGACCTCCAAGCTTTCTTGTAGCTTTAGATTGATGAGGTCATGACTAATAATGACTTGACCATTTTACACATAAAGAAAATGACTTGCCCAGGGTCATACTACTAGCATATGTGTAAGGCAAGATTCAAACTCAATTCCTCCTTTTTCTAACTGAGAAATTCTACTTCTCATATTCAAGACTTGTGTGATCTTGAGAAAAATCATTATCGTCGTCTCTTAACACAGTGCCTGGCACAGAGTAGGTGCTTTATAAGTGTTGATTGATTGACCTTAATGTAGTTTAAAATCACATTAGCTTTCTTGTTGGCCGCATCACATTGGTGTCTTATATGGAATTGGAGTCCTTTAAAACTCTCAGGTGTTTTCCAGAGAAGATGCTGGCTAGTCCTATTTTACCTAGTTCTTAGCCTTTAAAAATATACTAGTAGGGAAAAACAATAGCTAGCAAGTGAATTTCAGAGGGGGTCAAGCCATCCCTGGCAAAGTCATTGCCCAGAGGCTCAGGACAGTTGGAGTCTTGGGTTTACTTGTGGTGTCATTTTTTAAGGACATTGTCTTGCATATCCACAGTGGGGTGGGTGGGTGAATGACATGAGGCATGATTTTAAGCATTTGAAGGAAGAGAGACTTACACCTTCCTCCTTTGGTGCCAGAGCATGAACTAATAGGTAGAGGCTATGAGATTGACTTAGGCTTGATGTCAGAGAACTGTCCAAAACTGGAAGGGGCTATCTACCATGACAGGTCTTTAGTTCTCCTCCATGGAGGTCAAGCTGAGGCTGGATAACCTTATCAGGGATATTGTAGAACCTCCTTTTTGCCCTGAGATTAGAGGAGATTGTGCTCCAACAGAGAATCTGAGCTCTACTGAGTGACCATAGTGGCCATTCTAATTCAGTCCACTGGGTGGCACTAACTGTTCAATTCTAAAGATTTTGTGTTATCTCTGTAGATGCTTTGGAGAAGAAATGTGATCTTGACTACTGTATCTACCAATATTGACTTTGTAAGGCTGGCTTAGCCTCCTAGATTTGGCTTTCTGAAATCCTAGACATTCAGAAAAGACTCTTCATTAAGTAGAATACAGGGGCGGTGAGGTGAGAACGCCTAGCCCAGAACAGAGAACATAAGACCGTGTCTTCGTATATTTGAAAAGTTGTCCTACGGAAGACAGATTAGCCTTGCTTTGCTTTGTCCCAGAGGGCACAGCCAGGAAAAATGAGTAGAAGCTACCACAATGCAAATTTAGGGTAGATATCAGAAAAAATGTAACAGTTAAAACTGTCCAACAGTGAAATAGGCTGTAGGTAGTAGATTCCCCTTACTAGAGGTCTCAAGAAGAGGCTGGATGATTGGGTTTTTTGGTTTTGGTTGCTAATGAATAGAGCACAAGACTTGGAGTCATTAAATCCTGAGTTCAAATCCAGCCCCTCTAACTGTGTGACCCTAGACAAGTCATTTAATGTCAGTTTCCTTCAACTGTAACATGGACATAATAACAACACTTATCTTGTAGGGTTACTGTGAGAAGCAAAATGAGATAAGATTTATAAAGTATATAAAATTTATAAACTTAGCACAGTGCCTGGCACACAGTAGGTAATGTGTGTGTGTGTGTGTGTGTGTGTGTGTGTGTGTGTTATCTGGCAGCAGCGGCAGCATTTTCATCATCAATCATAATCATACTGTGGAGGGTTTTCTTAGTGAGGTATGGTTTGAAATAGATGACCCTGAGTAAGATCCCTTCCAACTCTAACATTCTATGATTCTGAATAAAATAGTGAAAGAGAAAGAAGAAATGGAGGAGACCTTGTTAAGACAAAATTCCTCAGAAAGGGCCCTGGGATTTGGATATTCCAAGGGGTCAGAAGTCCCCAGAAATATCACAGCTCCATTAAGAGACTTATTTTCACACAGATCATGAAGATGGCATTAGTCTGGTCTAGTATCATAGGTGGCTTATATTTGTACCTTTGAGAAACTTTCTCAAGGACTGTATACTCAGTAAAATCTTGCAAATTTATGTGGCTTTGTCGAGACTATATTTTTGAATTTGAGTCATCCATTGATGACTCTTAAGAGAACCTAGTTAGCACCTTATATTTGCCACTTTCAAGCTGGTTGATCATAGGGAACTGGGAACAGTGGGAGGAAAAAGTAATGACTCTAAAGTCAGATGTGGGTTCAAATCCTGCCTCTTGATGTAGTACCTGTGTGACCCTGGGTGAGTCCCTTAGTCTCTGCAGTCATGTATAAAAAAGGAGTTCCTTTCTAGCATTAAATCAAATGAACCTTGTTTTCTTCATCTATAGAGTGTTATTAATAATAAGTGCACTACCTACCTCCAAGAGCTGTAGAAGGAAAGTCCCTTGTAACCCTTAAACGGCTATAGAAATGTATCTTTTTAAAATTATTTATTCATTTATCAAACTTTTATTTGTCCTACAGTAAACTGAGGGAAATTTGCTACCATGGCTTCAAAGATTAAAAGAAGATGTTTTTAAATATCTGTTGTCTGCTGTGTCCTTTTCATGGCTCTGGACCATTTGTGCCTAGCCTGTGTGTGATAGAGCCTCTGAGCTTGTATCAGTCACAGTGAGACATACCATATATTGACTCCAACACACTGGTGTCATTTTGGTCCTCTTCCAGAAGAAAGGACAACAACCAACCATTGGCAGCTCCCAGGGATGGGTCCATTGACACATATCCTCACTCCTAAGGGGATCTTAAGTTATTAAATCCTGAGACTACACTAAAACTTTAGGGACACCCTCCATAACCCAGAAGTTGTGTCTTACATGTTAGGTTTGTCCAGAGGAAATTGTACATTTCTGGATGAAGGTACAGGATTAGACTACACTTTGCTCATCCAAGAATGGCCTAAGAAGGATCCTTCTGTATATTCTGTTCAAATCTTACAGGGACCACCTGAAGCAGTGACTCAGCCTTGAATTCAATGAGATGGAAGATGAGAGAAGGCCGGGGGGAAAAGAGGGGGAAGGAGGAAAATGTGAGAAAGAAGAAAGGGAGGGAGGAGGGAGACATGGAGATAAAAGAGAAGAAAGGGAAAGAAGGAAGGAGATGAGAAAAGAATGAAAGAAGAAAGGAAGGGAAAACAGATATCAGGCCCTCCTGTTTTGGTATTCGTTGAGATTCAGGGTAGCAGGAAGTAAGGAGACTTCCAACACAGACAGAACAGATGGTTCCAAGTACAGACTGGGCGGAAGGGAGCAAAGGGTCAAGTTCTTTCCCAGCAGGAACCACGTCTGTTGCAGCTGGCCCCGTATCGGCTCCAGCAGAGCCCCAAGTGAATGAGGATGAACGTGGGAGAGGCAATCGCTTAGGAAGCTCCAGAGCCTCCCTGCTTCCTGCAGAGGAGACGGATATTGCTTTAGATGGGAATTTGGTCCTGCTCAGCCAGCATCTCTCAGGAACAGGAACAGGGGCAGGAATAAAAAGGTCTTTCCTTTTGAGCAGGCCTGTAGTATCTTGGGATCCAATGCTCTTTTAGATAAATGGTGGTGTTCAGAGCATCACAAAGTCTTAGACTGTCAGAGTAGAAAGGGTCTTCAGAACCAGGGTTCAACCCCTTTCTTTTCCTGAATCCCAAGGAACTATGACTTGATTTAGGTGGCGCAGTGGATAGAGCACTGGGCCTGGAGTCAGGAGGACTCTTCTTTATGAGTTCAAATCTGGTTTCAGACCCTAATTATGTGACCCTGGGCAAGTCACTTCACCCTGTTTGCCTCAGTTTCCTCATCTGTAAAATGAGCAGGAGAAGGAAATGGCAAACTACTTCAAGATCTTTACCAAGAAAAACCCAAACGGGTCATGAAGGATTGGGAGCAACTGAACGATAAAACCATGCCCATTTCCTTGCAATATGGTGGCATAGGAGAAGACCTAAGTTCACGGGTTGCCTCTTCTCCTTTCCTTTAAAACACCTTCATTACCAGAAGGCCCCTGGTGACACTCCCCAGTCTCTGAAGCCCTCATGATGGGGTTCAATTATAACAATCCTTCCAGTTCTAACACTATGGTCCTGTGTAGTTTTACTTTACTGATAGATGAATATCTATCTCTAGCATAGAGATATCTAATATCTATCTAACTCAGCATAGCAGTTTTTTTGGAGCTGCTATTTCATTACTATTGGTAAGAAAATTTTTAATAATGAGGAAATTTTCTCTTCCAGTGCAGGTAGTCATCTTTTCTGCAACCTAGAGTCTTAGAAAATTTGCTTGGCGCACCTGGAATTAACGTCTTGCTAGTCACACAGTCACATGGACCTGTATCAGAGGCAGGGATGGAAGCCAGATCTTGACTCAGAGGTCAGTTAGTCGTGGCACCAAGCTGGTTCTTTAATAATACTACTTTAATATTTCAGAGCACTTTGCATACATTTCCTAATTTGAGCCTCACAGTGACCCAGTAAAGAAGGAAGAAGAAAAGATAGGAAGAAAGAATGAAGGGAGGGAAAGAAATGGAAGGCAGTGAGGGGGAAGGAAAGGAAAGAGAAACGAGGTGGGGGAGGGAGGGAAGGGAAATAAATATTTATTATGCATCTTTTAGGTGACAGGAAATGCTCCATGTGCTGGAGAAAGGGAGGAAGAAGGAAGGAAAGGAGAACAGTGGGAAGGAAAGTAGGAGAGGAGACAGAGAATAATAATCTCCACTTTACAGATGAGGAAACTGAGGCAACTTGCAGAACAGGGTCCCCCAAGGCCAGGTCAGCACTCTCTGTCATGACACATTTCCACTGTTAATTACACTTTTCCTGTGTTTAGAAGTTCTGTCATCCAAAACAAATCATGAACTTTGGAAGGGCAGAGACTGCATTGTATAAGTTTATTACATAGTCTTTTGTTAGAAAAGAATAAATGACTGAGATGAGAAAAACAGTCAAAATACCAAGGAACCTGGTGGTAGGAGTTACTATCTCCTGGGATATTCTCTTCTCAAAACATTTCCTACCTCTATTATCACCTTTTCAAAACTGAAATCTATGATCCTAATCAGAGCAGCTCCCATGGCATTTATGAGCTGTGACCATATCACGTGTGGTCTCTGCAAGTAGTTAGCAGAAAACAGGTGGAAAGTGATGAAAAGATATTTCTAGGGGAAGAGAACATTTAGCAAGGGTTGAAGAAACTCTGAAATTTTACTCCAAAAGCATGGGGGAAAAACCCACTTTTTTGTGAAGGAGTATCAGAAATGCCTGAGTTCAAATCCATAATAACTGTGTGACACTTTTAAGACCTCTGAACCTCTCTCAGCCTCAGTTTCCTTATCTGTAAGATGAAGATAATAATGCCCTATACCTCCCAGGGTTATTATGAGGATCACATGAGAACTCCTAACATAATATGTGATGCCCTTTACTAAGTTCAAAGGACTATATAAATCTTAGGTATTTTTTAAAATTATAGCAACTTTTAGGTTTCTATTATTGAAATCTGAGTCTTGCCTCTAACACAAACTAGGTATGCAGTCATGGACAAGTCCTTTAATCTCTCAGTGCACTCAGGCAACTGTCTATGACTCAGAGGAGTACAGAGGAGTAGCTCCACAGAAAAGGAAATCTATACTGATGAAATTACTGCCCCATCCCCCTCCTATGACTGTAAATAATTATATGAGAATATACTGCATCCCTCCAACAGAAAATAAGCTTCTTGAAGGCAGGCATTGTTTAATTTTGTATCTCCAGTATCTAGCATGTAGAAGGCAATAAATGTTCAATGAATTGAAAGGAATTAAGCTGATTGGTAATATTATGTTAGGTACTTCCCCAAGGAAAGCCAACCAATGAGGGCAAAGGGATCTTTACTTACTCGATTGCTCTCCGCCATCCGTTGTGCGGCTTCCCGGGCCATGGCTTTAGCCACAGTGTTGGGGACAGGAGCGCCCTGTGGCTGTGGGAGAATCCGATTGGGTGAGGGTGACCGCCTCCCAGGAGTTGAGCTTGGAAAATTGGATGTTGGAGGTTCCAGCATATGGCCGTGTGTGGGGGCAGCCGAGCGAGTCTGCTCCCAAGACTCATTCATTTTGATGTGGGGACCCAACTGTTCGTCTTTGGTATCTGGGGCTCCGGCACTTGCTAATGGCTTAGGTTTGGGAGTAGTTCGAGGGTGTGGGGTTGGAGGCACCAGTAGGTCGGGTGGAATGGCAGCTGTTAAGGAGTCCATGGATTCACCTTGCGTGGAAAGTGTTCTCACGGTCACCTCCTTAGCTTCCAGGTTCCGGATGCGTATCAGCTCCACCGTTGTGCTGTCAGCTGTCGGAAAGATGACTTCAGCCACCTAAGGACACAGAGAGCCAGCTTAAAGACTGGTTGACAGATGCACTTCCTGGTGCTATCTATTAGACTCATATCATTTCTCTTCCCAATAGTCAGTGAAGGGAAAGCTGACTGCTGTGAGTAGTACGTAAATGCTAATTACTGCCAGGTCTAACTGCCCATCTAACTGGAAGAAATGTGAAGTTTGCCAAGCCAAGTTCAAACTGGGCAGGAAATCCTGTGCCAAACAGACATGGCTTGAACAAAATATGTTTAATGAGAAACATTTGGGACCTAATGGGTCCAGTGAGAGGGGGCCATCATCTTTTCAGGTCTGATATGAAGGGATCAGAAACTGGTTGACTTGATGGCAATCTTTATTATCTAACAGGAAGGAGGGAAATAATCCAAAGTACTACTGGTCTGTTACAATGCTAGTTTTAGAGGCTCATTCCTCTAGGTCAAGGGTTTTTAATTTAGGATCTATGATCTGTGCTCCAATTTCAGGAGGTCCATGAACTCGGAAGGAAAAAAATGACATCTTTCTTTTTACTACTACTGGAATTGTTTCCTTCAATTTATTTAAAAAGATAGTTCTGAAAAAGGGTCACCAGACTTCACCAGGCTGCCATGGGGAAACAAGATACAAAGAAAGATAACAAACTCTTGCTCTAGATTAAGGCAATGTCCTCTGTTCAAACGTTAATACCCCAAAGAAGCATAGCTCCTTTCTTTAGTAATTAAAGACAATTGTTAACTAGGAAAATTAATAATGAGGGATAACTCTTTCTAGCTACCAATAATCCAATTAATAATTAGCAGCAGTATGCTATAGTTTAAAGGTCTGTGGATCCGGAGGTGGTTGACCCAAGTTTGTAATTCAGCTTTGCTGCTTGCTACCAGGATAACCTTGGGGAAATCACCACTTTTCTGGATCTCTGTTTCCTCATCTGAAAAATAATAAGTTTGGACCAAGTAACCTCTGAGGTTCATTCTAGCTCTCAATCTGTGGAACCATGAACCTTTCTAGAGCTGGACAAGACCTTAGAGAGTATCTTCTCCAGCAAATTTAATTTAGGTTAACTGGAATAATGTCTCAATATTGTCCAAGAATGGTACTCAGAACTTTTGTTGGGAATTACAGGAAGGGTTCAGAGAAATGCACTGAGAAGTATTGGCTAACGTGAGATACTGAATGAAAAGAGAGAGGGCATTGCGGGGGTGGGGGGGAAGGGTTAGGCTAAAGGCTTCAGGGACATTACTGAAGAAGGAATGCTGAAAATGGAGAGAGCTCCCCTTGCTTCAGAGCATTTTTTCCCTGAAGTTGATTTTGAGGAGGCCAGCTGGTCAGTGACCTCTACGTTATACAATAGAATCCCATGGTGCTCAGCAGCAGTGGGGGTACCATTCACTTTTTCTTCAGGAGGCATCAAATCAAGTGATACTGAGAATTAGAATTTAGATATAATAGGATAGATTCATTGAATGTTAGAGTTAGAAAGTTGCTTAAAGCTCATTTAATTCAATCCCTCTCTTTACAGATGAGGAAAGTGAAACCCAGAAAGATTAGATTGACTCACCCAAAATCTTTCAGCTAATAAGGGATGGAACTGGAACTCAAGCTCCCATCCTTCAGATCCAAATTCAGTACTCTTCCTACTTATGTGGCACTACTTGGGAGAGGTAGTAGTGGTGGTGGTGGTGATGTGTGTGTGTGTGTGTGTGTGTGTGTGTGTGTGTGTGTGTGTGTGTAAAACTCACCCTCTGCCCTTTTGCATAAACACCATAGCCAGACACATTTGCTCCATTGGACATCCCAGTGGGTGTGAGAGTTGGTGGTTTCCAGGAGACCTGTATGGTTGCTGGAATGGTCCCGGCTTGAATGGTGACATCTTGAGGTGGAGCTGGAGGACCTACAATGGATCAAGAGACCCCACTTTTCATTGAATGACTACTTGAATTTGGAAGGTGGTTATCACTATTTCTATTGTTGTGAGATTGGAAGAGTATGTCCTTCTATACTATATATGACCCAGGATCACACACAGCCTCAGAAAAGCAAAGCTTCTAGGGAAATAGGGAAAGGAATAAAAAATATTTTGGGAAATAGTGGGAAAGGATGTCAATAACTAGTTTAAATACAGGGAAAGTGGAAATTGTAAAAGTTACAGAATCACAAAGCTAAAAGGAACCTCAGATGCCATCTACTCCAACATCCTAAGCAAAAAATCTACTCTGTGCCATTCCCAAACAGTGACCATTGGATCTTTGCTCAGAGACCTCCAGAGAAGAGGAACACACTAGCTCACAAGGCAGATCATTCCACTTTCGGGGATAGCACTAATTGTTTAGCTGCCTGGTTTACCTGATAAGTAATGAAAGATTTAAAAGGTAAGACAAAAATCCTATATATGGAACAACCAAACAATAGCCATGGATTGGATTCTATGCCCAAATAATCCCTCTTTTCCTTCTCAAGGGTCCCTCCCTATCTTTTAGGAACCCCCTTGTTCCCAGGAGGGTATCTTTTCTGCTGGGGAGAACTCCTCTCCCAGTCTTTATTTTAAATAACAATTTTGCATGGCTTGGTTCCCAACAGAGGGACAAGTGTATGAAGACTTGAGGCATCGTAATTGCTTTGTGTTTGCCAAAGGCAGATAAACAAATACTTACTGTCTGTCCCTGGAGCTGCCCTGAGATAGATAAATGCCTTTGTTCGCAGCATTTCAGCTATGGCACAGATGCAGAAGCTGCCAGGAAAACAGCTGCTTCTTGCTGGGGAGGGCACCTTATCCATCAAAAATCATTTATGGTCTGTTTGGGTTTTTTGGTAGCTTTGTGGGCTCTGTGGGATGATTCTACCAATACTGGTCCACAAACCTGATCCTATGTGCTGGGCTAGCATGGTGCCTAGCACAAAGTACGTACTTAATTAGCTAGCATTTATGGAAAAATTTAAGATTTGCAAAGCATTTTATACATGTTATCTCATCTGAGCCTCATAACAATATTGTGAGGTCAGCATGATTATCACTCGCATTTTACAGATGAGGGAAACTGAGGCTGAGAGAGATGAAATGACTTAATCAAGGTCACAGTGCTCGTAAGGGTCTAAAGCAGAATTTGATATCAGGTTGTCCTGTCTCCAAGTCAAGTACTCAATCAACTGTCTCAGCTAGGGGACCACTAAATACTTGTTGAACTGAATTGAATTCTATAATGCAAACCCAACATTAGACACGATGACTAACTTATCCTGTTAAGAGCATCTGTTCAAATTTCTCTCTCCAAACCAAATGGAAATCAGGGTGGTCAAGCTATATACAAGGAGCACAAAGTTCACTACATGCAAATTTCCGATGAAGCAACATTTATTAAAAGCCTACTCTGTTCCAGGCAGTGTGCTAAGAGCAAGGGATACAAACAAAAAGCCAAAACAAAACCAGTTCCTGTCCTCAGGAATTTTAATGGAGAAGACAGTCTGAACATAAATACAGAATGGATGGATGGTAATCTCAGAGAGAGAGAGACATCGGGACATTAGTGGAGGCCCCCAGTAGAAGATGGAAGCTTGAATTGAACTTGAAAGAAGCCAGATGTTGAGAATGGTTAGTAATAGACAGTCATTATGACTGAAAACTTGTAAATGAATAGACTTTTTGCTGGGGTTCTACTGTTAATATACACATATCTTCAGCAGTTTAAGGTCATCTCTGAGCTAGGTAGAACAGGGATGGTTATTCCCATTTTAAAGATTGAGGTTGATAAAGATTTAGAGATTAGTTCACATTCACATAGCTAGTTGGGATTCCATACCTAGTCTTCTCCACTCTACTATGTAAGATGAAATTCATCAGAACAGCAACTCACCCTGATATAGCCCTTTCCTTGCTCCATGAAGGAGGAAGGACAAGTATTGTCATTCAGCTTTTACAGAGGAGAAAACTGAGGTCCACAGAGAAGTGATTTGCTCAAGGCACACAAGCAGTAAGCATCAGAGACAGCTGCTGGGATTCCAGGTTCATTGTTCTCTCATGTCCAACCGATTGCCAAATCTTGTTACTTCTATCTCTGTGGTATCACATAACCTGGTACAGGACCCTCATCACCTTGTGCCTGTACTATCACAATAGCCTTTTGATGGCTCTTTCTGCCTCAAATATCTCCCTATCCCAATCAAAAATTGCCAAAGCAATTTTCCTAAATGTTTTCTAAATCCCATTTCAACCCTACTCAATAAACTCCAGTGGTTTCCTCTGTCCGCCCTAGTACCATCTTGCCAGGTCCAGAGTCAGAAAGACTCATCTTCCTGAGTTCAAATCCAGTCTCAGACACTCACTAGCTGGATGATCCCGGTCAAGTCAATTAACCCTGTTTATCTCAGTTTCCTCCTCTGTGAAATGAGCTGAAGAAGAAAATAACAAACTAGTACCTCTGCCAAGAAAATCCTAAATGGGGCAATGATAACCAACTCAAGAACAAAAAGTAATAATAGCTAGATTCTATATAGCATCTTAAGGATTGTAAAGCCCTGTTCATAAATTATCTCATTTCATCCTCAAAACATAGATTCCTTCACTTGATGGTTATTGGTTATGATTTTGAATCCCTTGACTATCTAGGTTTATTCTCTGTTGGATGTCCTCCAGATTATCCATATCCTTTCTGAAATGTGAAACCCAGAACTTAGCATACTACATCAAATGTGGTCAGGGAAAAGCGAAGGGCTTCTCTGGTTCTGAACACTATTTGCTCTTCACATTTTTACTTATGTACGTGAATCCCCCTCACTACCACCAGAAGAAGGTAAACATCTTGAGGGCAGAGATTATACCATTTCAAACATCTTTGCCTCTCCGGCACCACACACAGAGCCTGACATATCATAAATACTTAATAAATGTTTGCTGAATTATGTACAGTGTATGTCCAATACGAATAGATTCCAATCCCATCTCTTCCACAGATGAGGAAACTAAAGCCTACAGGGTTTAAGTAAATTATTCAAGGTCTTATAGGTAGTGAGTAGCTGTGCTGAGATTTGAGTGAATTTGCCTTATTTCCTGAAGGTCTTTTTGACTCCCAGAGGCAATTTGTTATGTAGCTTTTTCAAGGTAATGCCCAGGAAAAGACAATTCAGTAATCAATACTATCCAAACCAATAAAAAATGATAAAAATTATTGTTACTGTTCTTTAGTTATGTCTGACTTATTGTGACCCCATTTGGGGTTTTCTTGGCAAAAATACTGCAAGTGTTTGTCATTTCTTTCTCCAGCTCATTTTATAGATGAGGCAACAGAGGCAAACAAGATCACACAGCTAGGAAGTGTCTGAGGCCAGATTTGAACTCATGAAAATGAGTCTTCCTGATTCCAAGCCCAGTAATCTATCTACCTTCTCTGAAAGTGACAAACATAATTGAAGCCAATGTAAAACACATTAATCAAGCAGCATGATACAGAGAAAGGTCAGATTTGAAATCAGAAGATCTGTGCTTTGAGATTTATTTTTTGCAGGATTTTTGAACAAGTAACTATACATTTCTGAACCTCAGTTTTATCACCTGAAAAATGAGGGGGGTTGAAAGTTAAGATCTCTGGGGCCCTTTCCATGTCAATCTATGATCATAAGCATCTCTTATGGGCCCAGCTGGCACTGTGCTAGACTCTGAAAAGTTAGTCAACTTGTTTATGAAGCGTTTAGTAAGTACCTACTATGTGCCAGACACTATGTTAAGTACTGGGAATAAAAACAAAAGCAGATAATACTTATCTGTCTTCAAGAAATCCACAATCCAATGGGGAAATAATATGCAAAAAGCTATGTACAAATAGAATACATATCTAGGGTATGTTGGAGGTTATCTCAGAGGGGAGGCACTAATATTAAGGGGGATTGGGAAAGGCTTCTTGTAGAAGGGGACACTTTGCTGGGACTTGAAGGAAGTCAGAGAGGGCAGCAAGGATCAAGAGGGAGAGGATTCTTGGCATAGGAAATAGCCATGTTACTATCTCTCAAGAAAGAGTAGATTATTGTAAAATGATAAAAAGGACCAGAGATACTGAAAATTGATTCAATTTAATAATCCAAGAAGGGATAGGGATGGAAGAAGCAGTGAGTTTGGAGGTTGGATGGGTTCAAATATTAACTCTGCCACCTGTGAGACCTTGGGCAAGACAGTTTCTCGGAGCCTTGGCTCTCTCATCCGTAAAATGAGGGGATTGGACTAGATAAGCTAAAAGATCCCTTCTAGCACTAAATTTATGAATCTATGGGGAAAAAGACAAAAATGAAAATAGCCCCTGCCCTCAAGGACCTTATATTCTGCTGCAGACACAATGCTATCAATTATCTCCAGTGCACAAAATCCAGGCATCATAGACTTTGTGCTGAAAAGGACTTCAGAGGCCACTTTGTTCAACCCCCTCCTTTTATAGGCAGAGACTTATCCCAAGTCTGAAGTAAGGAAAGCATCTTTCCCATCATTATCAGTGGCAAAATAGGTCAGAGGCTTCCTCACTGGTCCCACAGCTGCTGAGCGGTTATTTTTCAGGAGGTACCTTACTAGTCTGGAGAAAAGACTGTTATGTTTTGAAGGAAATCTCATCCTTGAATGACAGGTTTAAATTACACGTTCATTCCATGGAGACTGAATTGAACACAATTCATTTAGTAATGCCTCATTAGCATGGGTGATAAGGTATTGCCAACCTGGAAGGGTAACAATCACTCTGCTAAGTGCCCTTTGCAGGAAAAGACTTATTAAAATGATGACTCTATCTTGAAGCAAAAAAAAAAAAATAAAAAAGAGGAAGGATCACTAGTAGCTAGGTAGTGGTAGATTGAGTGCTAGGTTTGGAGTTCAGAATACCTGAGTTCAAACAGCCTGAGACACTTACTAGTTGTGTGACCCCAGGCAAGTCACTTTACCCTATTTGCCTCAGTTTCCTCATCTATAAAATGAGCTGGAAAAGGAAAGGGCAAATCACTCTAGTATCTTTGCCAAGAAAACCCCAAATAGGATCATGAAGAGTCAGACACAAGTTATTGACTAAACAACAAAAGATCACTGGGGAGAGAGACTGAAATATGAATGAAACCTCCCATTCCTCAAGTACAATATCATAAATGCTCATGCCTTGCCCCAGGTGGAGGGGATACAAAGGCAAATTATTTCTCAAGTCTATATGACCTTTCCCTCCTCCTTTGAATAGAAGACTGTAGTTCTTACTTTATTGAAGAAAATGGGACTGTCCATCACAAGTTTCTTATACAGTCCCTCAAAATCTCTTTCCATTAGCATGTATTCTCTCCTCCTTTTTCCAGGCTCTTACCAGTGGTGGTTTTTTAGAGATACCTGACCCCAATACCTTCTCTTTACAGATTTTTCAAGTAGAGACCGAGAGATATTAAATGATTTACTTTAGCTCATGCAGGTGTCCTGTGGCGGAGCAGAGACTCAAACTAGATTCCACTGATTCATTCCAGAGCTCTGTCCCTTACAGTAAATTAATGAATTGTTCTAGACAAAGTCAAGTCTTCATCATCAGAGACCAAATGTAGACCAGCTCTAAAGCTGTAAGGGAAGTACAATTCTCTCTTTTTTTACAATTGAGGAAACTGAGGCCCAAGGAGGGCAAGTGACCTATTTTTATCTTTTATCCCATCTTATTTGCCTTTTCAGTCATTATTACCCCTTTCGTTTCTCCTCTTCAGCATCTCCTTTGCTTCCTACAAACATGCCTGGCTCACTTTAGCCCTTCATATGCCTTCACGTAATCCTGATATCCTTTCAAGCCATCATCCCTAATCTCTCCCCTTTTCACAGGTAAGAGGTGCAGTAGATAGACTCTGAAGAATACCTGAGTTCAGATCAGGTCTCAGTCACTTACTAGCCATGTGAACCTGGGCAACTCACTTAACCTGTTGACCTCAGTTTCCGCATCTACAAAATAGGAAGATAATAGCCCTTCACCTCTCCTCTATCTACATTCCCTCTCAGTGATCCCATGAATTCTAAGAGTTCAATTATCATGTCTATTCTAACGATTCTCAAATCTGTGTTGGTAGCCTTCATCCCTCTCCAGAGTTCCAGCTAATACACTAGAGTTGGAGTCAGAAAGACCTGTATTCAGATCCTGTCTGACTTGTGTGACCCTAGTCAATTCTTTTCTCAGCCTCAGTTTCTCCTCAGCAGTAAAATGGGGAAAATAATAATTCTTCACAGTGTAGTTGTAAGGATCAAATGATAATCTCTATCATTATTATGGCTAGCATTTATATCAAATGAGATCACACATGTAAAGTGCTTTACAAACCTTAAAGTGCCATATTTTATGGTTAATGATTACTATTGTGATGGACATCTCCAACTAGAAGCCAAATAGGCATCTTAACATGTCTAGAATAGTATTTATTATCATCCCCCTATTAGGGGGAAAATTTAACAAAAAAGTAAACTGAGGCAATTCTCTGAGCAAGATAACATTTATTAACAGTGATTAATAATATAGCTGTCAATAAGTGTGTCAATGACTTGCCTCCATTTATGCCAAAGATCCCAAGTATACAGGTAGTTCCCTTTTTTTTTTTGGTTTCTGGGGAATACAGAACAAAGAAGAGAACAGATGACATCATGGGATTGAGGACAACATGATTGGTTATAGAACTGAGGAACAGGGAACAATATGATTGGTTGGAAGTTTGGGGCTAGCGATGATCACAGCCCTCCTTCTCTCTTAACACTAAGAAATGTTCATTCTTTAAGTGCAGCTGCAAGGGTTAGAGATAGACCAGGTCTTCTGGATAGACAGCTAGACATCCCTGAAGGACAGCTTAGTGGTGCAAAGATACTAGACGTGACTCCATTACGTTCACATCCATTTCCCAAGGTCAGCTAAATTTCTTGAGGCAAGAACAGATCAGTGATTAGCAGGAGAGCTAGATCTTTAAACTTAACCCATTATGGGTCATCAGCTGCATCTCTGAGACAAAGAACTATGGCTTAAGTAGTTACAGTACAAAAGCAATTAATTATAAACAAGATCCCTAAGAAAATGATAGAGGATCAATTCAATTTTCTCACCCTCAACCTTGCCTTCCTCTAAATTTGCCTACTTTTTTAAAGGGAACTTACATGCTCCCTTCCACCCAGGCTCTAAAGCTCAATTCTCCCTTTACTCTTACCCACCACACTACTCACATAGCAATATATTTAAATCAATAGCCTAGACTTGTTAATTCTACTTCCACAATATCTTTTACATCGTTCTTTTTTATCCACTCCCATGGTGACCTCTCTTTCAGGCTCTTGTCTAAATCTCTCACCTAGAATACTATAATAGCTTCCTAACTGGCCTCCCTGCTTTCAATTTCTCCCCTGCCTAATCCATCCTCTGCACAGTTGCCAAAATAATCCTCCTAAAACGCATGCCTGACCTGCCAGTCCTGGTTTAAGAATCTTAAATTCTTCACTTACCACTTCCTAAGCTTTCGCCTTATCTCTCTGCTTCTGTTCATAGAGTCACTGTCTTTTCTACTCCTCAAGGCTCACCACCTTAGAGTCATCTAAATAATAGCTTGTATTTATTTAGTGCTTTAAGGTTTGCAAAGTGCTTTACAAATAATATCTCACTCAAAAAAAGGGGAAAGGATTTATTTGTTCAAAATATTTATAACAACTCTTTTTGTAGTGGCTAAGAATTGGAAACCAAGGGGATGTCCATCAATTAGGGAATGGCCAAACAAGCTGTAGTATATGATTGTAATGGAAGATTATTGTGCTACAAGAAATGACAAGCAGGATGATTTCAGAAAAACCTGGGAAGACTTATACGAACTGATGCATAGTGAAGTGAGCAGAACTAGGAGGAGGCCATTGCACAAAGTAACAACACTATTGTATGATGAACAGCTGTGAATGACTTCACTATTCTCAGCAATACAATAATCCAAGACGATACCAAAGGACTTGTGATGAAACGTGCTATCTGTCTCCAGAGAAAGAACTGATATTACATGAATACAGACTGAAGCATACTATTTTTCATTTTTTCACCTTCCTTCTTTTCTTTCTTTTTTCTTTCAAATCTTCTTGTACAAAATGACTACTATGGAAATGTTTTATATGATTGCTCGTATATAACCTCTATGGAATTGCTTATCATCTCAGGGAAGGGACAGGGAGGAAGAGAGAAATAGAATTTGGAACTCAAAACTTTTTTTTAAATGCTAAAAATAGTTTAACATGTAATTGGAGAAAAATTAAAATACTATTCAAAAACCAAGAAAAATATCTTACTTAATCTTTACAACAAATCTGGGATATAGGTGCTACTATTATCTCCATTTTATAGATAAGATAACTGAAGCTGATGGATATTAATTGACTTGTCCAGGGTCACATAGTCAGCAAATGTCTGAACTCAAATTTGAACTCGTGTCTTCCTGACCACCTGACTATCTTTGATTCATCTTTGGTCCTTGACTGTACGTATTCAGCCAGTTGTCAAATTTTTCATTTTTCTAACCATGATATATTCACATCCAAGCCACTTCTTTTCTCTCCCATCGCCATGACCTCAGTTCATGTTCTTCTCTAACATAGGTGATTATACTAACTTCTTCTGACTTCCAGTCTATCCCCTCCATCCCTCCCTTATTTTTGTAGGCAAGAGATTGGCTCTCCCTGTCTCACCCAGATGTGATGATAGTTCATAAGCCCAGACCCAATACTGATCAGCCCAGAAGCTTTACCCTGACATTATCTGATATGAAGAGTGGTTGGGAGGTGTGGTATCCCTCCATTGACAGGAATTCACCATATTGATGCCAGATTTAGTGTGAATTGGTTCTAACTTTATGCCCGCTCACAACTCCCAAGCTCAAGTGATCCACTAGCCTTAACCTCCCCAGCAACAGGACATGCAACCACCATGTCCAACCAGTAACTAAACTCTTTCAAATCCATCCTTCACTCCTCTTGTCTGAGCAATCACCCTAATACATCACATGGAATACATGTATCCCCTACTTAAAAATTTTAGGGAGTTCCCATTGTTTATCAAAGGTCTTTATCATCCAGTTGCAAATCACCTGTCCAGTCATAACTTGGGCTGTGTTCCTTCTTAATCAACATTAATTAACTTAATCAACATTCTAGCCAAATTAGATTACTCTTCATCCCATTCCCTCCCCTCTTTACTCACATCCTCATAGGTAGTTAGGTGGTATAATGGGTAGGTGGAATCAGGAAGGCATGAGTTCAAATCCTGCCTCAGACGCTTATGAGCTTGTATGATCCTGAGCAATTCAGTTAACCTCTCAGCCTCAGTTTCCTTGTTTGTAAATGGATATGCCCAAGGTCATAAGGAGCAAATATCTTGTACACATTTATTTATGTACACATAGTCTCCTGAATTGGAATATAAACTCCCTGAGGGCAAGGATGGATTGGTTTGGGTTTTTCTTTGTATTCCCTAGTACTTAATGCAGGACTTAACACACATTAAACACCTAATAAATATTTCCTGATTGATGGGCAGTGTAAATGGCTTTGGCAGTCTCAAGATGCTAAAAGAAATTAAGGAAGTACCCAGCATGCTGGCAGACCCTTCATGGCAAACTTATGGGATAACATGGGGAAACCGCATAGGATGGGTAAGCATAGATGGGTTTTGATTTCTACCTTTGAAGGGAAAATTTGCATTTAAGAGAAGATGCATCTATTAGAGTATTTGAGTGTATGATAGGTACTATGTTAGGTGCTGCAGATAAAAATGACATAAGGCCCTCACCTCAAGGAGTTTACACTCTATCTGACCCTCTTGGAATTTATTTAGTATTGATTTTAGCAGTTAGGTGGCACAGAATCTGGAATAAAAAAGAACTGAGTTCAAATCTGGCCTCAGACACTAGCTATGTGACCCTGGACAATTTGCTTAGCCCTGTTTGCCTCAGTTTCCTCATCCTTAAAAGTGAACTGGAGAAGGAAATGGCAAACCATTCGAGTATCTTTGCCAAGAATATTGCAAATGGAGTTATGAAGAGTCAGACATGACTGAAAATGACTGAACTACTAGCAATTGATTTTAGCATTAAGTGTTAAGTGGGAGTCGTGGGCAACATGAGAATGAGTAAACAGATGGGGAACGTTTGGTTAAAAAGAATAAGTGAGAGATGATATAGAAAAGCTGTTCATTGGAGTTCCCATTATTGCCTCCCCACTCCCCACCCTCAGCCCCTTTTCCTTTGTCAAGTAAGCCTAGAATGAAACTTCAAAGAGAAAAAAAGTGCTTGGAACATAAGAAAATGATTTCACTTCTTGACCCTAGTAATGTTTTAAAGAATAATTCCTTCTCCCTCCCCACCTTCTATACCTACCAAATATTTTATAGCAGAGGTTCTTAACATTTTCTATTTCATGGTTATCTTATTATTATGTTTATTATATTATCATATTTATTATATACATGGTTTTTATTACATGTGACAGACTGGCAAAACCTCAGGATAATAGCCTTCATTTGTAATTGAATGGAATGCTAAATTTCAGTTAGAGGCTATTGAAAATAAAGTCATTTTTTCCCCATCCAGGTTCACTGATCTTTTGAAATCTATCCGTGGAAGGTTAACAACTTCTTCTTCAAAGAGTCAAGGAATATTAGAGGTGGATCAAATCCAATGCCTTCATTTTTCAGATGAGGAAACTGAGGCTTGTAAAGTTTTAGAAATTAACATAAGCAAATGAAATAAAGAATTGGGATTCAAACTCCTAGACCTGAGCTCTTTCCACTCTCCTATGGAGCCAAGATATATGTGACTTTGTGTGGTGTAGGGGTCAGGGAGAGTGGGAAATCATCCTTCTAACTCTGCCCCTTGGTCCCTGAGGAGAAAGCTCCCCTAATGTGTATGAAGTGGAACCAATTCTAGCTTCATTTCAGCCCCTAATGCATGTAAAATAGAGCCAAATGGACCCTCTCTCCAGCACATGTCCTTTCTTCTCTAAAGGGGTGACCCCATACTGGTTTTCTTGACCTGTATCTCTCTGCTAGGGGAAACAGGCAGGCTGAGTTGCTAATGAGATGCTCATTGAGCTGCCTCTACTTCCAACAGTTTTAGATGTCTTATTGCTGTTATCATTATTTTAGAATTAGGTGCATTTTCTCTGATGATTGTCTTACCCAGAAGAACAAAATACACGTCCTACTTTCTTGTTATCTAGGACCAAAGGGGCCCTTTGGTTTTATACGTTATAGCCCTTTGGAAATACCATGACTAACTAATCCATGACCA
This sequence comes from Bettongia penicillata ogilbyi, assembly GCA_023548195.1. Lineage (NCBI taxonomy): Eukaryota > Metazoa > Chordata > Mammalia > Diprotodontia > Potoroidae > Bettongia > Bettongia penicillata. The sequence goes on along the minus strand of JAJHZJ010000331.1, from coordinate 8,177,026 downwards.
TGTCTGGTCTCTCCTTTTCTAAGAGCCAGAGGTTCTAGTCATGTTTCTTAAACTCATTTTGGTAGTTGTTTTGAACAGGTTGATCCAGGTTCTCACCTCAGCTCAGCTTCTTACTAATCAAGTCATTTTCCTTCTCTTGTTCCCAGTTTCCTCAAATGGAAAATGAGGAGATTGGATTAGATGACCTCTAAGTTCCTTCCTAGCTCTAAATCCTATAGGGACTTTTTGGAGGTCTTCCTAATGCAATAAAATCAAGGGAGTAGGAGCAGGTGTTCTACTTCTAGATTTAAGACTCCTTCTACTACATAAATGGGAGAGAGGGGGAGATGAACTCTGTATTTTACCCCTTTGAATATGGGGACTGTATGAATATAAGGTATAAGTGGGATGGCAAGCATGGACAGCCATTGGCTTGAAGGCCAGGGGCTTAAGGAAAGAACCATGATGTGAATCCAACTAAGAGGGAAGGGCAGAAGAAAAGAGAGGAACTGAGAGAGGGAGGGAGGGAAAGAGAAACAGAGAGAGACAGAGACAGAGGAAGGGAGGGAGGAAGAGTGAGACAGAGAGAGACAGAGAGGGAGAGACAAAGAGAGACAGAGAGAGAGAAGAAGAAGGATAGACCTGAGTTCCAATCTAGGCTCCACTACTTACTAGCTGGATGGCCCTGGACAAGTCACAACCTCTATTTGCCTCAGTTTCCTCAAGTGTAAAATGAAGATAGTAATACAGCCTACCTCCCAGAGTTGTTTTGAAGAACAAATGAGATAATAATTGGAAAGCACTTAGCACAGTGCCTGGCACATTTACTGTTTTGTCCTTTTTTGGTTGTGCTGAACTTGTGACCATGTTTTGGGGTTTTCATGGCAGAGACACCAGAGTGGTTTGCCATTTCCTTCTCCAGTTCATTTTACAGATGAAGAAACTGAAGCAAAGTTAAATGACTTGCCCAGGGTCACACAGTTACTAAGTGTCTGAAGCTAGATTTGAACTCAGGAAGATGAGTCTTCCTGACTCCAGGCTCTGTGCTCTATCCACTGTACTAAATAGCTGCCATTCCTGAGGATAGAGACTATTTTTTGTTGTCGTTTTTTGGTCCAACACAGTTTCTAGCAGACGGCAGGTCTTTGTGAAATTGTAAGACCACAGACTCAGAGCTGGAGGGGTCTTCAGAAATCATCTAGTTCAACTTCCTCATTCACAGATGAGAAAACTGAGGCCAAAAGAGGGTAAATGACTTATGGAAAGGAACACAGATTAAAGGAAACTGGGTGATACTATAGTGCACAGAGTTAGGAAAACTCATTTTCCTGTGTTCAAATCTGACCTCAGACATTTCCTAGCTCTGTGACCCTAGGCAAGTCACTTCACCCTGTTTGCCTCAGTTTCTTTATCTGGAAAATAAAATGGAAAATCACCCCAGTATCTTTGCTGAGAAAACCCCAAAGGGGGTCACAGAGAGTTGGACACAACTAAAAAATGACTGAATAACACAAGTAAAATATATAGGTCATATTTGGTAGGGCTGAGATTTGAATCCGGATCCTCTTTTTCCAGATTCCAGCAATGTTTCTACTATACCATGAATGTAGAACTTGTGTAGTGATGGGAGGCATGTGTGTGTATATGTTTCATAAGTCTTCTAGCTGTCTACCAGATTATATTGCAGGACAAAAAACCCAGAGGGGCAGAAGTCATGTCTCAATTCTCTTAACCAGTCACCAGGGGCTAGTATAAACACCAAAGGCTCAGTGTTTAAACCATCTGATCACTGGCTGCCTCACCTTGTTGAATGTCTACCTCCTGCTGTTCTAGGGTCTCCTCTTTTTTCTCTCTACCCCCTCTCTTTGGATGATCTCATCACCTCCCATGGGCTAAATTACCATCACTATGCCCATGACTCTTAGATATAGACAGACATATCCTATCTATCTATCTGTCTATCTGTCCTTCCATCCATCCACCCACCTATCTATATCTATCCATCTAATCTGCCTACGTACCTGTCTATCATGTATCCATTCATCTATCTATCCATCTATCTACTAGCTATCATTCGTCTATCTACCCATCCATCCATCCATCCATCCATCCATCCATCCATCCATCTATAGTACCCTAATCTCCAAAATTATGGTTATAAATATGGATTTAGATATAGATAGAGTACCCTAATCTTTCTCCTACGCTCCAGTCCCACATCTTCAATTTCCTGAGAAAAAACTCCACCCTGGGGTCCCCCTAACACTTGAGATCCAACATGTCCACAATAGCATTCATTTGAGGTAGCCAGATGGTGCGGTGGACATAGAGCTGAACCTGGAGGAAGCAAGACTTGAGATCAAGTCCAGCCAGAGACACTTACTAGTTATGTAACCCAAGATTTTCCTCTCAGCTTCTTCATCAGTAAAAAGGGAATTTAAAGCTTATCTTATGGAGTTGTAAAAAATCAAGTAAAGTAATATATGTAAAGTCCTTTACAAACCTTAAAGTTCTATATAAATGTTATCATCATCATCACCACCATCATCATTATCTACCTCTCCCTCCTTAAAGCTGCCTCCCCCTCAGCTTCCCCATTTTTACTGATGGCGACACCACTATCCCGATGACCCAGACTTAAAACCTCAGTCATTTTCAGGGGATATTGCAGAATTGCTTTCCTCTTCCTTGGCCCTCAATGGCTAATTTCTTTCGATACTGTCCTATGACATCTTGGCACTCTGTCCCCTACTTTGCATTCATGCTGCTGCCACCTTTTGACAGGTCTTCATGACCTTTCACTGGAGCTACAGTAAAAACCTTCTTTGTAACTGTTCTTCCTGCCTCCAGTATCTCACCTCTTTATTCTGTCCTTTATACACTTGCCAGAATAATCTTCCTAAATCATGCCATTTCTCGGCTCAAAAAGCTTTGGTGGTTCCCTATCAACTCTTTGGCCTGGTATGTAGAGGCTGTCACAATTTATCACTAACCTGCCTTTTAAGCCTTATTTCACATACCTTTCAAGCAAACACCTACACACTTCATATATTCTGTAATCTGGGTGAAATGGACAACAAACTCTGGGGACAGCTACATATGGCACCTCTGTGCAGCTTCCTCACCCTTCAAGGCTCAGCTCAGTTACCACCTTTTTCATAAAACCTCTCCTGCCACCCCCTGTCACCTCACACCTCAGTGAAATTCTGATCCTACTGATCATTCAGAGTGATCTCCTCCCCTTGTTGAGACTAGTTTCTCCTATCTATAACAGCCTAATCCTTGTATTAATTACTTGGAGTTACCTTCCCCATAACCCTGGTTGATGGTGTTTTCTCCCATCCATAACACCTTGTCTTGTGTTACTTTTATCTGGTATCCTTTTTCAATGTCAACAAACCCTTACATGATAATAGTCTCCCCTACCTATTACATCTCTTATCTGAGGTCATGCAGCATCCCCCCTATATCCATAACTGACAGAGGTTCCTCCCATCTATAACACTCTACCTTGCTCTAAAAGAATAGATACAGGGGTAGTGAACCTGCAGGCTTGAGGCCACTTATGGCCCTCTAGGTCTTCAAGTGTGGCCATTTGACCGAATACAAACTTCACAGAACAAACCCCCTTAATCAAGGATTTGTTTTATAAAACTTGGACTTGGCGGTGCTTGGATGGGATGCTTGGGTGCCTGTGCTTGGATCCCAAATCTAAAATCACATTTCTCTCTAACCTCAAAACACTATCCCTGGCAGTTTTTCCCCAGCCCAAGGACAGCTAGCCTTAGCAAAACTTTTCTCTCTCTTCCTAATACAGTAGTCAGTTGCCCCTACGGAATTTATTAATGTGAACCAACAGTGTACTGCCTGAACTGGCTGCGTACTGGGTCATAAAGATATTTACTACTCACTGATCAGTCATATGCATCCTATACTTGGACATATGTATACTCCCCTCCTGTATCCTGTGTAACAAGACATTGAGAGGAGCAGCCTGGGTATTTCTCAGGCAGCCCTGACCATTAGTTGACTTAGTGACATTTTAAGCCTAAAACCACACTTCCATGTAGCTCCACCTTGGACTAGTTCCGAATCTGGGTAAAATACCTGTGCAGCAGATAGTAAAAGTTCATGTTCCTTTAAGAACTGACCTCTCCTTAACCAGTCCCTAATCCTGCCCTGAATTACCTAGCTAGCATATTTAGCACACGTTATACTATAGAATATCCTACATAAACTTTACCTGTACCCTTTTCCAATTGCAGTTTCCCTAAGAATGCTTGCTTGCTGAAAAATGTAAAAATAAATCTTTATCACCTTGATTTCAAGAATGCTTGAGTCTATGAATTAATTCCAGATGGCCCACCCCTGTACTCTGGTCTTTGGGGGTGGGTTCCAGAATTTGTGCCCTCCGTCCCCCTTTTCCAAACTTCATCAGCCTCATTGGAGTTTCTGGGCAAAGATGCTGGAATGCTTTGCCATTTCCTTCTCCATTCCATTTTACAAATGAGAAACTGAGGCAAACAGGTTTAAGCAACTTGCCCAGGGTCACAGAGCTAGTAAGTGAATGAAGCTGGATTTGAACTTATGAAAATAAATTCCAAGTTCAGTGCTCTGTGCATTATAGTGTCACCTAGCTGCCCAAGGGGGTGGTACCCAACCTTTTAACAAGGATAACTCTTTTCTTATCTACAGCATTGCCTTCTCCACCCCTAAAGAACCCACCTAAGGGAAGTGCCCTCTACTACTATGATAAGGAGGCAGCTCCATGCCCCTTATTCAAAAAAGATTCTCCATCCTGACACCCTATCCTTCCCATATGGTCATATAAAAACTCTGGATTGCAAACCCCAACTATCTTTTTCTATATTGAGATCTGTGCTTTGTTCAAGATTCCATGAAGGTTACTCAAAATTATCTTGGGGCAGAAAGCTATGTCAATGGACATGGAGGGCTATTCCTATTTGGTTATCTTTCCCTCCAAGCTAGAAGTTTCTGTATATTAGATTAATGCTAAATAAAATAAAATTGTTTCCTCTAGATGAACCTAAAACATAGAGTATAGTATTCATATTAATGGTTTCTCTTCAATAATTTTATTATCTGTGTATCTCCAGTGCCTAGTACAGTGCCTTATACCTAGTAGGCTGAATGGGACCAACCTGCTGGCAGAGTAGAAAACTCCACAAAGGCTTCCTTCTTTTCTCTTTGCTCCAGAGGAAGCTGCCACGGCATCTGGTGGGGTTTCGCCAAAACCTTCACTTTGTAAGCCATGTTGGGCTTCAGGTTAAAAAACTGATACTTATACCTTGCGGCCTTGACGATATCAAACTCCTCCTCATTGAGAAAGATAATGTGGCTGTAATTGCTGTTGGTTGGGAGCCAGGAGAGCTCAGCTGAAATCTGAGTGATGTGGTCTACCCGTAAATGGGAAGGGGCCACTATAACATCTTTGCCCACAAGCAAAGTGCACTGGAGCTCGTCTGAGTTCCCCCGGCTCGTGATGCTCTGCACGGAGATCCGGTACGTGCAGGCTGCAATGTTCAGTTTTTCTATCAGGGCTTTAGTTCTGCTTCCCAGGGTGAGATTCATGCGGGTCTCGTTGTCAACAAGGACATTGTAGCTGATCACTGTCCCCCATCCTGGTGGCACAGCTGGGGGATCCCAGCCCACAATAACACTTTTGGCTAGTTGTTTGATAAGGGTGATTCGTCTAGGGTAAGGCACAATGTCTTCTCCAATCTCATCAATGTTCACGTCCAGCGTCCCAGCCCCATTGTTGATGATACTGGAGTCTCCTTGGGTGGGTGAATTCAGATCTAGGATACTTTCTCCTTCCAAGCCCATGCCAGAATGATTGATGAAATTCTGATCCTGTTCACTCCCCAGCGTGTTGGACAGACGGGATTCATTATCCTGGACAAAATCCACAAAGTTGGAAGGTACCAGTCCTCTCTGTCCATCTAGTAGTTCCCCTGTTGCAGACAAAAAACAGTATTATCACAATGAACATAACTGGATTTTTCCTTTACCTTAACACAATAGCCAGAAACACATTAGGAAGGTTGAGAATCAGGGAGGCATTATATCTGAAAATGACCTTGAAGGACATACAAACCTTGAGTTCCTGTGAAGTTCACGCGTTATTTAATATATTACTGTTTGAACAGTTTTTCTAACCTTGTGAAATCTTACTTTCTCCTATTTATTCTGCCATCCAGTGACACCAGTCTCCTTGCTTTTTCTCCTAAAAGACACCTCCTCCCCTGATTCCTGACATTTTTACTGTCTGTCCCCCATGCCTGAAATTTTCTCCCTCTTCATGTCTGTCTTCCTTCAAGTCCCAGCTAAAATCTCACCTTCTACAAAAAGCCTTTCCTGATCTTCCTTAGTGCTAGCGCTTTCCCTCTGTTGATTATTTCCAATTTATCTCATATATGTACTGCATATATACTGTATACATATATACTATATATGTATATGCTGTATACATCCATCTGTTGATTATTTCCAATTTATCATATATACTGCACAAATACTTTATATATAATATATACCATATATATCCCTCTTTTAATTATTTCCAATTTATCATATATATTGAATATATCATATATGTAAATGGCATGTACTGGACACACATATATAATAAATGGGAAATCGTAGATAAACTTGTTTATACATATTTACGGATGTTTTCCTTCCCCATTAGACTTTGAGCTTCTTCAGGGCCAAGATTTTATTTTTCTGTTTTCTTGTGCTAAGTATTCTCAGTATTTAGCATGGCAAATAATAACTCAATAAATGTTTGCTGACATGTTCACTTGACAGAAGGGCCCTAACTAGGTCCTGCCCAAGGATACTGAAGTTTAGAAGGCTTAGGTGACATTCATCTTTCTTCATCTCCTTCAACATCTTTATCATCCTCACTGACTACCATGTGATCTGAGGCAGGTTATTTAACTTTCTAGTTTCCTCATCTCTCAAATATGGGAGCTGTACTAGATGGTCTCTATTTCTAGGTAGGTGATCCTACGATCCGAAGCCATGTCACCTTTACTGAATCTCAGTTTCCTCATCTGTAAAAAGAGGTGGTTGGGTTGAATGACCTTTGAGGTACCTTCCATGTAAGATGCTCCATCTGGAAATAAAACTAAGCTTAGCAACTAGTTAGAAAGAAGACTGTTATTCCTCCTTTTTCAAAGGAATTTTTCTTTTAAAGTTGATTGGAAGCTGTATTTCATTCTATTTGCTCCAGGGACATTTCTGGGAAGTTCATGCTGGGTGCCCAAAGTGCTTTGTAGAGCAGTAATGTAAAATGCAATTAAAAGCTGAAACACACGCTGATTTTTTTCCCATGGTAAAAACAAGCATACAAATGCTGCCTCTTAATCCTCTTAATCAATACATCAATTCTTCATGGATCTCTGCAGGTTTTCTTTCCATTGATGAAGATCACAGACCTTTTATGCTTTGTAAATGGTATTTGGGAGTTTCCGAAGGATGGAAAAAATCCTTCACCCTTCCGCCAACTTAGCAATGAGCCTCTTACACCTTAGCTGGGAGTGGTTCTTGGATGACAGTACAGTGGAAAGAGTGCTGTATCCAGAGCTTGAGCAGTAGAGTTCAAGTGTCACCCTTGACTCTTACTGCCACTAGCCTAAACACCTCAGTTTTCCTGACCTGTAAAATGGGGGATAATAATACCTCTTTCATAGGGTTATTGCATATATGTGAAGTGTTCTGCATAACTTAAAGGTTGTGTATTATTATAATAGAGATTAGAACTAATCCTGTGATTTCACTGGCATTGGGACCTCCCAGGTGAGGAAACACTTTCTTACAATGCAGTTTAGCACTCTCTCTTCTACTTAGAGTCTCACAGAGAGCTCACCTAGAGCTTTGTAGTTCAGTTGTGTCTGACTCTTTGTGATCTGATTTGGGATTTTCTTGGCAAAGATGCTGGAATGGTTTGACATTTCCTTCTCCAGTTCATTTTACAGATGAAGAAACTGAGGCAAACATGGTTAAGTAACTTACCCAGGGTCACATAGCTAATAAGTGTCTGAGGCCAGATTTGAACTCAGGAAGATGAATATTTCTGACTCCATGCCCAGTGCTCTATCCACTGCACCACTTAGCTCATCTGGCCTATAGCACAGAGAAATTAATCAGTTTGCACATGGGCACATAGTCAGTGTATGCTGGAAACAAGGCTTTAACCCAGGTCTTCCTAATTTTGAGACCAACTTTTTATCATACTGTCTTGATAATAATTATTGTTGTTCAGCTGTATCTGACTCTTCATGAACTCATTTGAGGTTTTCTTGGCAAAAATACTGGAGTGGTTTGCATTTCCTTCTCCAACTCATTTTACAGATGAGGAAACTGAGGTAAACAGGATTAAGTGACTTGCCCAGGGTCACACAAAAAGTAAGTATCTGATATGCCAGATTTGAACTCAGGAAAATGAATTGTCCCTTTTCTCTGTGCTAATCTTACTTCTACATGCACAGGAGAGAAACCTTGGAGATGTAGCCAAAATCATGGTCCTTGTGGAAAGGGAATCACAGATTCTCAGAATCCAAAGGAACTTCCAAGGTCATTGAGTCCAACTACTTGATCCCTGAACAAGAATCCCTCTCATGATGTCTTTAACAATAGGTCATTCATTTTGCTTAAAGACTTCAAGGGATAGAAAATCTCCCAAGACATCCCGTTCCATTTTTGGATGGTCTCTAATCTTTATAGTGAGTTGAAATCTACCCGTGTGCAACTTTTCTCTATTGCTCATCTCTAGAGGCAGCCAGGGACTGGGTAGAGGACTGGACTTGGAGTCAGGAAGTTCTAAGTTGACATCCTTTCTCAGACACTGCATGTGTGTCAGGTCACTAAACCTCTCTCCGTCTCTATTTCCCAATCTGTAGAATGGGGAATAATAGTAGTACCTATCTCTCAGGGTTGTTGTAAGGATCAAATGAGATGATATTTGTAAAATTCTTTGCAAACCACAAACTATTCTATCAATGCTAGCTATCATCATCCTCATCCTCCCCATCATCATCATTACTGTAAGAACTAACTTAGATAACAGTCAAATGAGATGTAAACCTTAAAGTACTGTAGAAACCTCACCATTATTATCCAAGCAGCCCCACAATTAATTCTGCACAGTTCTGTCAAAATGCTTTTGGAGTCATAGACTCATCAGCATTGGGGATTTAAGGAAATCTAGTCCAATCTATGACTCAGTCAGTCAACAATCCCTTATTATTTACTTGTTATGTGCTAAGTTCTGGTGATATAAAGAAAGGAAAAAATACGGTCGCTGACCTCAAGGAGATAAAATTCTAATGGGGAAGACGATGAAAATCAGTAAGCACATAACAGCAACAATAATAATAAACTAGCATATATATATATATATATGTGTGTGTGTGTGTGTATCACTTTAAGATTTGCAAAGCACATTACATGTTATTATTGTCCCATTTTATAGATGAGGAAACTAAGGGAGAAAAAGTGACTTTCTTAGAGTCACAGAGCTAAGTGAGGCACGATTTTAACCCAGGTCTTCCTGACTCCAGGTCCAGCTCTCCATCCACTGAGTCATCTAGCTGCCTGGTTAGACATTGGATATGGAGTAGATAGAAGGTAATCTCAAGGAGAAAGCAGCAGCATCTGATGGGACTGGTGGAACCTTCTGAGGAAGGTGGGATTTGAGATAGTGCTTAAAAGATGACAAAACTAAATCAAACAGAAGGGACATGAATTTCTCCAAAGTTACAATGGAAATAAATGGAAAAGCAACCTGGAAGGAACAGCATCCTTTAGGCAAAGCCTCAGACTTGTAAGTCCTAAGCATGGGAAAAGGACAGATCCAGACTCTGTCTCCAAATGTCTTCTTCATTGTTTGATACACCAGAGATATTCAAGGTTGGCTAGATGTCTGAGAGGCAGGAAACATGGGATATGACAGGTGACAGAATAACATTTGAGTTCACGGTAGGCTCTAGGTGTGGTGACAATATTCTCAACCTACTTATAACTAGTCCCATGGGCTTAAGGTTGGGTTGATTCAAAGCCATCCCTGTCCTTGGTCCTGACTGCTCAGAGAGGACCACACTGATATTGCTACCACTTACCATTCTTACAGTCATGGGATGCCATGGGCATCCATGTGTTTAGGCTTCAACAATGACTAAGGAAGGCTTTCCATGTAACCAAAGTGCTGCTCATTGGCAGTTGTCCTTGGGCATGGATCCCATGTTCCCGTGTGAATCAATACCAGAATGGTAATTGATGCCAAGGACTCACTCTTTGCTACCAGCTGCCTTGGAATTATTTTGAAGATTGAAACAGAAACACTGTGCTAAAAAGTGAACAGGCTCTCAGGAAGTGAATCAGCAAGCCTTCAGAATCACCATGTACAAGGGCCAACAGAGACGACTTGAGAGTGTGCTCAAAACCTTCAAGGGTGTTTCAGCCAAGGCTGCACCAAGAAAGAGTGATAAGGTTAGAAAAGAGGGGTCCATTGGTATGGTGGTTCCAAACCAAAGGAACTGTGTGTTGTTTCACAGTATTTCTATTAGCAAAGGCAAACTGGAAGAGATAATTGATTTCTTAGTTTTTAATTGAATAGTTTAGGGAATGAATTAACTAAACTCTTTGACTGCCAATCCATCCAGCTACTGCTACCAAGTTTACTTGTTTCTCTCCTGTTTGTAGAGCAGAATATGTGACAAATGTATAAGCCATTTCAGAGAACTGCAGAATCACATAATGGGTCAGAGTTGGCCAGGACCTCATAGCATTTCAAATCCAACCCAGTGCATTTCCCTCTTTTTTGCATCTTTTAAAAATATTTTGTTACCAACTTATATGTAAAAATAATTTTTAATACTCATTTTAAAGAACCCTTGTGTTTCAAATTCTCTCTCCCTCCTCATTGAAAAAACAAGCAATTTGATATAGGTTTTACAAGTGTAGTCATGTAAAACATATTTCCACAGTAGTCATGTTGTGAAAGAAAACACACCCCCCCCCTAAAAAAAAAACCTAAGAAAAATAAAGAAATTTTTTTTAAAAAAGTTTTCTTCTATCTGTGTTCAGATTTTATCAAGTATTTCTCTGGAGGTGGATAGCATTTTTCATCATAAGTCCTTTTGGAATTGTCTTGGATCAGAGTGTTACTGGGAATAGCTAAGTCATTCACAGTTGATCATCATACAATATTGCTATTACTATACACACTCTTCTGGTTCTGCTTGCTTCACTTCACATTAGTTCATGTAAGTCTTTCCAGGTTTTTCTGAAAGAATCCTGCTCATCATTTCTTATAGTACAATAATATTCCAATCCAACCCATTCCTGAGCTAGAATCCTCTCTATAAGGCTGAAGAAAAGTGGATATCTAATGTTTGCCTGAAGACCTCCAATGAGGAGAAGTTCACTACCTTCCAGGGCAACCAATTCTATTTTTGTTTGCCCCTAATAGTCAGGAAGTTCGTCCTTAAATGGATCTAAAATTTGCTTCTCTATAATTTATACCCATCACTTGTAGTTCTGTCTTCTGGAGTCAAGCAAAACAATCTAATCCCTTTATCATATGGTATCCCCTGATATCATTGGATATATCTTTAATGTTACATTTTCCCTCAATATTTCTCCTATCCAGTCAAAATATCCCATTCCTCTCAATGAATTATATGGCATGAGTTTGACATTCCCTATCAATGAACTAGTCCTCCTATGGATACTGTCCAGGTTGTCAGGGTCCTTTTTAAAATTACATGCCAACAAATGAATATGATGCCCCAGATGAGACCATACAGTTTTTTGGTTGGAAAATTCCAACTTTCTTATTCTCTGTACAGATGTGATCAGTTTGGTGGCGACTGTGAATGGTATAAATAGAAAACATCCACCAATTCCCACCCGACCCACAGGCTCTTGGTTATTTCCATAGTTTTACTGTTTCTATGCAACAACTAAATGGAGGACTCAGAAGTATATTCCTTCTTGAATCTGGGAAATGTTATACTGATGTGTGTTCTGACCTGGCATGCAAGAAAAACCAGTTGTGTAGGTAAAGAAAGAACTGGGTGAAGAAATCCTGACAGGCTAATCCCGTTGAAATTAATTTAATCCTGTCTTAAACTTGTGGTTTTCATACTGTGATGACCAACCCCCTAATGAGTCATGGAATTATTGTATGGTGGTCAGGTGGTGGAGTGGACACAGCACTGGGCCTGAGTTCAAATCTTGCCTCAGACACTTACTATATAGGACTCTGAACAAGTCACTTAACCACTGTTTGTCTCAGGTTTCCTCAATTGTGAAATGGGAAAAATAGCAATTACTTCCAGGGTTATTGTGAAGATCAAGTGAGACAGTATTTGCATAGTGACTGGATCATAGTAGGTGCTTAATAAATACTTATTTCCTTCCTTCCTTGAATCTATTGATGAATACATAAACAAGCAAACATACCTTCTTCAAACTAAGTAAACAGCACGGGTTACACATGTGTGTCTTATACTACTCAAAGTTACATAGGTACTTGAGATAATATGGTGTCTACAGGGTGCTAACTTGAAGTCAGGAAGATGCGAATTCAAATCTATGCTTTGACACTACTTGAGTAATCATAGGCAAGTGAGTTAATGCCTCTGAAATTTAGCAACTCAATAGTTACCATGTTATAGAAGACTTGGGTGTGAGGAGGGGTGAACTTCCCATACTATTTCACTCACCCATGTAGATTCTATCATTATTATTAAGAATGAGTTCATTTACTAAATTCAGTACTCTTAGTTGCAAAGAAGGTGTACTTGTGCATTGGTAGAGGTAGCCTCCTTACTGGGGGAATGGGGTGGAGTTTCCTTTTTGTTTTTGTGAATCGAATTGGTTGTAGGGAATGCCAGATGATGACAGGACTTCTATCAATCCAGATCTACAGCTGTACTGCTATTTATAAGCATCATTGTAACTGCTCTTCTCAAAGTCATCAATGATCACTTGATTTCCCAATCCAATGACCTTTCTTAATCTTCACCCTTCTTGACCTCTCTTTAGCCTTTGACACTGCCAACCATCCTCTTTTCCTTGATAATTTCTTCTCTCCAGATTTTCATGATCCTGTTCTCTCCTGGTTCTCCTCTTTTTCTCTGACTGCTCCTTCTCAATCTCTTTTGCTGAATCTTATCCAAGTCATACCCACTCATCATAGCTGTCCCTTAAGGCTCTGTCTTGGGCTCTCTTCTTTTTTTCCCTCTATATTCTTTGGCTGATCTCATCGGCTTCTGTAGATTCAACTATCTTCTCTATTTAGTCAATTCTCAGATCTATTTATCTAGCCCTAACCTGTCTCTTGAAGCCTAGTTTCACGTCTTCAACTGCCCATTGAACATCTTCAACTGGATATCCTTGAAGATATCAAACTCAACATGTACAATGCCAAACTCGTTACTTTCTCCCCTCCCCTATTCTGATTTCCCTTTTACTATCAAGGATACCATCATCTTCTATTATCCAGACTTAAAACCTAGGTGTCATCTTTGACTCCTCAGTCTCTCTCACTTCTCAGGTCTAATCTTTTGCATAAATCCCATCAATTTTACTTTCATAGCACCTCTCAAATATGCCTCCTTTTCTCCTCTGATACTTCTACTCTACTGGTGCAGGTCCCTATCATCTCATGCCTGGAATGTTGCAGTAACCTGCTGATTGGTCTTCCTGATTCAACTTTCTCCCCACTCCAATCCATCCTCCACTCAGCTGCCAATGTGCAGGAATGAGCATGTTAGCCCACAGTCAATAAACTCCAGTGACTCCCTATTACCTCCAGGATCAAATAAAATATTTTCTGTTTGGCATTTAAAGTCCTTTAACCCCTTCTGATCCTTCTGGTCTTCTTGTACTATAATCCTCACCACATATTCTGTGATCCAATGTCAAAGACACTCCATCATCTAAAGCACAGAGTCCTTTCACTGGCTGTCCCTGGTGCCAGAAGTTATCTCCTTCCTTGTTGCCATCTTCAAATCTCAGCTAAAATTCCACTTTCTGTAATAAGCCTTTCTTGGACCTCCTTAATCCTAGTACCCTTCCCCCTGTTGATTATCGCCAATTTATCCTTTATATTTATTTGCATGTAGTCCTTTGTATGTTATTTTCCCCCTTAGAATCTGAGCTTGTTGAAAGCAGGGACTGTCTTTTACCTTTCTTTGTATCCCTAATACTTAGCACAGTGCTTGACTCATAGTAGGGGCATAATAAATGCTTGTCGAATAACTAAAAGCCTCCCAAACCATCTGAATTGCTTTCTTCAAAAGGAGTTGTGTGGTATGGGAATTAAGGGGGATCAGAAAAGGCTTCTTGTAGAAGAGGAGACTTCATCAGGTACTTGAAGGGATCCAAGGAAGTCAAGAGGTCAAAATGAGTAGGAAAGGATTACAGACACAGGGGAAAGTCAGTCAAAAGACCCAGGAGATGAAGTGTCTTGTGTGAGCAAAAGCAAGGAAGCCAGTGTCACTGGATTTCAGAGTACATTACAGAGTGAAGAACATGTAAAAAGACTGGAATGGTAGGAAGTAGTTCCTGATGACTGTGGGAAATTATGTTTGGTCAAAGACCTTCACAGCAGAGAAACCTATGAAGATTTGTATGAACTGATGAAGAGTGAAGTGAGCAGAACTTGAACAATTTATATAATAACAACATTGTAAAACAATTTTGAAAGACTTGACTGATCAATGGGATGACAAAGCACAATTTCAGAGAACTCATAATGAGGCATTCTACCGACTTTCAAAGGAGAAGAGGTGGATTCAAGAAGAAGATTGAGATGTAAATTTTTGGAGAAGGTCAGTGTGAGGCTTTTCGTTGTAGTTTATCTTTACTGTGCCTATTAGTTAGTAGGAATTTGTTTTTAATTTTTATTTCAATCGGAGTGGGTTGGTAGGGAGAGGACACAACTGCTTATCAATTGAAATAAAGTAAAACGGAAGTAAAGAATATAACGACCTTCGTAGAATCCATCTTCATCCATGTCACCATATACATAGAGGTATTTTCCTGCTGTGAGGGGGAGTTCGGCTTCCGGGTTTTCATTTGGTCCATCAAAGGGGTTGTAACTAGAATAAAGCAAATTTAGAACAAATCAACGGGAGAATGTGAATTTGATCCAAACTTCTCCTTCTTAGGGTCACTTTTCATCTTCACTCAGATCAATGAATTATAGCCAGATGTGGCAGAATCATGGGATTTCTTAATGGAAAGGAATCTCATTACGTCCTTTTTAATATTAGTACCTTCCCTCTGAGCCAACTCCCAATTTATCCTGTATATATCCTGTTTGTACATTTTTTAAAATGTTGTCTCTCCCCAGTAGACCAAGTTCTTCAAGGGCAGGGACTGCTTTTTGCCTTTTTTTTGTATCCCCAGCATTTAGTACAGTACCTAGCGCATCGCAGGCACTTAATAAAGACTAGTTGCCTGACAGTCTGACTCAGAGGACTGACTCCACCTGAACAGGAATCCCTTCTTATGGCACACTTAGATAATGTGGCTACCTATCTAAGGTAGATCATTTAGCCTTGAAAAACTTCCATTGAGGGGATGCTCACCATCTCCCTCATTAGATTATAAGCTCCTTGAGGACAGAGACTGTCTCTTGCCTCTCTTTGTATTTCCAGTGCTTATGTGCCTGGCACATAGTAGGTGTTTAATAAATGTTTACTGATTGAATGATCATTTGATCTCAAGGCAGCCAATTTTCCTTTTAGATAGCTCTGATTCTTAGTAAATCTCTCCTCCTATCAAATCTAAATTTGTCACTTTATAAAAAACTTCCACCTATAAGTAGAATAAACTATTTAATCTGTCTTCAATATAATGTCCCACCAGATATTTAATATAGCTCTCTGGTCCTGCAAAAGTCACCTCTTCTCTAGGATCAATGCTCCCAATTCTTTCCTCGTATGGCATGACTTAAAGTGCCTTCAAAGTCTTGGCTGCCTCCCTCAGTTTATCAATGTTCATCCTAAGGTGAGCACAATGCCCAGTATACAGTTAGGCTGGGGCAGAACATAAGGGGAGCCATCATCTCCCAATTCCTGGACATTCTTCTCCTCTTTATATAACCTAAGATCACATTATCTTTAGTTTTCCACATCTCACTGTTGACTCACATTGAAGCTGCAATTCACTAAAATCCCCTAGATCTTTTGCAGATAAAATTCTGTCTAACCACATTTCCTCCTGGGAAGTTGATTTTTTGAACCCAAGTATAAGGCCTTATATATTTATTCCTATTATATTTCACCTTACTGATCTTTGCTCAGTGTTTTTGCCTGTCAAGGTCTTTTTAAATCCTGGTTGTTAGCTAGCCTCCCCTGTACTGTTCTCTCTGAGAAACCAGTTCTCTTAGCTGAGTCCTGAACCCTTTGTATCTGATAATGGATATATAATTTTGAAATCCCCTGAACCGTCTGTGCCAGTTACTCAAAACTGCTTCAAATCATAATGTATTTGCATATCTGCGTTCATGTTGCATCTTTTAGCAGTAGAATACATTCTCCTTGAGGGCATGGATTTGAGATGCTCAGATTTAGAGACATCTCCCTCCCAAATGATTACACAGACTATTTGAGTCCAACCTGTGGTAGAGCCTTCAGAACTTGTGTTGCTATGATCAGCCACAGTTGGACACAGTATACATTGACTCCAACATCATGATGTCATTTGAGTCTTCCTCCAGCATTAAGGACAAGCAACAACATCTTGTTTGCATACAAGGTGCTTAATAAATGCTTCTATGGCTGGTTCCATTCATCATCCCTCTGACTTAACAAAAAGAAATACAATTCCCTGGCCACCATCACTCCCTTAAATCTTTTCATTTCCCTTATTAGATTGTAAGCTCCTTGAGATCAAGGACTATCTTGCTTTTCAATTTGTATACTTAGAATTCAGCACTTGAGGACCTAGAGGGCCACATGTGGCCTTGAGGCTGAGGGTTCTCCATCCTTGTTCTAGAGACATCAGCTGAAATCTTTGTTCTCTTCAGTACTCAAACTTAAAAACAAAAATCAGTCAGATGGGGTGGGGTGGGGAGAGTGGGAGTGCTGTTGCCAGAGAAGCCGGATGGGCATAGAGCATGAGGGAAGCAGTCTCTAAGTTCTATAGACCTATGCAAATGTCAGATCCCACCTGTGAGCTGTTACCACCCTCTGAAAAGAGGCAGAAAAAAGGAAAGAAATATGAGCTGACCAAAACTCCCATTCCCAGCAGCTGATTTGGAAATAAGGGTCAACTCACGGAACCACAGATCAAGAAACAGAAGGGGCCTTTGAAGTCCTCTACACCAATCCCATCACCTTCTACATGAAGCCTTTCCTAATTCCTCCTTCCTGCCACATACAGCCAGGTCCTGATTAGTGCAAAAAATGAATTCCATGCAATGGTCACAATGTATTCAAATTCATACTATTTGAAGATATAATTATGTAGCATACAATCAACTCCAGCCCAAAGGAAAATATCTAATGGGGGTCTGAACAATGGGTCCTCCTCAGGGGATTCCTTATTTGTTATTGGGCATCCAGATGTAGCTTGTATTTTTGGATTGGTTTCAGAAACACATATTGTCAACACAGACATGTCTATCCCAAAAGAATATAAGCTCCTCCAGGGCAAAGACTCTTTCTTTTTTGTCTGTTTGTCTGGATCAAATGAAATAATATTTGTAAAGCACTTTAGCACGTTGCCTGGTACCTAGGTGATATGTGTGTTGTTATGTAGATGTACGTATGTACCCACGTATATATGTGCATATGTAGTATATGTGTACACACATATAAATGTATATACATATACACATGTATATACACATACACACATAGATATATGTATATATACACACACATATATGCATGCACATATGTATATGTATACATATACATGCATACAATATATATGCATGTGTGTATAGGTGTATGTTTGTGCGTATGCATATATTTATTTATATGTTCTCCTTTCCCCATCCCTTCATCATTATCTTTCTGGCATTCTGGTAGGTATTAAACTAATACTTGTGAATTGATTTTACAGATGAGGAAACTGAGGCCCACTGAGTGACTTGTCCAAGGTCATGAGGGTCATATACAAGGCAGGATTCAAACTCAAGCTCCGTGACTCCAGAGTCAGTGTATTTTTTCAGTATCATGCTTTTTCCCATCAAGCTTTTCAAAGATTTCCTGTTTAATTGCTAGTATTCTCTTTCTAAGCAAAACCATTTTTCCAGGTAGCATCTTGCTAAGCTTTCTGAGTTTAAGCAGATGTTCACAATCTCTTCCCCAGTCCAACCCTGTGGGGTGCACTTCCTGTACCATTTACATTTGTTTTTCTGCATTAGTTGGGGGTGTGGAGGCAAGAAAACAATCATAAAAACTTCACTGATGAAATATCGACCACAGTGAAGCAACCTTAAATGGGAGATAACTCCTGAGAATTGTGTTTGGTTATCCACAGTGACTTAGTAATTAAAGTTTAATAAATAAATTAATGGGGTAATTGTATTTTATTTTTGCCTGGTTTCCTGCTGGCCAGGGAAGCAACTGGCAAGCTGTGGAAGCCTTTAGCACCTGCTCCTCAAATGGTCTCTTCCTTCTCTGGGGGATGTGAAGTTAATTCGAGCCTGGCAGGGGGCTGTGTGTTTCCCTGAGTTTCCATGTTTTGTGCTCCTGATCTGCTGTGTCAGGCCCATTAGTGGGAAATGGGACAGGCTTAGCTGGCCCAGTGTGTGCCGAAGGAAACAAAGCTTTGTGATAACATTCCCTCTATGTATTATTCAGTACCTGCCTATCACCACTGAAATATCCAGAGCATCACCCCATAACTGGGCTGCAAAAATATTTGGATGGTTGGGGTCTCTTCATCATTGGTGCCTCCTGTAAAGTTCTGGCAGGACCAGGTCCCATTTCTTCTTAGAGAGGAGGCAAGAAGACTTCCTGAGCTGTTTGTTGGTCCGTCCCCTGCTGTTCAAGCCCCAAATAATGAAAACTTGGCAAGTAGGTCAAATCACCCAGCCACACTATCTTTGCAGAATTGTGGAATGTCATTTTGGAAGGCAGTTTTAGAAATCATCTAATCAGCCCCACTCATTTTACTCACCAGTCAACAAGTATTTATTAAGCACTTACTATATGCCAGACTTCCCATGGATAACCTGAGTCAGGGTAATGCTTCAGAAAAATTAGAGAGTACAGGATCTGGAATCTGAGGATCTGGGCTTACTTCCTAATTGTATGACTGTGGATAAGGAACCTAACTTTCCTAGACTTGATCAGTTCTCCCAACTATAAAATGAGAGTGGTGGGCTAGATGACAAAGATCCCTTTCAGTTCTAAATCTGCTCTGGTCCTTTTATCAAACTGAAGAAACAATGATTTGGAAGAAAGTGAGAAGGAGAAAAGTTGTTGGCTTTTACCTGTAGCGGGCAACACACAGATGAACCTTCCCCGAGTATTTCTGCTTTGAGGTATTGGAATTCCGTTCATTATCCATCTATAAAAAAAACACAAAGAATTCTTTGATTGTTGAGGCTGTTAAGTAGGAGAGCTCAATGTTACAAACCCATGAGAGTTCCCATTCCTGACCCGGTATTTTCTCCACTTATACCAGAGCATTTCTCATATTCTTTTAATATAATCATAATCCTTAAATTTGTTTGTTAGGGGCCCCAAAATGCTTTCTATATCTAAAATCTTTCTACATCTAAAGACATTTATGTCATAGCTGAAAATCATGAACATTTAAAGCATAACAAAAGCTGACTACAGCTTTCGGTATTCTCAAGCTAAAAAGTGACTGAAGTTTGGGGACTTCCTATATAATGGAACATTTGCCTGGTCCTTTGAGAGGCATTGCTGTATTTTGAGACTTTTTTCTTTCATGGAATTTTTTATTGATGATTTCTGTTTCTTATATCATCATGGTATCTCACACGTCCTTCTTGCCCCCCACCCCCACCAGAGCCACCCCATATGAAATAGGCAGTTTGTTTAAGGAAAGGAAGAAATCAGCATAACTGATTGTGAAAGTCTGAAAATACATGCAATTTATAATATCTGTAGACCTCCCACTTCCACCAAGGAATAGGTTGAAGGTGTCTTTTCATATGTCTTCACTTGACCTTTATAATTTCTTTGCATTTTTAATTTTTTGGTGTGTATTGTTCTATCCATTTACATTGTAATTACTGACTTTGGATTTTTTTGCGGGAGCAGGGAGAAAGTGGCAATAGTTCGACCATTGAACTTTACAAGATTTCTCTGGGATTTGTATATTCACTTGGTGGATGCTGTCCAACTAACACCACTCCCACAAACTCTTCCTACCCCATCCCCCACCAAGATTCTCAATGTTTTCAGATGCACCAATAACTGGTTTCTAATTCAGCATGGAGACATTATCCCAGCAGTCCAGAAACTACTACTGTAAGTCATATGTAATTTATGTATATCTAATACCAGCAATGTTATACCCATCATGATAAAAGTCTGAGAGTGTAGTTAAAAGTTTAAACTATATAAGCAAAAAAACCTCCGGAGCCATGATTTCATCCTGGTGGGGATACTTCCTTCAGAGTTGCAAATTAGCAAATTGTTTATAATTAAAGAGTAGCCTGAAGACACTGGGAAGGTCCCAGAATCAATGTGTCAGAGGCACTATTTATACGTATTCTTCCTGACTACAAGGCCAGCCTTCTATCTACTACCAAAATCCATACTTACTTCTGTAGTTCTTCCTTGGTCTACATAGTATTTTTGCAAAATAGGTAGAGGGAAAGGTTTGGGATGAACACAACAAAGTAATTAATTGTAAACTGAGTGCTTTGGGTAATTATTAGAAGGAATACAAAATTCTCCAAGCATTATAGCATACTGAGACTACAATTTGAAATCCCTATGCTTCAACCTGGAAAAATTCAAAATCTGTGGGCCATGAAAGGATCAAAGGAGGTATATTCATTCATTCAACTTTGAGACTGGACACTTTACCCTGCTTGGAAGTCTGGGAAGACTTACTTGGTTACCAGGGCTGAAGTCTCTTGAATGCCAGGGGCTAGGAAGCCCTTTGAGGCAAGGGGTATTTTTTTCTGCTTTCTGTGCAAGAAGTCAGCTGACTAACTTCATAAGTCACTTATTATTGTTTTTCTTCATCCTTCATTCTCAAAGAGGACCATGATATCAGGGAGGTGATACAGTAACATGCAAGTGGATTGGATTTAAGTGAGGGAGGGTTGTTCAAAGTCTCTAGCTTTACTTTATCCTCCAGAGCCATCTGAGTCCAGTGGTGAGATATAGATCAGGATAACTGGAGATGACCCTCAGTGCAGTGGGAGACCTTGGTCTTTTTAAGCTAAGATCTTTAACAGGTTTTTGTTTGATTGAGGCGGTGCCCATTCACCTATTCAGTGATTAAGGCTAGATAAGAAATGAAGCAGAGAATGGCCTCTATAGTAAAAAAAAAATCAATCTGGGAGGGTAAGATCTTCATGGTTTCTTATTGTACATGACAGGACAAAGGAACCATGGGAGTATAGGGTTGGGCCAAGCCAAGGAGTAGAGCATTCATCTCTTGCATGTGCATCAACAACTTCTCAGCACTCAGTCTGAGGATCATTTATATTACCACACACGGCCGCTGACAAAAGACCTATCTCATCAAGGGTTTCTTAACGTCCTTCTAGTCAAGTGGTAGTCTTCCCAGACATAGTCATCAAATTCTCTTGAAGAATTTATACCTATGACATACCTTAGGCCCTCTCAATCAGCCTCCTTAACCATTGCTAATGACCTTAATGCTTGAGGCTTCAAGGATGCTTACTTTCCAAACAGGAAACCTAGACTTCCAAAGTGTCTTCATTGAAAAAATGAGCCTGTCATTTTCACTAACATTTAACGGGCAAACAGAACAAACATGGGACATCAAGAGGGTGGAAGGAAAGGCTGGAAAACAAAATTGTTCCTTTGCATACCCATTCCTCACAGAGGTGACAAGGACATAGGTATTGGGGAACAACTAGCTGTAGAGTGATGTCAAAGGAAGTCTACGTCAGGATAGGATCTATTAGAGGAAGGGGAGAGGGAAAGGAGGGAGAGAGGAAAGAGGGGAGAGAGGGATGAAGAGAAGGAGGAATAAGGGAAGGAGAAAGAAAGAAGAAAGGGAAGGAAGGAGGAAAGGAAGGATGAAATCATAGAAGCATAAAACTCAGGAGTTGGAAAGTGTTTCAGTGGCCAAGAAGAGGAGACCATACCACAATGTACCCAACAGGAAAGGAAGGAAGAAAGAAAAGGGGAAGGTAAGAAGGAAAAGGGATGAATGGAAAAGAGGAAAGAAGGAAAGAAAAAATGAGGGAGGAAAGAAGGAGGCAAAGAAAGGAAGAGAGTAATAGGGATGTTCAGGGAAGGAGTGAGGAAAGAAGGGAGAAAAGGAAGGAAGTGTGGGAGAGAAGGAAACAGGGTGGAAAAGAGAAAGAGCATGGAGGAAGTAAAGGAAAAAGGGGAAATGAGGTCATGGAAGAATGAAGGAATATTGAGGGATTAAAGGAAAGAAGGGAGGGAGAGGAAGGAAAGGAGAAGGAAGAGGAAGAGAAGGCAAAGAAAGGCAAGGGAAGGGGAGGCAAAGGAAAGCAAGGAAAGGGAAAGAAGATGCCTCCTTCTTGAATGTAGTAGTATAATAATATTGGAATTGGAAAATCCAGCAAACCCCTGGCACAGTCATATCAGGACTCACGTCTGATTCAAATCTGCATCCTGGGCTGCCAGATCTTGACCTGGATAGAAAAGTAGGTTTGACAGACAATGGTTCAGGTTTGTCACTGGAGAGTGGTCGGGATCGAATAAATTCAGCGATCACAGAATGACTTCCAGAAGTACTGTCCTGACCTGGCCATGAAAATAAAATAAAAAATAGAGAGAAATAAAATAAAATCTGAAACACACATGTATACACACACAGAAATCCAAGAGACAGTTATGTGAACATGGACATTAATGACAGCAGACCAATTCTATTGGGTGTGAACAGAGGTGATTCACCATAGTGGTGAGATCCAATTTCCCTAGCTTCATTTTCTCCATCTGTAAAATTGGCGGGGGTGGGGGGGTGGGTAATAACCCTACCTATTTCTCAGAGTTATTATGAAGAGCAAATGCAATAACACATTTCAAGTGCTTTGCAATACTGGCTATTGATCACAATAAAAAATCAGGTTCAATCCCCAGTAGTCTCCCAGAAGTCCTGCTCCTGAAGGCAGCACAATATAATATAAATAGTACTTAACTGGCTCATGAGACAGAGGGCTTGGATCAGAATCTTTCTGGTGTTTGCTACCTCTATGATCTTGGATAAATTGTTTCATTCCCTCACTTAATTTTCCTCATCTATAAAATGAAAAATAGGTATCAGCAAGTTTGAGGTTCCTTTGAGGTCTCTGAACCTATGATAAGTTATTATTCCCCTGAGTGGGAGACTTCCTCTGGGGGGGACCTGATATTTCCTTGGGGATGAGAGCTTTTATCATCTCCTCCTAAAGAGGGACCAAATGACTTTCTGGGTCCTAGGTAAGATGCAGTTGAGATGTGGTTCTATTGTATGAGGGAGTTAAGGGATGGGGTGAAAAATATTGGAAGAGTGATTAAATTCATTTCCCTCATATGTACATGTACTCTTCAAGAATTCCCATAGATGTAGACAACTAGTATTCTTTCTCTCACTCTTTTTAGGGTCAGTTCAAGTACTGTCTAACCCATGAAGCCTTTCTTGGTAACTCGAAGTCTCTGTGATCTTTCCTTCTTCTGATTTCATATTGTCCATGACACTCTTCTGGAACTTACCACATAGTGTCTCTTATTTTTATCTATTTATACATTGTGATATCCTCTCCTTACAATCTCAGGGAAATGACAAGCTCCCTGAAGGAAGGGAGTGTGTCATCCACAGAGTCAAGTAAAGTGCTTCAGTCATCTGAAACTTATCATGGAGTGTCTCTTATTTTATCTATCTTCTATCAATTATCAACTGTCTACTATTCTATCTATCTATCTATCTATCTATCTATCTATCTATCTATCTATCTATCATCTATCTATCTATCTGTCTGTCTATCTTTTCATCTATCTCTATCTTTGCATCCATCTATCTATCTTGAGATATCCTCTCCTCAACAAGATTGTAAGATCCCTAAGGGAAGGGAGTGAGTTCTCCACAATGTCTAGAATAGCGCTGAGTAGGTATCTGAAACTTCCTATGGACTATCTCTTATTTTTGCCTATTTGCATATTGAAATATCCTGTCCTCATTGAAATTGTAAGCTCCCTGAGGGAAGGGAAAGTGCCTTCTCCATGGTGTCTAGCACAGTGATGTGTGCAGAGAAGATATACAATGGGGTCATAGAAAGAACTCCCACCCTCTCATTTTACAGATATGTAAACTGAGGCTTGAGAGGTTGAATGACTTTTCCAGGGGCTTGTTTCCTTTGTAATAAAAAAAGCCTGTATCTCTGAATTCTTACAGTGCTTCTGGTCTAGCTCATTTTCTCCACTGAGATGATGTAGTGCAGTACTTTGGAAAGAGCTTTAGGTTTGTGGTATGGTGGTTTGAGGGTTGGATTTGGAATCATGTTAGGTTTCAAATCACATTAGATTCAAATGACTATGAGGTCTTTAACAAGCTGCTTAACCTCTGTGGGCCCCTTTGTACACTCTACAGCAGGGGTGGGAAACCTTGGGCCTGGAGGCCACATGTGTCCTTCTAGGTCCTCAAGTGAAGCCCTTTGGTTTGGATTCAATCAAAGGGCTGTACTTGAGGACCTTTGGCTGAATCCAAACTTCACAGAACAAATCCCCTGAATAAAAGGATTTATTCTATAAAACTTGGACTCAGTCAAAGGGCTGCACCTAAGGACTTAGAAGGTCATATGTGGCCTCCAGGTAGAAGGTTCCCCATCCCTGCTCTACACCCTTCCCTGTACCCCCTATACTGTGTAGTATAGTGACTGCTTGCCATTCATTGAACAGGACTCTTCGTTGCCGGACTCCAGGCATTTTCTCCATGTCTGGAATGCTCTGCCTCCTAGTTTCCTGGAGGGAAGTTCTTCCTTCAAAGTCTACCTAAAACCCAATCTTCTAAGGGAAACTTTTCCTGATCCCCCTTAATCTAGACTAGGGATTATCACCAATTTAAAGTGTGTTGTCTCCCCATTAGACTGTGAACTTCTTGAGAGCAGGGACTATTTTTTTTTTTTTGCCTTTCTTTGTATTCTCAACTCTTAGTACAGTGCTGAGCATATAGTAGGTATTTAATAAATGTTTAAGGACTGACAGACTGGGCCTCAGTTTCCTCACCTTTAAAATGATAGGATTGGACTGACATTTTAAATAAGGCAATCAGGGTTAAGTGATTTGCCCAGGGTCACACAGCTAGCGAGTGTCTACATTTGAACTCAGTTCCTCCTGGCTCCAGGGCAGGTGCTCTATCCAATGTACCACCTAGCTGCCCTGAAAGGGAGTTTTCTCAATGGAAGTTCCCTATATTGATGAAATCCAGATTTAAGAAAATATTTAAGGCATTATGCTTGGCACTGGAGGATACAAAAGTGCTTATGGTCTTCTGGGAAAATATAACAGATCACCAGGTAAGTGTATATAAGATAATTTGAAGAAGGTGAGAGTACGAAGAAGCAGGCTGGTCAAGAAATACTGTGGGTAGGAGGTGCATCTGTGGCAAGCCTTGAAGGATGCTAAGAGTTAAGAGAAAAAGAGGGAGAGCATTCTAGGAAGGGCTGTTCTGTGTTGGGGTGCACCACTGGTACAAAGGTCCAGGGGCTGGAGATGGGAGGCTGAGTTAAAAGAATTAACTTGGCTGGGACATAACAGTTCTGGAAGGGTAATTATTATATAATGATGCTCAAAAACAGTAGGCTAGAGGCAGATAGGGAAAGACTGTAAATATCAAGCCAAGTTCTATTCTAGGGTCCTCTCAATTGTCCTGGTCAGTATTTCTGTTCATTATTCATTTCATGCTATTTGTCCCAGGCTGTGCCTCGTGGCATCCATTCCACCCTCCACAGAGGCTGCAGTGGCCTCCTTCTACCCTCTGCCTGCATGCTGGGTGGCTAGTGCCACTCCAACTTCCTCATCTGGGGACATTTCAGCCTGAGTCCTGTTACTCTGTATGTCAATAAAAGATGCTGGATCATCAGTTTTTCTTATTCAGGACCATAGACTTGAACCTTAGAGATTGTTCAGCCCAACAGCTTTTTCTTTTTTTGTAGAGGCAAAGTTTGATGTTGAAACTAAAGTGTTAACTTCTGACTCAGGAGTGGAAGGAAAGAAGAAGGGAGGGAAAGAAGGAAGGAAAGAGGGAGGAAGGAAGATGGAGAGAGGGGGGGAAAGAAGGAAGGAGGGAGGGAAAGAAAGAAAAATGGAAGAAGTCAGGGAGGGAGGGGAGGAAGGAAGATTTATTTAGCTAAACACTTTACAAATATCTGCATTTCATCCTCACAACAACCCTGGGAGGGAAGTACTTAAAGACTCTGAACTAGGAGGAATGTTTGAGACCATCAAGTCCAATTGCCTCAGTTTTACAGATGTGGAAACTGAGTCTCAGAGACATTAAGTGACTTACCTAGGGCCACACAGCTAGTAAGTGTCTCAGCTTATAGAGTCCTGGAATTCAGCCTGGGACAAGTTAAGTGACTTGCCTGGGGTGTCACAGACAGTAATGTGTCAGACGCAGGACCTGACCCAGGTCTTCCAGCTTCTGAGTTCAATTCTCTCTCTACTGTGTCATAATGCCTCTTACAAGGCACTTATGAGAATAAAGTGTACAATGTACTTTGTAAACCTTAAAATACTATGTAATTGTCAGCGACTATTAGTTGGGTTTTTTTAACAGATGAGGAAGCTGAGGTTCATAGAGGTTAAGTGATTGCCCTTGATTCCATATCCAATGGTTTCTCCCCGCTCCTGGGCCAACCCCCACACTGGGATGTATGAGATTCTGTCCTTTGTTTAAATAGGTTAAACCATTTCACAAGGCAGAAAAGCAATTAATCTACACAGGAAGTGTTTGTTGTGAATGTCTATGTGGCCAGAGCTCAGATCCTGCTGGGTTTCCCAACAGGGAGACCTGCACAGTCATAAAACCTTGAGAACTGGCCTTCCTCGTAGAGAGGATATTTTAAAAGATTTGCTTTGAGAAGCTGTTATTAAAAATAAATGTACTTCAATATTGCTTTGACCACCCAGAGTGATAGTACTTCTAGACTATACTAAACATCTTTTAACTTTTTAAAGTGGCTCCCAAGCAGCAATTGCAAAAGACTCATTGATTTGTCCCCACTGCAAGATTGATAAATCAGAAGTGTCCCAATGTATGGCATCTTTCCAGGAAGCCCAGTGGCTTGGCACAGATCACCACTGGGTCCTCCTCCTACAAGAAGAAATGACAGAGGAATTCCTTGGTCTACAAATACCACCTACTTCATCTTTAGATACTTGGAATAGTAAATGGAACCTGGCATCAGAGGGATCAGAAAGGAGGCAGCTTGGGACAATAGAAAGAGCTCTGGCTTTCTAGTCAGAGGACCTGGATTCAAATTCTGCTTCTCGTGGTTACTACCTGTGTAAACTTAGGAAAGTCTTTTAACTTCCTGGGTCCAACCATTAGTGTGTAAACTCCTTGAGGGCAGGTTTGTTTTTTTTTTATCTCTCCAGTACTTAGCACAGTACCTGGCGCTTAGTAGGTGTTTGATAAATGTTTATTGATTGATCTGTAAAATGAGGTTGGGCTAGATGGTCTCTAAGATCCCTTCTGGCTCTGGATCTATGAACCAATTACCCTGAGCCCTATTGTGACCTCGGACCTCCACGGTGACTGTGATGCCAGTGAAGCGTTTTGTCCACCTCCCAACCCTTCCTTTCCCACAGGCATACACATCTGAGTCCAAGTCCTTCCTATTACAGAGGAAAACATTTACAAAGCTCATTCACACTAACCTGTGAAAGACTGATAGTACCCTAACTCTCTCAGGGGAGTTTGCATTTTAAATGTGGAGTCTTAAGGAAATCAATACAGAATCAAAGGGAATTTACAAATAATAGGGACGCCTTGGGCAGCACCGGGAGATATATTTTTACTCAGAGGACTTGCTGGTGCTTCTCCAATTGATCTCTCAATTGATCAACAGGCATAGAGGCAGAGGAGCTGGGTTCAAGAGCTGTTCCTGATACTTACTAGTTCCGTGACCTTGGGCAGGTTATTTAACCACCCTTGGTCTCACTCTATGCATCTATAAAATAAGCGGTTTGGACCAGATGGGCTCTGAGGTCTGGTTCGTGGGGCAATCAGGAGCTTTGCTGGCCACTGGTAGACACCATTGATGACAGTCACATCCAACATACCTCTAGGTAAAAGCCTCACAGAGTCATGGAACAACAGCACATGAGAGGATCTCGTTGGATGTCTAGTCCAAGAGGTTGTGCAATCTCTTCTTGAAGACCTCAAATGATGGAGATTTCTCCATATTCCCCTTCCCCCCATGGTTTCTGTCCCTCTGACTCTCTCCATCCATCCTTTCGCAGATGCAGACTTGGAACTTGAAGGGACCAGGGGTCAGCTACACTAATCCGTTATTTAACTCACCTAAGTTAACATATGTAAAGTGCTTTGTAAACATTAAAGTGCTATGTGAATATCAGTGTTATATGGTATATGGTATTATTATCATTATTAGTTTACAAGTAAGTGAACAAGTCCATAAGGATGAAGTGACTTACCCAATAAATGCCAGTAAATGGTAGATTCAGGATATGAAACCTAGTCCCTTGTTTCCATATCTAGCATCTTTCCTTTATGAATATATCATCCTGTTCCTAGCCATGGTCATCATCTCTTAAATGATCTCTAGCTTATATCGACAACTTCCCCAGAAAAATATTGTGCCCAAAACTGTATGTAATAGCCCAGATGTGGTCTGACCAAGGAAGAGTGTAATTGAGACTACTGCTTCTTTCTTTCTGAAAACTATACCTTCTTGATGCTGCCTATAATCTCATTAGCATTTTTATCGCATTTCACATTGTTGAACAATACTGAACTTGCAGTTCAAACCAGGTCTTTTCAAATGAACTATTATCTAACTATATATCCTCTATTTGGTGGTTAGGAAACTGATTTTTTCAACCCATGCATAAGACTTTACATTTTAACTCAAATTTAATCTTAACTTGATTCAGCCTATTGTTGCAATTAAATATCAGCCCTGTATTCCTCTGTCATTTCTTCTTGTAGGAGGAGGACCCAGTGGTGATTTGTGTCAAGCCACTGGGCTTCCTGGAAAGATGCCATACACTGGGACACTTCTGATTTATCAATCTTGCAGTAGGGACAAATCAACGAGTCTTTTGCAATAGCTGCTTGGGAGCCACTTTAAAAAGTTAAAAGATGTTTAGTATAGTCTAGAAGTACTATCACTCTGGGTGGTCAAATGTATGGATGAGACTGTAATGTGGTAAGAATATACATGAGAGTGTCCTGGAAAGACAGAACTCATAAACACATGCAATGGCCACCACTGTCACTTTAAGAGCAAGATGGTGTAGGGATGACGAGCTGACCTCGTAATCAGGAGGACATAGGGGATAAAGTTCTACCTTTGACACATACTGTCTGTGTGACTGTGGGTAAGTCATCTAACTTCTCAGTGTCCCAGGCAATTTTCTAAGTTCATCAGATTCAGAAGAGGTGCTGATCTGAACTGGACATTTCCCATGACCTCCTGGTTGGCTTCCTTACCTCAAGTGTCTCCTCTCCCATGTCCATCCTCCACACATGGTTGCCAAATGAATATTCCTAAGTCACAGGTCCAACCATCTTATTTCCTTGCTCAAAAGGGTCACATGGATGACTCCACACTACCTTTTGGATAACATCTGAATTTATTTGGCATTTAAAGCCTTTCACAATCTGGCTCTGTTCTACCTCGGCAGGCTTCTCACATGTTACTAGATATCTACATTTCAGTCAAACTGGATTGCTTGCTATTCCAAGGCATAGTCTCTTTCTCCCAACTCTGTGGCTGTGTACAATCTTTCTCCCATGCCGAGAATGCACTCCCTGGTCCCCTGTCTTTAATAACCCTGCTTTCTTCAATGATCAGTTTATGTACCACCTTCTACACAAAGCCTTTCCTGTTTCCCTCAGCAACTAGTCCCCCCACTTATAATTACTTGCTTTGTGCATAGTTTATATTTTTAATTTATGTTCACACTGTTTTCCCTAAAAGAATGTAAGTCCTATTTCGTTGTTTCTGCATCCTCAGAACCCTAGGACCTTGTTCCTCTTGACTTATTTTTCAGTCATGTCTGACTCTCCATGACCCCATTTGGGATTTTCTTAGCAAAGATACTGAAGTAATTTGCCATTTCCTTCTCCAGTTCATTTGACAGATGAGGAAACTGAGGCAACCAGTATTAAGTGACTTGCCCAAGGTCACACAGCTAGTAAGTGTCTGAGGCCAGATTTGAATTCAAGCAGCAAGTCTTCTCGACCTCAGGCCCAGCACTCTATCCACTAGATTCCTAGCTTTCCCCACTTAGGAGCTTAGAGGTAATCTAGTTGAGAGGTAACATTCCCAAGCATAGAGTCAGATTAAAATGTAATTGGAAATATTGGACAAAGTAAATAAAAAATACAACAAAGATCATGTTCATATGTGCTTTTCTAAGTCAACATGTACCCCCTGAGATTCTTGTGTATGGTTTTTCTATTTGAGTCTGACACCACTGATCTTGGCCAATTCTCACATTTTTCAGACAAGGAAACTGAGACACAGAGAGGTAATACAAGTGAATTCACATAGATAGAAGAAAAAAGATGGAATTCAAACTCTGGTCCTCTGATGGCAAACCCAGGCTTCTTCCCATTGCTTCAGAAATTTAACCCATGTATTCAAAGAAGTCAATGTAGTAACATTCTCCTACCTGTTTAATTGAATTCATTTTAATTATTTTTTCTTTTCTATTTTTCTATTTTTTTTAATATCACTAACTACCCAGTTGATTCAAGGACATATTTCCTGCTGCTTGCCTCTAGCACCAAAATTGTTTGTTATGTCTACTGTTCCTAGGGCATTGCAGTAGGAGGACCCCCTAACTAGTCTATGAACCAATAGAGGGTACTGATCCCCCCACCCCCAACAAGGAACCAAGAAAGATCTGCTAGATCTACCCTGGACCAGGAAAAAGCTAGACTGTGTTTAATACATCATAGGATCATCGATTTATAACTAGAAGGAAGACAAGTTGACACTGAGTCCAATCCTCTCACCCCCATTTTACAGATGAGAAAAATGTGCACAGAGAAGGCAAATGAATTATTCAAGACTTGACACCTGGACAATGTTCAAGGCAGGACTTGAAACCAGATCTTTCTGGATACAAGTCTATTGCATTAGACACTATAGCGTGCTACCTCTCTCTTTTGCTATTTTTGTTCCAAAGATTAGGCTTTAGCATTTAACTTTTCTAGATTAGAAAAGCATCAGCTTCTAAAGTCAGTGAAATCTAGGGACTGTGGTCTTGCTGCATTTAACTTTGTGTGCATCTTGGGCCCCAAACTGCTCTGAGTGTTGCCTAGACTTGCAGAGCTCTTTCCTCTCATCCCTCGAGTTTCCTTGAATAAACCCTGTGATGTTTTCACTTGTGATCAGGTTCCCCCCTCACACATTTAACATTAAGCTCAGTTGCCATCACCATGGTGTTTTCCAAGCAGAAATTTCATGGCTAAGATAGAACTTCATCGCCACTTTCCTAAGCATTGGTTTTTTCCAAATCAAAGTAGCTCTGACACCTTTGTGGCGATTGTCATCACTGGTGAATTATGGCAATGCCCTCACATACGAATTCCTAAGAGAAGCAGTTATGATTGCATTCCTCCCCCACACAGATGGCAATGATGACTCTGAGTATAGTGTATCAAACTCAAATGAGGCCATGAAACCAGACATAAGGATCCCTGTGGGTTGCAGATTGACTCAGAAAACCACATAATAGCATTCTCTATGGTTTTTTAAATTTTTATTTATTTTGTAAAATATTTCCCAATTATATTTTAATCTGGTTATGGTGCTGGGGCATGTTGTGGGTCTCATGGAGGCAACATTTTTGACACTTCTGACTCAGTCTATAAGTCCTCTGCAGCTGTCCCTGTCCAAGGTACAGGGAATCAACCAGGGTCCC
Organism: Bettongia penicillata ogilbyi; assembly: GCA_023548195.1. Taxonomy (NCBI): domain Eukaryota; kingdom Metazoa; phylum Chordata; class Mammalia; order Diprotodontia; family Potoroidae; genus Bettongia; species Bettongia penicillata. The sequence continues at coordinate 8,144,735 of JAJHZJ010000331.1, read as the reverse complement.
ACAGTTAATCACTGTCAGAGGTGGGATGTGAACTGAAGTCTTCCTGCCTCCAACTCCAGTACTTTCTGATTTCAAGTCATTTCCTCTCCTGAGATAACCTCAGGTCCTACCAGGGCAAATTGAGTTAGGAAGAGGTTTCTGATCTCTTACCTTTGCCAAAGGAGGTGGCTATTCCATTCATAAAGTGGGTGAAAGGCTTGTTAGGGGAGCCCGGGATATCCAAAGACACCACAGAGTTACTGCTCAACAGATCAATCTTCCCCGCCTGCTTCCGAAACTTCTCCAGCTCCCTAGACAGGAGGTTGAACTGCTCACTTTGGGTCCGACATTTCTCTTCCAGCTCTCGAACCTTGGACTGCACAACAGGGGCATGGAGATAGGGTCAGTGGGGAGGCAGGTCCCCCAGAGTGGGCTGGTATGGCAGGAGACTGGCTCCTGGTTTGTGGAGTGAAGAAAGGGAAGAGTGGGTGAAAGAAATTCAGGCTATGTGAGGCCCACACAGACTGCCAGCTGAGTAACTGGCCCAGTTCCATCCCATATTAACGTATAAAATCATAGGTACCAAACTGTCTGGCAAGCATTAGGAAGATATTGCTGAGGATTTCTGGGCAGCCTGAGTCTTTTGGGAGTGGGAGGAGTCAGCTTCTGTCTCTGGAAGTTTGATTTGAAGGCATTAGTCTGGGATGTAGGAGGAATTAGGTGGAGTTGCTCATTGGCTATCATCTGCTAGAAGCCCCTAAGAAAATAGCCTTTTTCACCAGGGGGAAGTTGATCTTGGTCTGTCTCCACTAGGGTCAAGTGTACAACGTCAAGGTCTCATAGCCCTTGTATATGTTGTCTCTCCTGAGAGAGTAAGGATTGTCCCATTCTTTGTATGTGCATCTCCAGAGTTTATCAGAATGCATGGCACATAGTAGGTGCTTAATGCTTATTGAACAATTGACTGTTCTGGTGGATATGGTTAGGACAAGGGCAATTGACAGGAGGGGGTTTTACTCTAGATAAAATTAGGAAGGACAAGTTCAATCAATAGACCCATCAATAAACATTGATTGGATACCTACTATGCACCAGACACTGGGCTAAGTACAGGAGATAGAGACAAAGACAAAAGAATTTCTATTTTCAAAGAGCTTACATTTTAGAATGGGGAGATGACATGATAACATATATATCAATATATTCAAAATAAATACATACAGCTTGGAAGTAGGGGTAAGTGGGGAGAATCAAGGAAGACCTCATGTAGAAGAAGGTAGTGTTTGAGCTGAACTTGGAAGAAAATCTCAAGAAGACTTTGGCTGGACCCTTCTATCTCCTCTTTCCTCTCTGTCCCTGCTTGCTCCCATCTGTCCACCCCTACCCAACAAAGCAGACCTCAGCATGAGAGAATGTATGCCATGCCATGCCACTTCCCAGGATCCTTAGCCTCTTCTTCTTCCACCATGACACGTGGGGCTGCGAGCTTCCCTTGGAAGGCTAGCTGGGTGATCTTGGGCGATCTTGCCTTCAGATCTCTGAGCCCCAGTTTCTTCATCTGATAAATGTGGATAAAAACAGTCCCTGCCCTCCCTATCCTGTCTACCTTAAAACATTATAGTGTGCATGTTCAGGATACTTACTGGATGAGGCAGAGTAGAAAAAGCTTGTGTTTGAGTTTCACTCATAATACGTAACATTCTAAAAGTCTTAGGGCCATTTAAAGCATTAATAGCTAAAATAGTTATTAAGTAACTATTTAGGGGAGGGGAGGGATAAGGAATAAGCATTTATGTAGCACCTACTGTGTGCCAGAAATTGTGCTAAGCCCTTTTAAAAAATATCTCATTTGATCCTCACAGAAATCGAGAGTTAGGTGCTGCTATTATCCCCATTTTACAGAGGAGGAAACTGAAGCAAACAGAGTTTAATTGACTTGTCCATGGTCACACAACTAATTAAGTATCTGAAACCAGATTTGAACTCAGGTCATCCTGACCCGAACTAATAATTAATTAATTTCTGACAAATAAATAAATAAGTTAGTGGATTTCTGGACTTGTTAAAATATTTAAAAATATTTATTAGTTATTAATGTAATTATTATTTATTTCTGACTTGAGGCCCAGCACTCTCTCCACTGTACCACATACTTAACTCATTAGATGATCTTAGGTGAGTTTCCATCTGATCAATGAACACAAAAACATCTGTCTGCCTAATCCTGCTCTGCCAACCCTGGGGGGTTGTTCCAAAACTCAAACGAGTTCATCTATGGAAATGAGCTTTGTGAACTATGAGACGCTATTATACACCTTTAAAGATTATTAATAACAACCATCATTTATAATTCAACCCACAAATAACGATTCACATTTAGAAGATGCTTTAATGTCTGAAAAGCACTTTACAGTATTGTTTTATTCTATCCTCCTTAAATCCTTGCCAGGAAGGTACTACGATTATCCCCACTGTACAAATGAAGAACTAAACATTGATTAAGCTCCTAATGCATGCAGAGACTTATGCTAGGGGACAAAGATTTAAATAATCTCCTAGCTGATACTATGGAATAAAAGGGTTTGTTCTTATTCAAGAGATTTCAGGAAGAAGGTGGGGGAAGATCCTGTCAGGGGAAGGAGCATAACAAGTTCCCTTGAAATTATGTACAACATAGAAAATTACTAATAATATCTAAGGCTAGATTTGAACTCAGGTCTTCCTGACTCTAAGCCCAGCACTCTATCCATTGCATTTAATATAAAACCTCCTCAGTCCCACATCATTTTATTACAGGGTCTCAGAGTGGAAAGGGATCTCAGTGACTATTTAATCCAACCCATCCCTGAACAAGAATTCCATCTACAATACCTCTGGCATGTAGTCATCCAGGTTTTGCTTGAAGTCCTCCGGAAACAGGAATCCACTATCTCCTCTATACTCAGCTGATCTGGATTCTTTGCCTTATGGGACTTCCTTTGGTAAAGCCAATGACTGATATGAACTCTGTACTCCAATCTGATTCAAAGTTCTGGTATTTTAAAATGACGGTCAGTCTTCCTCCCTCCCCCACAGGCAGCGAGCCTGCTGATTTCCCTGGTACAGAATGAAGCGCTATTTGTTTCTGTGAACACAGCTTTCTAAAAATAAATCTAATGAATTCCAAACCTATAATTAATCTCTTCAATTCATAAAATATCAGTAAATTTATTCCTACTCAGAAAAAAACAAATCTGAATGGATTAAGCTGGTGATTTATCCTTCCATGGACGGAGCAATCAACAACTGAAACCCAGGGGCTGCTAAAGAAAATGACCTTTCAAGCAGATTACCTTTGTCTTCCTTGGCCTATTCACATCTAGCTGAGCTCAGTCCCCCAATTCCTGAATTCATCTTGACTCTGTTTCTTCTTAGAATTCCCTGGTACCATTATAGGTTACAGGTCATAGAGTCACACAATGTCAGGGTTGAAAGAGACCTCATAGACAACCTAAGCATCCTCACCACAATATATCCAACAAAAGGTCAATCCAGCCTTTGCTTGAAGACCTCTAAAAAGGGGGAGCCCCTTGGCTCCTGAGGGTCAAGGTCAAACCCAAGGTAAAAAAGAAAAGGGCAGTTCCCATACAGTTTCCAATCAAGGAAAGATAGCATAATGCAGTAGATTTGGATTTGGTTCTAATCTTGGCTCAGCCACCACCTTTGTGACCTTGGGCAAGTCTGTTTCATTTTTCCCATCTGCAGGGCCTAGGCTAAATTTCTAAATGCTTTTTTAGCTCAAAAACCCAAGATTCTAGATGCTTAAAACATAAAACTTATGTTTTAAAGGGATCTTTTCCCTTAGTCTTTATAGAGTTAAGGTCAGTGACTTTGACGTAAGAGAACGGGAATTTTCTCATTCTTGAAACTCCTGGGAAAGAAAGACAGTAGGCTAGATCAAGGCGTAATTATAACAACATGGAAAATCTTAGGCTGAAAGCAAATCCTATTCCCTCATTTTACCAATAAGGAAGCTAAGGTATAGGGACGTTAACAGTAGGGAAATTAATCAGATGTAAACTAGTCCAAAGTCACAAGGTAGTCATACTTGTCCTACCTATCACAGCAAAACAGAATTTGAACCCAGACCCTCTAGGACTAACCTGTCTAGGTCTTCTAGGACCCACCTTCCCCTCTACCTACACCATAGCACCTTTTCTCAATGTTGATTACATTGCTACCACCAAGATTAGACCCAAGGATATATAGGACAGAAATCAGGCAGAGAAGGGATTATGGTTATTCTTTGTCCCATTTCCAATCAGTTTCTGTTAGGATGATTGACCTCAAAATTCTAAGCAATCAAGGGGCAGGGCTGTTAAATGAATTTAAATGGGGCTAATTGCATAATACTAGATATGAGTTACACCATAATAGTTTGTCCCACTGTGGCCTGTACTAGAGGGCCATTGAAGCTACCCTGGCTATACCTCTACCCCTGACATGTGGGGTTTGAGGAAATGACCTAAGATGAGCTCCTCCCACTGAAGAAAAGGAATGCTTAATATAGAAATCATCTACCTATATCTTCTCAGATATAAATTGATCCTGACTGGGTCTCTATGGACCCAATTTATGCCTCACTCAGGGAACTCAGATATTTTTATCAATGATTTGGAGAAGGATGTAGATGGCATGTTTACCAAATTTGCAGAAGATATAAACTGAAGAGGAAATTATTACTAACATATTGAATGATAGTCATAATCCAAAAATATCTCAACAGCCTAAAATATTGGACCAAATTTAACAAGTTGAATTTGAATAGGGATAAATTTAAAATCTTGAAAAAAAATCTTTCTAAGTACAAAGTGGGTAGCATAGCAAAGTTCCTCTAAAAAGATCAATGGTAGAGGAAGTAAAGGATTTAGTAAGCTCCAAATAAAGGTTGATTTCATGCTGTAGACCCATATTTGAGAGAGTTTAGTAGGGACAAATATAATCCAATATTTGACTAAAAAACCAATTGCATAGGAAATGGAAGGAGGTTCATGTCTAGTCAACTATTCATATGAAAAAGATCTCTGGAGGTTTTAGTATACTGCAAGCCCAATATGAATCAAGAGCATGACCCAGCAACCAAAAAGTGCTAAAGTGATAATAGGCTTCATTAAGGAAGAAAAGATCCAGGGCAATGGGGATTATAGTCCCTTTGTAGTCAAGTTCAGTCAGTTCATATTTGGAGTGATGGGCTCACATCTGGGTACCACATTTTAGGGAAAATATTGACAAAATATTGAGAATATCCAGGATGGTGAAGAAACCCAAGTTCAAGTCATTTGGAAAAGCCAGGGATGGAAAAGGAAGACTTTGTAGGGGACATGATAGCTATGTTTGGGTACTAAAAAGGCCAGTATGTAGAAGAAGGATGCCTCATTCCATTTGGTCCCAAGAGTACAAAACGTGACTTACGATGAGTTACTTGGCAGATTTTGGTTATATATGCACAAAAATGTCCTTACTGAGCTATCCCCAAATGGGAGGTGGTGGGTTTCCTATTATTGCTGAAGGTTTTAAAGAAGCCAGAGGGTCATTCATCAGGGATGCTTTAGAAAGGTTTCTCTATTAAAAAACTGTCAGTGGTTCCCTTGGCTCATTTTCTATTTTCTAGTGTTATACTATCCCCCTTTGTACACTGTGTTTCAGTCAAACCAGAAAACCTTGCCTCCTGAAAATAGGTGGACCTAGAGCATGGGCCAACATGTATCCAGGAAATCCAGCACACCCAAGGTCAATCATTACATAGATTCTTTTTCCTTGTCCTCAGAGTCCATACTCTATGAGGGTCTACGCTTCAGAATGTACTCTGTGCTCTCCCATCTCTATTCTTTTGCTCATAATGTGCCCTGAGGCTCCGCCTGTTGAATTCTTACCCATTTCCTTCTTGAAGGCTCTCTTGTATTCGAAGATTAATGATGACTTCCCCACTTAGATTACACATACTTCTTTTTTTGTACCTCTCTAATACATTTAACAAATAATGCTTGTTTCTTACTAGCCTATGATGTCCCTGAGGGCAGAGAATGTCGGATTATTGTGTCTCCCTCAGAAGCTCAGGACTCTTTGCCCACAGTGGGTATTCAACAGATATTTACCAAATTGATACAATACATGTTCATGAAATACTACTATGTGAAAGATATTTAAAAGTATAGTGTGGTGGCTAGAGTGTTGACCCTGTGTCAGATACAATTTTGTGACGCTTGCAATTTACTTAAGCTCTACGAGCCTCAGTTTCTTCATCTGTAAAATAGGAATGATAATGATAGCACCTATCTCACAGGGTTTTTTTGAAAATCAAATGGCACAACATAAAATTCTAATTATTAGTATACTGGCTCTATGGCACTGGACAAATCCTTTCAATGCCCCACTCCCAACACTCTGGGCAACTTTTTAAAACTCTTAAGTTGCAAAAAAAAACCTAATAAAACAAAAAAACCCCAATCTACATTGGTTCCCTTAGCCAGTGAAGTTACATGTCTTGTTAAAAAAAAGACAAATTGTGAGATATGTTGTTAGGTATTGGATGAAGAGATGAAAGAAAGAATGAATGAATTTTCAGAAACAGTCAACTCTTTCTCAAGCAAGTAGAAATGAGACACTTGAGAAACTTGTCTAGTTTTTCAGGGCACTTGGGCATAATTTTTTTAAAGCCCCCACTTCAGCATCTACTCTCCCTCTCTCTTCCCCTAGGCATCACCATCATAGAAAAGAAGGTGAAGGGATCTGGGTGTATCACTATCCCTTTCCCGTCACCCCCAGGGAACTCCCTTGCTATTGAGCCCTGATCTGTAGGAGAAGTATCAATGGATCTACAGATTGGTTTTTGTGGTTCAAGCAGTCACACAGTATCATAAATTAACATCTGGAAGAAACCTCGGAGACCTCGGAGTCTAACAACTTCCTTTTACAGATGAGGAAACTGAGGTCTAGGAAGATTAAATGACTTGCTTAAACTCACACATACAGTAAGCATCAGAGGAATCCAGGTCAGAGGATCCTATATTTAGAACTAGAAGGAACCTTAGTGTCCAGCTAGTCTGACCCCATCCCACCCCTGACTTTATAATTGAGGAAACAGTCCCAGAGAGGTAATGATATACCCAGGGATACACAGGGAGTGTTAGGGAAGAGATTTGAATCCAACAAACCCATTCCTCTTGCCACTATAAAACTTCCTATTGCCTGATACTATTTGGGGAGGGAGAGGGCACAAGCCACCCAGGGAGGGAATCCCCAGCATGGGAGTATAGGGTCTCCCAGGTCAGCAGCTAGGATGGCTGTTTTTGTCTTTTGGAGTTCCAGAATGAAAACCTCCCCAAATGTTGGCAGCCTAGAGAAGGCTTGGATGAATGATGCTCTGGGATGTAGCTGAGCTGGAAAGGAGGAAAGAACTGGTTCCTACTAATAAAGGAAAACTATGTGCCCCTGAGCCTTTTGCTTCCTCCTTTTTTGTAATCCATGCTCTTCTGCAGCAGGCTGGTTTATTTGCACACCAATATTTATTTTGGGCATTCAGAGGTTTGCCATTTCCCTGGTTCAGCTCCTCTGCTGGGTAGGGTGGGACCATGACTGCATTAACCCTCGGCTGCATTTATAAATCACTGTTTACACTTGTCTCCTGATTCTGAGCCACCTGCAACTTTGAAAGTGGCACACAACCCCAGCTCGGAATCTGCCATGAGCCAGCAGGCAGCGGGGGCAGTGGTGGCAGCATCCCCGTCATCAGGCAAATGAGCTATAATTGGAAGCAATGGTGAAAACTTGCAAATGTGGATGTGGAAATTTAGAAAAATGAGTAAAACAAAATGCAAAAACATGACTTCCAAGATTCCTTTACTTGGCTTTTTATTTGTGAAACTAACTGGGTTTCTCTGACACAGGAAGAATCTTAAAGATTAAACTCTCCAGGGATGCAGATATTTCTTTGTTTGGATAGGAATACGTGAATTGCATACTTGCTAAAATCTGCACAGTTGAGTATGTCAGCAATGAAGAAGGCCAATTAATACATTCATGGCATTAGTGAAGTCATTAATTAGGGTTAATTAGTAAATCCATTAATTAGGGGTTCGGTAGTACTACTGTCTTTTGTTAGGGTCCTGTTTCTAATTCAATGATAACTCTAAACATTTAGTCTTTTTATGTAATTTATTCCATTAGACAGCCTGAGTTCCTTGAGAGAAGGGACAGGTTTTTTGTAATTTTTAGCCTGTCTTTTTATTCTCAGTGCTTAGCTCAATGTCTATCACATAGTAGGTCTTTAATAAATGTTACTTAACTGCCTTCAAGCTAACGTCCACTGCTTTCATTAGTCGTTGGTACCAGAAAATGAAAAAAAGTATTTGAAGTTAAATATGCATGTGTTTGTGTTATAGTTGCAGGCCAACATCCTTAGCTGGGTTGTCATTTACCAATGTATGAATTGATCTATGAACTTGAAAAGTTGGAATGAGCCTTGAATATCATAAGCTTATAGACCTAGAAGGAACCTCAGTGGTCATCTAGTCTATTTTGCAGGTAAGAAAACTGAGACCCAGTACAACCTGATCATTTTACAGATGAAGAAACTGGTACCCAGAAAAGAGACATAATTTAGCCCAGACTGCACAGCGAACTGGTTGGTGGCTGATCTAGGACGAGAGCCCAGGTCTTGTGACTCCCATTTCCAGGGATCTATATACAATACCATTGCAATAGTCTATGATGATTACTGAATTTATAATTTAAATCCTTTCAAATGTGGAAGGCCTTCTTTGATTTAAATAGCTATGAGAAGATTCTATAGTCATTTCCACAGAACCCTTTGTCGGATCTCAGACTTCTTGCCTTCTGTAGAAGACACTAGAAGAGGATCAGTCACTATGTATATTTTTCATTACCATATCTGTCATTTATTCCATAAATGTTAGATTAACAAATGAATACCCATTCCAACAGAAGGACAGAACTGAAATTCATACATTTGTTAATGATTTATTCCTAAAGATATTACCCTTAAGCCATGATATGCAAACATCTACTACATGTCTATCTGTATATATGAATGCATGTATCACACATATATCAATCTACCTACCTATCTTTATCCTTCCTTCCTCTCCTTCTTCCTCCCTCCCTCCTTCCTTCCTTCCTTCCTTCTTTTCTTCCTTCCTTCCTTCCTTCCTTCCTTCCTTCCTTCCTTCCTTCCTTCCTTCCTTCCTTCCTTCCTTCCTTCCTTCCTTCCTCTCCATCTCTCTGTGTCTCTGTCTCTTTCTCTCTCTCTGTGTGTGTGTGTGTGTGTGTCAATAAACTAGGTGGCAAAATGAACAGAGAACTGGCCTCAAAGCCAGGACATCCTGGGTTCAAGTTTCACCTCTGATACATACTGACTGTGTGACCCTAACCAAGTCATCTAATTTTTTATGTAATTTTAGGTGCCTGAGGTAATTCTCTAAAACTATAAATTGTCAGGGAGGGAGGAGGGGAGGGAGAGAATTTGGAAATCAAAATTTTAAAAAATGGATCTTAAAATTATTTACAAAAAATTGGGGAAAATGAAATATTATTTAAAAATGAAAACAAAACTATAAATTGCAGAATAGTTATAGATCTACATTGGTAGAAGGATTTTTCTCACCTGGGAGTTTCCTACTCTGATAAATTACAGGTTTGTGTCAAAAAACAAACTTAAATGTCTATACAACAAAGATTCTTAACCCAGAGTCCTGTGAACTTAAATGGAATTTTACTAATATCGAGCTGAAATTTAGTATTTCCTTAAAAACATTCTGAGAAGACTTTAATAGGTGTCACTAGACCACCAGGGGAGTCCATCACACAGAAAAAGATAAGAATCCCTGATGAACAGCTGTTAAAAAGAGCAGGGACTCTAGAGTGAGAGAGATTGCATGCAAATGTTAGTGCCAACACTGATGAGTTGTGTGCCCTTGGAAGGTAAGCTCATTTCACTCATATAGGATAATAGAATCGATCACACTTAGCAAGGACCCTGGGCAGGAAGGTCCAATCATCTCATTTTATAGATAAAGAAACTAGGACTCCATGAAATGATTTGTCCAATGTCCCACATGTAGTTAGTAACTTTTCAGACTTCCAATCAATCACTTTCCAACTATCCCACTTCTCCGATGTTAAGAGCTTTTTGAGTCTGAGATCTGAATTTTACAGGTGAGGAAAATGAGGTCCACAAAAGCTAAGTGACCTTAGTCAAGATAATGCAGGTAAGTAGTAAATGATCCTATGATTCTGAATCCAGTGTTCTCTCTCTCCACTGGGTTCAGATGAAGTAAGCCTAGACTTGGGGAAAGAAGGAGTGTCCTATGTGATAATTAGGGGTCTCTCTTCTTAGGGTCACTGAGGTCTTAAGTGAGATGTCTGATTTTCTTAGGAGGTCAGATGGAAGTGGGTCCTGTCATTACAACTACCTTGCTAAACAGAAGCAGAAAAGACACACACTCAGCAAAAGACTGAAAATTCCTTGTGGGCAAGGAAGACTTTATGTTTGTCTTTACATCTCCAGCATATTGCGCAGTGCCTGGCATTTATTAATCGCTTACTGACTGATGGCATCCTAAGTGCCAGACTCAGCTCCAAACACCAGTTCTGCTGATTAACCTAACCCTGAGCTCCAAAATTCTGAGAAAGTGCCTTTCTCTGCTGCAGGAGAAGAATCCACCGAAGATGGAATGACCTTACCACCTCTACTGCTGGTCCCTATGGTAGAGAAAGAGAAGAAATCCCACAACTTCCCATTGATCCTTAACCTGGTCCCTGGAAATCAAAATCTTTATGGACCTCTCAGATGGCCTTTCCCTTTGCTATCCTCCTGAGCAGATTAGGATTTGGGAGTGAAAGTCATGTTTTCTTTCACTGTTATTTTTTAGCACCATGCTGAAGTTTCTCCTCCATGGGATGTCCACATCCTAGAAAGAAAGCTAGGCTGACCATCCTTGACCTTCCCCAACCTTTTTCATTAAATAGACAATCTAGGATTTCTCATTTGAAAGTCTCTTCTGAACTGAACCCAATCTTCCATTCAGATCATTACTCAGATACTCCTAATCTTACCTTTCTCAGGATTAGGGAAGAACCAGCCATTCCTGAGACACTGAAGAACTTTCATGGGTGTTCTTAATTAATAATAATAGCTAACATTTATATAGTACTTTGAGGTTTGCACAGCATATTTCATATTCAGAATGAATCCTTATTTATTCCAACTCCTTCTTCATCCCCGTAGCCTGACTATTGACATTTGAACTAAACACAGAGCTGAGAATCATTTCTATGCAGATAACCTCCAAATCTGTGTATTTAGCCAATTTGTCTCAACTGAGATTCGGTCCCACATCAATAACTGCCTGTTAGACATTTCAGTTTGGATATCTCAAAAGCATCTCAGATTCCACTAGTCCAAAAGGCCGTTCAATGTCTGTCTTCCAAACTCTTCTGTCCTTAAGCTGTCTTATATCCATCTTCCGTTTCTCCAGGTTTGACAGTTATCCCCCTGATAGAATGTAAGTTCTTTTTAAATCTAAGGATTGTTTCCTCCCTCCCTTCTCACAAAGCCTGGTTTAGGCCCTCATCACTTATCACCTGGATTACTGGAACTGACTATTAGCTGGTCTGCCTGGCTCCAGTCTTTCCCATATCAAATTTATTCTATACATATCTATGAAGCTTAAAAGCATAGATCTGACCAGGTTACTCCCATATTGAAAAAAAAAATCCATAGCTTTCTATTTTCTCTCAAAAAATAACCTTCATCCTGTCATGTGAAACCACCCATAGTTGGGTTCCCATTGCCTTTTCATCTTATTCTTTATTTTAAACCCTAGGTCATAAATCAGTCCAAGGTTTCATTCCTGAGCCCTATTTTCCCTGTTTTACTGATCTAAACTATGGCTTCTTGACCTTTTTTGCATCATGGGCTCTTTTGTCAGTCTGAGAAAGCCTATGAATCATGCTTCTTGTCTGTATTCCTAATAGAAAAAAAATGCTAATTTTCAGTTCGCAGTAAGTGAAAATCAAGATATAATTGTTCCCATCCATGTTCATGAATCCCCTGGAATCTATTCTCACATCCTTGGGGGAATCTATGGACCCCCAGTTAAGAATCCCCTGCCTGAACTTGCTCCCTCAGAACTGGTGTTTCAACAAACCCTTCTGCATAGATGAGACTCAAACTTGCATTTGTCTTTCTCCCAAGGTCTAGTCCTGCATTTCCAATTGCCTGCTGTTCTATTTTATTTCATAAGATTCCCCTTCAAACACGCTCCTTTCCAGTCAAGCTAGTCTCTGGGCTATTCCCAGGCCATATATAGCATTCCATCTTCTACCTCTAGAGCTTTTGTACAGGCTGTGCCCTATGCCTATGCCTTTCCCACCTCCACCCTGTAGAATCCCTAGTTTTCTTCAAAGCACAACTTAGTTGCTACCTCCTCCAGGAAGTCTTTCTTGATCCTTCTAGCTCTTAGTTGGTCTTTCCTTCTTAAAATTATTTCATATATATTTATCTGTGTAGATGTATCTTCACCCCACCCTATCTTCCACCACCACCCCACTCTGCCTCCAGGCACAGTTCCAGCAAGAAATTTTTTTGGTTTGTCTCGGTGTACTCAGGGCCCAGCACATAATAGGATAGCATGAGGACTATATTTATCAACTGTGTTGGTACAGGGAACTCCAGGTGAGGAAACTCTCTCTACTAAAATATGTGTGCACCTTCTCTGCATTTTATAATCTTAACACTGACAAGTGAAGTGAATTTTCAAAGATCAGAGAGCTAGTATATTATCACTACTAGTTCTACTATTACCACTTCTACTACTACTAAAACTCTACTACTACTACTACCACCACCACTACCCCCAACACCACCAACACTACTACTACCACCACCACCATCACCACCACAATTACTATTCATTATTATCACCACCACCATCATTACTCTACTACACTACTACTGTTACTACTACTAGGATGACTGATAAAAACAGTAATAGCATTTATATAGCATTTTAAGGTTTACAAAGTGCTTTGCAATTAATATCTAATTTTATCATGTGTCAGAGATGAGAACTGAACCTAGATCTTCCAAGTCTGACTGTCTACTACACCATACTACCTTTCTGCACATAGTAAACATTTGATAAATGTTTATTGAAGAAAATAATTTTAAGTATATTTTGGCTAAAATATTCAATGAGTTGTTTTATCGAGAGCTATCCAGTGCCACGCAGACAGAATCAAGAGTGACTGTCTATCAAGGAACGATCAAGAACTGGTTAGCTTTCTATGTCTACATAGATCACCAAACTGAAACTCAAAATATTTTTAGACCAAGCCGTCATTGAATTTGATCTAAGTCTTTGCTGCCCCCACATCCTTCACTAACTTTGGGTTATCACTATAGACATAAACAATCATCGTTGCAATGGAAATGTACAGAAGCAGTGAGAGACCCTAGGGAATTTCAGACAACAGAATGCCAGGTAACAGAGGGTTTCTATTCCAGACCCTTTATGGAGTCCTCCTATTCCAAACTTGTCCTGGCTGTCAATGTCAGGCTTTTGGAAACTCCAGCATCTCTTCTGGGAAGAGGGAAGTAATGGGCTGTTTTAGATTGTTGGTAAAGTTGGAGTCCACTTGCAGACCTAAATTTGGCTCTTGACGGGCTGAAAACATTGTCACTGGAGTGAGTGAGTCTAGTTTCCCCCATGCCCTGGAGTTCAAGGACAGAGGTAGATGCCTATAAAATAAAATGCTCTGGGAGCATGCTTAGGCGGTAACAGGAACAAAAAAAAAACAAAACAAAAAACCAGTTCAGGTGAATTCGGGCAGATTTAGATCCAATTCTCAGATCCTTACTCTTGGCCCACTCTTTAGCTGTGTTACATAGAGAATCTATGAGGATTAGCTCTGGGGCAGGGTGGAAGATACCCAGCTTCTCTCTTCTGGGGTCATTTGAATTGAGAGGACATTTCCAAAGCCTGAAAGTTACAACCTGGGCACTAGAGTCAAACTATGTTCACTGGGTCTGCTCAGGGAGTAATGTTGATAATATTTGGTTATCTAGGACTTATTATTTATAGAATCATAGATCTTGAGCTTAAAGGGATCTTAGAGGTCATGTAGCTCAACCTCTTTATTTTACAGATGAAGAAACAGAGGCACAGAAGTTATTTGCTCAGGGTCACAGTTAGTCGGTAGCAGAGCCAAAATTTGCCAAAAGCCAAATCTTGTCTCTAAATTTAGTGACAATTCCTTCTGCTCCACAGTTGCCTCATATATTTATGTAGGAGTTAGGACCCCTTCCCCATTGGGAGCCAGGCAGAGTGACATCCCAGTTACAGAACCCTAGCAACCCGCTATTTGGGTGAACACATTGACCAAAGGCCTTCTGAGCTGACCCAAGTCATAGTGACTCTATGGTAGCTTCCATGCAAGGGGAAGCACTCAGGGCAAGCACACATCAGGCTTGAGGACAAATTACGCTCCAAAATACCTGCATGCTGTCCAAGGTGGTCTGGAGCAAAGCAAAATCCCAACAAGGCACAATAACAAAGAGACGAGATAAGGAAATGAAAAAATAAAACAAAATAATTTTTAGCACATCTGGATTCTTTCCCCCAAACCCCCTCCCATTTCAAAAAAACCGAAACAAAACAAATAAAGACAGTGACCACATATAAAAGCATGCGCCATGTCAACCACGTCAACTACACTGGCGGACACTAATAAAAAAAAAACCTACCCTGGCACTGTGCCTCAGTCTCAGCAAGCAGATTTAAACCATTACAAAATCTCAAACAAACAGGCCTCAGCCCAGCTGGGAAAAGCAATAGTGAGTTTCCATCTCTAAGATTATGGCAGATGGAGGCTGCCTTATACAAGGCAGGGGGGTGGGGGAGCATTCAGGCCAGGGGAACCCAATGATTTTTCAGCAAGATAAATGGCCATTTGGAGAGCTCCTTATTTCCCTAGGTGTTGCTCCCGCCCCTGGTCCCCCTTATAATTCATCACGGGTTTCCTACTAGGGATTCATTATCTGATAAGTGCTTAAAAATCAATTTTAAAATGTAGGAGAGGACTGATGAAATCTGCTTCTGGGGGAGGAATAGACTTGGTAAGGCAACCTAAGAGATGTGTTTTCATTAATGGTTTCAATGTTCCCTGGGGCTGAAGGAAGGGTCCCTCTGGGAAGTAGCAGCTGTACAAAGGGCCTGGAGACTGGAGATAGGGAGGACAAGTACCCCTTGGCCTTTCTTAATGGAATTAGGCTGCAGGGGAGTATGGGCTTATGGTAAAGATCACTGAATTCTAGGAGTCTAGACCTTTGATGAATTTATGTATGATGGTAGACCATTAAGAGTATGACCTTTGTTTTAAGCAGGTAAGAATCCCTGGGCTCATTATGGCCCATTCATTATGGATGAAGAAGCAGTGGGGATGGGCGGGGAGGGGAGTCTGCAGGTGTCATGTCTCACTCCACCCTGGGCCTTGGAAACCAATATGTCCTCAAAGGAGAGAACAAAACCCAAAGACAGAGCTTGAACATTAGAGAAGACTCTCTAAAAGTTCTCCAAATGGTGGGGATGCATTTATCATCACAAAAACAGTACCCCTAACAATATCCATGAAACCATGTTTAGGAAATTCCCAACAAGTAGAGGTCAGTCTATTTAGTTGGCTTTGGGTGGAGCCATGGGTGAGTGTTTAGCAAATAGAGAATAACCGAATTTCAGAGTTGGACCTGGATGACCATCTATTTCAACCCATATTTCCCAAAGAATCTCAACTGCAACTCGCCTACAAGTAATCATCCATTCCTAGAATTAGTGGTTATCTTATGATCATGATACACCTCCTTCCCCCACCTGGCTGCTTGTTTGACAACCTTATTTTTCAGGTAGAGAGCCATAGTGGATGGAGAGTTAGTCTTGGACTCAGCAAGTCCAGGGTTCAAAATTTGCTCCTAGCATGTACTAACTGTGTGACCCTGGGCAAGTCACTTAAACTCTCAGTTCCCTCAAGTACTTTCCAAGACTTTTTAAGTTTTAGAGCAGGTGCCAATCTGCACTGGTAGAGGGACTCTCCTCATGTGTAAATATTCTCCACCAACAAAATCCCAGGTCCCAGTTAAAAAGGTATATATTAGTAGATGAGAAAAGATTGTTTTTCTTTCTGTTGTCTATATACCAGACAGCTTTTATATGGGAAAAGAGCTCAGAAATGATCTCATAAAACCTCTTGGTTGGTCTTCCATTCCCCATCAACTATTCCTTTATGTGAAATTCAGAATGCCTTGGGTTGCTCATTCTAGCCTGGGGTTCATTTTTCAAATTCCTGGCTGTCTTCTTGTTACAACTTTCTGACAGCCTTGTCAAGAATGGACCAACATGTTTCTGCACAGACTTTTGGCGGCATTTAAAATGTGATTCCTCCCATTGAGGACATTTCTAGGGCCAACTAGAGACAATTATTTTTTTGGCTTCTCTCCCTAGATGTAATCAAAAGGGATTGGTGACTCTCTTGCTGTCACCTCCCCCAGTGGTGGGAAAGGGGCCCTACAGTATGTATGGCATTGGAAACCAAGAGCTTGAAAGAGCCCCCTGTGTACACCATTGAGTGATGCCAAAGGAGAGAAGAAGAAAAACAGGTTCACACTCACCTCTAGTAGCTGCACTGCTCCTTCATGCTCTTTCTTGGCTTCAACCTGAGCCTTTTTGTGAGGGAAAGAAGGAAGAAAACCAGGTTAATTATTCAATATCATCTACTTCATCTCCCTATTATACAGATAACTAAAGCCCAGAGAGGTTCAGTGATTTGCCCAGGGTCATGTAGATAGGAAAGGTCAGGGGCAGAATCGGAACCTAATTCTTTTGTCTCCACACCTAGTTCTCTGTACTCCCTGGGAGTGCTTTATTTTAAATGTTAATCCTTTATATTGTTGCTTGTTTTTCAATCATATCTGACTTTTCATGACCCCATTTGGGGTTTTCTCAGCAAAGATCCTGGAGTGGTTTGCCATTTCCTTCTCCAGTTCATTTTCCGGATGAGGAAACTGAGGCAAACAGGGTTAAGTGACTTGCCCAGGGTCACACAGCTATTAAATATCTGAGGCCAGATTTGAACTCAGGAAGATGAGTTTTCTGGACTCCAGGCCTGGTGCTCTATGCACTATAGTACTACCTAGCTTCCCCAAATCTTTATATGAGAGATTCTTAACTTTCATTCACCATCTGCAGTTTTGCCTGGTTTCTACCACATGGAACAAGGTGCCCCCATGCTAGATGCTGGAACAAGGTGCCCCCATGCTAGACGCTCCATGTACCCCCAACCCCCACCATGCTTTCTAGCTTCCCTTGATATGTTGTCTTCCCCCATTAAAGGGTAGGAACTGTCTTTTTCTTATTTGTATTTCTATTGCTTAACATAGTACCTGGCAAATAGTAGGCACTTAACAAATGCTTAATGAACTGAACCTGGGGTCCATGAAATTGGTTTTTAAAAAGTGTTTTGATAATTAGTTCAATATAATTAGTTTTTATTTTTTATTGTGTTGTATTTCATGTATTAAAAAAAAAAAAACGAACATTTTCCTGTGAAGTCCATCTTTTTTACTGGACTCCCCAAAGGCTCCACTACATAAGAAAGGCCAAGAACCCCCATTTCACATTAATATCTCACCCTGTCCCCACAGCCCTACTAACAGCTAGTGCAAGTACTATCCTACCCATTTGAGAGATGAGGAAATAAAAGTGCAGAGAACCTCATCTAGCACTAAGGTTAACTCCTCTTTCCAAAAGGAAAAGGGGCTGCCTCCAGGGTTAATGGAAGGACTCCCTTTCCCGGAGATTTTAAGCAAAGGCTAGATGACCTCTTGTCAGGTATGATTCAGTAGGGAGCCATGTTCAGAGATGGGTAAGCCTCTGACCTCTCTTCCAGCTCAGATTCTGGGTCTCACTTTTTGTGGATGAGAAAATGGCAGCTCCTATAGCTAAACTGGCATACCCGGGGCTGTGTGCCAAGTTGAAAACATGGAGTTGAAAACATGCTGACTCTAACACTCATTCCACTATACTAAGCTGTCTCCTGACTTTATTTTTGTTCTCCTTAAGTTCCTCCTAAATCACTGGACCTACCTGAATGGCATTATATCTTCCCAAGACTGATGGACAGTGTTTTTGCTCTGATTTTGTGGCTCTTGAGGGGAATAGGAGAGAGGGGTGGGTACCTGTCAGAGATGATGGAGAGAGTAACTGCCAGGATTCTGCTGGGTCTGTGAGTGGGGGTGAGGGATCTAGAATGGAAATCCAGAATGGAAGAAACATTCACATCTGATCTATGTTACCCCCTAATCCATTTCCAATTAGCAGAATAGTAGAAACACAGATTTAGGGCTAGAAAGGACCTTAGAGGCTATCTAGCTCAACTTACTCATTTTACCGATGAGGAGGTCCATGAGCCCAGAGATATTAGATGATTTACCCAAGGTCACACAGGAAGCAAATGGCAAAGCTGGGATTTGAAATCTAGTCATGTGACCCCAAAGGTTCATTGATCTTTCCACTGTCTTGTATAGCTCCTAAATCCTTTCTGACTTCTTAGAAAAACCAACATCAGTTCAGCTCCCCAACAACACACAATCCTTTTAAAGCTCTGTAAGGTTGCAGAGACCCATTCCAGAGCTCTGATGCAGACCACTTTGGATTGGGTTTGCATAACTAAATGCTCACCAGCTAGAGGATAGATGGGTCAACTAGTCCACCTAGTTTCCTCCTAACTGGCATATCTTTGGTGAAATCCTTCACCTTGTCTCTTATGCACAGTGCCTAGAACATAGCAGGTGTTTAATCAATGTTTATTGATTGATCGATACTTTCTGTCTTGTGTGACATTGGCTAAGTCCCTTCACTTTCCTGGGTCTCAGTTTCCTCGATTTACAAATGAAAATGTTGGAGTACATGGCTTTTGAAGTCTCTTTTATCTTTATCTCTGACTGTCTCTGTCTCTCTCTGTAATCCTATGATCTTCCCAGCTGAAATGTCATCCTCCACATGGTCAGGATCCCTGTAACATTTTGAGTAGGTAAAGAGTGGCATTCTGCCTGTTTTGGAGGTTGAAAAACTGAAAAGTCTTATCTTCTTCTATGATTTATCACTGCCCCTTCCATATATTCTGACTATCTGGTCTGAGAATAACTTTATAAGAAGCCTTGTGAGTCTGCTTCCAAAGAAAACTCTGGACATCCCTTCTCAGAGAGGATTATCTGGGCACTCCACTGAGCACTTGCCCTTTGGAAGTCCTTACCATTTAGAAGGAATTCGTGAGCAAGATTGATTTTTACATAGAGGATGCTGAGTCTTTAATTAGTGATGGATATAGCTAAGAAACAACAAATGAAAAGATAAGCTTGCATTTCGATGGTTTCCCATTTCAACTTGCATCATTCAACGAAGAGAATTCTGGCCTATCAGAGTTGGAAGAGATCTTAAAGGCTAACCCACACCTGAACAAGACTCCTCTTTCCAGTATCTTTAACAAGCGGTCATCCAGCCTTGACTCAAGACCTCCAGTAAGGAGAAGCCCATCATTGTCCCGCTTGTGGATGGTTCTCCTTGTTGGGAAGTACCCCAGTCTTTTTCTTAGCACTTTCTGCTCTGGGTTCAGGAATAAGTCCATCCCAGAATTCATGAGTCACAGAAGACTGCAGCAGACATACCTTTATACCACACCTAACAAAAGTTTTACTCAAAGACCTTCAAATGGGGAGGGGTGGGGAATACTCTATCCCAAGCCAGCCCATTCCCTCTGGCACTATTCCCCTTTTTGGGAAGTTTGTCCTGAACTTAGGCCTAAATTTGCCCCTAATTTACCATTGTTTCTGGAACAAATGGGACCAAACTGAATGAATCTCATCCTTTTTCTATGGGACAACTATTCAAATACTTGTTGCGTATTATCCATGATTATCTATCAGGAGTCTTCTCTTCTCCAGGCAAACATCCTTTAGCTACTTTAATAGATTCTCTTACAGCATGGAATGGAAGCATGGAAGTCAGGAACTCATCATAGCCACTACTTTCAAGAGCCCTGGTTCTAGAGTTGGAGAACTTTGGTGTCTTGGTGTATCTATTCACCTCTCTGAACCTCAGCTTACCCATCTGAGTAAGAAGATGGATCAGATGATCTTTAAGTGATTGGAAAGCACACTCATTATCCCAAATGAGGAAGAGGAGGAGGAGGAAGGGGAGGAGGAGGAGGAGGAGGAGGAGGAGAAGAAGAAGAAGAAGAAGAAGAAGAAGAAGAGGAAGGAAGAGGAGGAGGAGGAGGAAGAGAAGGAGGAGGAAGAGGAGGAGGAGGAGACACAGAAGCAACTAATATTAAATAATGTTTACTATGTGGTAGGCAATTCGCAGAGTGCTTTGAAATTATTACATCACTGATTCGAACCTTAGGGCTCAGGTGCTATTTTGCATTTTATAGTTGATGAAACTGAGGCAAACAGAGGTTAAGTGTCTTGCCTAAGGTCACGTAACTAGTGAATGTCTGAGACTGGGTTCAAACTCAGGTCTTCACGACTTTAGAGCCAATTCTCTGTGTACTATGGCACTCCCTAGGGCCCCCTCTCTCTGAGATTACTGTCCATTTCTGTTTTACATCAGCAGGTGCTTCCCAAATCAGAGTGTAAGTTCCTTGAGGGGTGAGCTCTTGCCTTTTACTTTCTGTCTATCTACAATGCTTTACAGAGTGTCTCGTGCATAGTAAGTACTTATCATCACCCTCATCAGCCGTTAAGCAGTGCTTGTCAAAAGACTAAAAGGCTTCTTGGATGGGGTGTGAATGGGGATTGCCCTGCACTATTTGCAGTAAAGAATTGATGACTTTCCCACAAACCTTCTCCTTTACCTCTTCATCCCCACCCCCACACTAGGGAAAGCTCTGAGGATCATAGGGTGTAGAACTAGAAGGGACCTCTAAAGCTTTCCAGTCTAACTCCCTATATTTTACAGATGGAGAAACTGAAAATTAAATGATTTGTAGGATAATAGGATCAAAAATTTAGAGCCAGGAGGGACTTCAGAAGCTGTCTAGTTCAGCAAGTGGGGAAATCCAGGCCCAAGAAATTCAAAAGATTTAACACAGGATACAAGACCTAGGGTTGGAAGGAACTCAGTCCAATCCTCTCATCTGACAGATGAGATAAACTGAGACCCAGAGAGAAGTGACTTGTTCAAGGTCACATGCCTAGAAACATGGTGAGGATTCAAACCCGGCTCCTTCAACTTCAAACCCAGAGCTCACTACTCTCTCTAAGAGAAATCTTTTTCAATCAGCTTTTCCCTCTAGGTCCTTAGGGTTCTTTTTACTAAGCTATGGTCCCCTCAAGCATCTTGAAGCCGTCAAGTAGGATAAAGGACAGGCTAGACGAACTATCAAATCCCTAGACTTGAATTAGGGCAGCGAGGTGGCACAGAGGAGAGAGTGCCAGGCATGGAGTTAGGCAGACCCGAGTTCAAATACAGTCTCAGACACTTAGCTATATGACTCTAGGCAAGTCACTTAACCCTGTTTGCCTCAGTTTCTTCATCTGGAAAATGAACGGGAGAAGGAAATGGCAAACTACTCCAGTACCTTTGCCAAAATAAGCTCAAATGGGGCCAACAAGAGTTGGACATTACTGAAACAGCCAGACAATAAAAACAATAGTCTCGAATTTCATGCTTCTCTTCACAAAGTAAAGAATCTTCTTTCCATAGCACATCACACTGGTGGGCAACTGAGTAACCTCATGGTCCCATCATTTACTTCATTCTATGCCTATTTGCAGTGAGTTTATTGGCAGCAAGGGCTCCTAGGAGAACACAGGAAATTAATTACTTCACTCTTTAAATCAACTTAATAGTTGTTCCCAGAGACGTCAATTTCTCAAAATGGCAGAAAAAAATTGGAGAACATATAGAGCAGATATAAATAACAGCTCCAATGATTCAGTGGACTCAAGGATAATTGTCAACTGGCAAGATTTAAAATTTTTTTTAAAAGCAACAACCACCCCACAACAGTAACAGGCAGTTAAACCTCAGCCAAGTTGGTGATAACAACACTTGTTTCTAAGTTGAGCTGAAAATTGGGAGCTCATCTTAGCAGCTACTTCTAAACAGAGGCATTTTGGGGAGGGAGAGTTGAGGGGGACTCAAAGGAGATTATTAAAACTTAACAGTTAAAAGCATAATAATAAACCGAGGCAGAAGGCCAGAAAGGAGGTCCCTTGGTCCAGTGATAGCAATTCTGGATACAGTCAGAAGATTTGGGTTTGAATCCCAACTATGGCACTTAATAACTATGTAAGTTTTGAGCAAAGACCTTAACTTCTCAGGGCCTCAGTTTACCCATCTGTAAAATGAGAGTGTTGGACTAGCTGACTTCCAAGGTCCCATTCAGCTCTAACTCTATGATCTTAAGACTTTGGGTGAGGCCTGTTTCCTCCTCTGTGAAATGAAGGGGTTAGGCTCTAGTATAGTAGAAAGAATTCTGACATTGAAGTCAGAAAGATCTGAGTTTGAATCTGACTCTTATTAGCTGCGTGACATTGGGCAAGCCAGTTGTCAACTCCAGGTCTCAGTTTCCTCATCTGTTCAATGTGGGGGTGAATTCGATAATCTCAAAATGTCATTAGTTCTAAGTTAATGACTCTCAATAGCTCTGGTATAGCTTGTCTCCAGAGGCAACTGGGGGCCTCCAAAAAAGGTTCTGGCTACTAAGGCATGTAGTAAGACTTCAGGCAAGACTTTCTGGAGGTGGTGATCAGCTCAGAAAGAAAATACTATCCTTGTTTACTGACTCATAGATCAAGGTCTAGAAGCAACCTTAGAGATAATCTAGGTAAAGCCTCTCATTTTGTAGATGAGGAAACTGAGTCCCACAGAGGGGAAGTCAAGTCAATAAGCAGTCATTAAGCACTTATTAAATACCAGGCAGGTAGCTAGAATGCCAGATCTGGAGTCAGGAAGACCTAAGTTCAAATCCACCCTCAGACATATGTATTAGCTGTGTGACTCTGGGCAAGTCACTTAACCTCTGCTTGCCTCAGCTTCCTCATCTGTAAAATGGGGATAATAACTGCACCTACCTCTCAGCGTTGATGTGAGGATCACTTGAATTTGTAATAAGTACTTAGCACAATGCCTGGCACAAAGCAGGCATTATAGAAATAGAATTGTTAGCAATTATTACTTTTTTTCCACTGTAGCATGTTTTCTCCTCAAGAGGCCTGAGTGCCCTAGTCCAAGTATGGGGGCTTGTGGGGATGTCATTAATTCTACTACTGCTAAGAACACAGTGGTATGCTTATTTCTGCCTGGTCTAGATAGTCCTAATTTCTTTCCAAAGCCTCAGTGTCCCTTGGAATTCCAGCATGTCTTAGAAATTGTTTGATTCATACCCTCACTGAGGCTTAGGTGAAGTGAAACCCTGTAGGTCACAGAGATTCTAAACAACATTCTACCACACTGGAATGCCTTCTGATGCCAACTCCATCAATAAACCAGTAAGTGTTTACTAATATGTGCCAGGCACTGTGAATACAAAACCAAAAATAAATAGTTCCCACTTGAATCCTATTATCTCACCCCAATCGGGGTTAAATGACTTGCCCAGGGTCATAGAGCTAATAAGTATCTGAGGTCACATTTGAACTCAGGTCCTTCAGGACTGATAGTCTAATCACTGAGTCCCCTAGCTGATGCTCACACCACATTCCTTATCTAAATGGTTGGATAGGAAAGTGTCTCACTCAAATAAGCCTAGTTCTAGCATGGGTACATGACAGGGAACCATCAGATTAGTCACATAAAACCAACACAAATAATGTGTCGATAGGTTGTTGGAATTTATATCCAGGGTAGCCAGGAATGTCAGTAGAAATCTTTCAATGCTTTTGTGTTTTCAGTGTGTCCTGGGGAAAATGATTATTCTTGGCAGATCCTGCCTTACCCATGGGTCCTCCGTGTCTCCCAAAGGCACAGAAAGTAATTATAATCAGGGAACCCAAGAGAAGAATTTGAAATCCCCTAGAAACATTCATTATAGATCTTTAAGTTGGGTTTTATGCAATTCAGTAGCACCATTTTAAAAAACAAGGAAAATCATTTCACAAGCATGAGACATTAAAAATAATGACCAAATCAATCTGGCCCTCTAACGAATTGGAAATGTACAAAAAGTCATTTTATGGTAAAAGCTTGATCATTACAACTGTCATTTGTGATGGAAAAAAAAAGATGGGGGATACTAGGCGTGGAGGAGATAGAAGCTTGCTGTCAAGAAGACGAGTGCACTCAGCCCATTGATAGCTATCAGTCTTTGCCAGGATAATGTTCCTGTCTTCACATTTTGTAACTTTCTGAATAAACTCTTAAGCAATTGGAAATCTTTCTTGTGGATATGTTTCCATAGATTGCTCATGTTAATGAGAATGTGGGGAGAGATAGGAAACTAGAGTGAATAGAATATTGAATTTGGAGTCAGGAAGACCCTAGTTAAAATTCTGGGTCCCTGGGGTCAGACAGGTCACTGTACCCGCTTTCCTCATTTGTAAAATGGAGATGATAATAGTAGTTTTACCACAGTGTAGTGGGGATCGATGAGGTTACATGTAAAATGCTTTGCAAATCTTAAAGTGCTATATAAAAATTAGGTAAACAGAACTCATTAACTTTCTCCCTAGACCACCCCCTCCCCAGCTCCCACACCTTCCCTATTACTGTACAGAGCAACACCAATCTCCCTCAGGCTCACAATCTAGGAGTCATCTGGGATTCCCCACTCTCACTGCCCCCTCCCCATGTCCAAGCTGTTGCTAAGGTCTATCTATTTCACCTTTGTGGCATTTCTTGAATACGCCCCCTTCTCTCTGAAACTGCCAACCATCTAGTGTGGACCCTCATCACCTCACACCTGGGCTATTTGGGGTCTGCTTGCTTCAAGTCTCTCCCCATCCAATCCAACCTCTGTTCAGTTACTAACTTGAGTTTCCTAAAGTATAGGTTCAATTATGTCAACTTCGACTCAATAAACTCCATTGGCTCCCTATTGCCTCCAGGATCAAACTCTGGCATTCAAAGCTCTTCGTAACCTAGTCCCCTCCTACCTTTCCGGTCTTCTAATACCTTACTCTCTGATATGTACTCTTTGATCCAGTGATATTGACCTCCTGGCTGTGCCATATGTGGACCTAGAAAAGTCAATTAACCTCTTAGCCTCAGTTTCTTCATCTGCAAAAGTGAGTGGGCTGGACTCCTTTCCAGATCCATGTTCCTATGACGAGCCCACTGTCACACAGTCAGTCATAAGGCATGAATCTGAACCTTCTTGCTTACTCTAATCAAACACTTCCTTTCTCAATTCTGAGCATTTTCTCTAGCTGTCTGCCATCCCTGGAATGTTCTGCCTTCTCCTCTCCACCTACTAGCTTCCTTTAAGTCCCAGCTAAAATTTCACCTTTTACAGGAAGCCTTTTCTAATTCCTCTTAATTCTAGTGTCTTCCCTCTGTTATCCTGTAGAGAGCTTCCTTTATATCTATTTGGTTTCCCCAATGAGATTGTAAAGTCCTTGAGGGCATGGGCTGTTTATATTTCTTTGTTTATATCTTCAGCACAGCGTCTGGTACACAGTAGGCACTTTATAAACCTTTACTGACCAGAGAAGAGAAAGTAACTTGACTAAGGTCACACAGCTAATGATTGGCAGAACTGGAACCTGAACCCGGTTCTTGAGGCAAATGATCCTAGATTTACAGCTCAAAGCAACCTCCAAGGCCAACAGCTCCTATTCCCTCATTTTACAAAGGTAGAGACTGAGGCTAAACGGGAAAGTAACTGAATCTTCCAGGTGGCACAGTAGATAGAGCTTGGAATCCAGAAGACCTGAATTCAAATCCTACCTCAGACACTTACTAGATATGTGGACCCAGAAAAGTCAATTAATCTCTTAGCCTCAGTTTCTTCATCTGCAAAAGTGAGTGGGCTGGACCCCTTTCAGATCCATGTTCCTATGACGAGCCCACTGTCACACAGTCAATCATAAAGCATGAACCTGAACCATCTTGCTTACTCCAAATGTTAGGCATTTTCCACTAATTATGATGCTGCCCTTTTGACTCTGAAGTCCAGCCTTCGTCTGTGATCACATCACTCATTCACTCCTCACCCTGTTCTTTCATTCTTTCCTTCTCCAGATTTCTGAACTTAAGTGCTGTGTCACCAGGGCCAGTCTTTTAGATCCTTCATGCTTTGGGTACCTCCCTTGTACTTTTCTACAAAGCCACAGACTGGTTGCCATCTTTCCCTATGCTCTTGAAATCACAGATTGTTCTCTCGCTCATATATTTTCTTATTTCTGTTTTGATCTCTCTTAGAAGCTCTACAGAAAACGGAATAGCCCAGTAATGTGAATTACTAACCACTGTTAGAATCCCAGAATCTCAGAGTTAGCAGGGGTCAACTTTGAGGCATCTAGCCCAACTCATACTTGAATATGAATCCTCTCTATGATATGCCCAATGAATGGTCCTCCAATCATGCCTCAATTCCCCCTTCAGTGAGGGAAACTCACCACCTTCCAAGAAAACCCTGGTCTACATTTTGTAGTTGTAGATCACATCTGACTCTTTATGACCCCATTTGGGGTTTTCTTGGCAAAGATATTGGAATGATTTGTCATTTTCTTCTCCAGCTCATTTTACAGATGAGGAAACTAAAGCAAACAGGTTTAAATTTTACCCTAGCACAGGGTTAAGGAAACACATCAGGCAGCTGCTTTATTAGTTACATTTCTGGGATGGTTTTTGAGGATCGCTGAGTAGCTAACCCACTCCAGAAAAGAAATTCCTTCTACAAGATTTGAAATCAGGAAAACAAGTCTTCAGGTCAAACACTCTATTCAGTGCTCCACCTGGCTGCCCACTCTATAGAATGTAGTGGACACAGAGTCAGTCTTTTCTACTCAAGGCTCCACCATCCTTCATCAAATACATAGCTAAAGGATTTGACAAATACATAAATTAATTAGCATGCATTTCACCTGTTTTCTCTTCCTTGGAGAGTCAGTATGGTGCAGTTAACAGAGTGCGGGACCCGAAGTCAGGAAAACCTTAGTTTAAATTTGACCTCAGATACTGATTAGCTGTGTGACTTTGGGTAAATCACTTAACTTCTGTCTCAGTTTCCTCATCTATAAAATGGGATAACAATAAAACCTACCTTCTGAGTTGGTTGTGGGGCTTGGATGAGATAATATTTGCAAAGTGCTTTGCAAACCAAATAATAAATATTATTATTCATGTAATTACTGTTGTTATAGCTAGAAGAGACCTCAAAGCTCATCTAATCCAATCCCCTTATTTTATGGATCAGAAACTCAGGTTCAGGGAGGTTAGGTTTGACTCCCCCACGATCCCACAGCTAAGAAATAACCGAGGCAAGGGATTTCAGCCCAGGTTCTGCGGTGCCCCCTTTCCATTGTTCCATATCAACTTTTCTATCATATTTCCTTCTCTGAAGTCAGATCTTCCTGGAGTGAACCCAGCCTCAGGACATGGGGTCCAGGGCTGGGAGGAAGAATGAATTCAGATGTCAGGGAAGCACATTCATCTCCAGCTCAATAACAAAGACTTCGGCACCACAGGTGATAAGCAGATTCATACTTCTTCTAGGGCCCTAGTAATATCTCCACCAGATAGCATCTGATAAAATACGGCTTCTTGGAGTGCTAGCAAACCCATTATGACAGCTAATAGAAACCATGGCATTGCCCATCCCCCTGGCTTAATAAAATCTCCCCTTAATATGAGATCTTGATAAATGATTAAGAATACAATTTCAGGAGTTATCGCTCAGCAGGCCAGTGGGGGCTGCTAATAAACTCCGGCGGAGAAAAATCATTTCATCAGATTCCTATCGACAGTGAGGTTGAACAAGCAATATGATGTTCTTCATTTTGTGACCAGAGAGCTGGATAAACAGACTGTAATCTGCAGAGGTAGCTATATATAAGGAAGAGTAATTACTTGCTACCCTATCACCAGGGTTAAGGAAACACATCAGGTGGCCACAGTTATTAGTTTTGTTTCTATGATGCTTTTTGAGAATTGCTGAATCTCAGAGTTGGCAGGGAATCTCAGAGATGATCCTGGACAACTCACCCCAGAGCAAAAATTCCCTCTACAAGATCCCTGGCAATTGGTCACCCCGAGCCTTTACTTAAACACCTCTGACGAGGGGGTCCTCCCTATCCCTCCAGACTGCTCATTCTACTTTTAGCTCTCAGAATGAGGACAGTCTTCCCTACATTAAGCTAAAATCTGTGCCTCTTCAATTTCCATTTACTGTTCCTTGTCTGCTCTCTGGGACCAAGGAGGTAGAAGGATGCTGTGCTATACTATAATCAGAAGTCTTGATATCAAATACTATCTCTATCACTTACCACCCATACAACCTTGGGCAAACCACTCCCCAGGCCTCATTTTCCTCATCTGTAAAATGAGAAGGTTGGAATGGATGACCTGTCAATTCCCCTCCAATTAGACATCTATTAGCAGCTGTCATTTCAATAATTTTTTAGTCATGTCCAACTTTCTGAGACCCCATCTGAGATTTTCTTGGCAGAGATATTGGAGTAGTTTGCCATGTCTTTCTCCAGCTCATTTTACAGATGAGGAAACTGAGGCACACAGTGTTGAGTGACTTGCCCAGGGTCACACAGCTAGGAAATGTCTGAGACATATATCATCCTATGCCTAATCCTTCTTTCCTGTGGTAGCTGCTCAAATTCTTGAAAGCAGCCATTCCACAATGCATAATGTTTGTGAGCATCTGATCTAGCTCTCTCAGGCAGTAAATTAGCATCTATTAAGCCCCTATGCCATGTACTATACTAAGTATTGGGAATACAAAAAGAGATAAAAAGTCCCTTTCTTCAAGGGGCTTACAATCCAATGGAGTAGATAACATGTCTAAATATATACAATAAATATATACAAACACTTTATATCCAGGATAAATAGGAGATAATTAACAGAGGGAAAGCACTCTTATTAAGAGGGACTGTGAAATGCTTTCAGTAGAAGGCAAGATGATAGCCAGGACTTTAAGAAACCCAGGGAAGCCATAAGGAAATGCAGAGAGAGAATACTCCAGGCATGAAGGACAACCAGAGAAAATACTCAGAATGGAGAGATAGAGTGTCTTCTTCATGTTACAGATGAGGAAACTGAATTCCAGAGAGGAGAAATTACTTGTCTAAGGTCACAAGAGTGGTATAGCCGGTTCTGCTAATCTGACTCCAAAAACAAACTAATAGATGTAGAGCTGCAAGGGACCTTGGAGGTCATCTTATCCAGAAATATCAAACTCGGGGCCACATGAACTACAAAACTCCTGAGTGGGCCTGAACCAGATTAAAATAGAATTGGGAAATATTTAACAAAGTAAATAAAAATACAATAAAACATGGAGAATGTGAATCTGTGGTTTTCTGAGTCAACATCTAGCCTTTTTCCTTTGAATTTGATACTAGTGAATTCTAATCTGGTCTTCTCATTTTACAAATGAAGACAGTGAGGTGGCCAGGATCACTTAACTGTTGATATGCCCATGGTCACATGGTTAGTAAGTGTCAGAGATAATATTCAAACCCAAGTCCTAGAATTCCAATCCAGTGTGTTTTCCATTGTATGATGTGGTCTTTGCTATTGACTTTGAAGAACTAATATTTCTGTCTACAAGAGTCATCAGGCCATCATTACTGGTCCAGGTCTGTGAAGTTTCATAGTCCCAAGGAAATTTCAGAAGTTTGATAGCCAAAGGTTAGTTTGGTAGGAAACATAAATGTGTGATATGGTGGAAATTTCTTTAGACTGGGAGTCAGAAGATTTGGGTCTGAATCTGGATTCTGTGTAACCTTGGGCAAGCAAGCTACTTCTCTCTGGACTTTGGTCAAAACTCCTGGCTGCCCAGGGCCTTTGTTTCTTCACCCACAATATGAGGGGGTTGACTTAGATGACCTCTACACCTCCAATTCTAAAACTTTGGATTCTGTTTATGATAGAACCTTTAAAAATTCTGGTTCTCATACAATAACTGTGTGACCTTGGGCAACTCCATCAGCTTCTCTGAATCTCAGTTTCCTCTTCTGTAAAATGAGGTTGGGTTAGGAATATGGACCGGGGAGAGGGACTTCAGAGGCCCTTTAGTCCACTTCTCTCATTTCATACATCAGGAAACTGAGGTCCAGTGAGGTTAAGCAATTTTGTCCAAGGTCACTTTGGTAGCGAGTGAAAAAGGCAGGTCCTCTGCCTCCATAGTCAGTGGTCTTTCCTTTGTACCATGCCATCTCCAGATAATCTTTAAAGGTCCTTTCTCACTCTTGTGCTGTTTCCATAAGCAGGTTTTGCTTCCCCTTTCAGCAGCATCTGGGATGATACAGTAACCCTTGGGAATATATGCTCTGAATCTTTTTGTCCAAGGCATAAAGAATAAGAAAAAAAAAATAATAAAATATTCCTGGGAGAAAAGGCAGGGCAAGAAGGGGGCCAAGCCCAGCATCTCCCTTCACCCTCCCTTGCAGGCTTTGTGCTCATTTTCCTTCTGCTGTTACTACACCCCACCTTACCCCCTCTCCCAGCCCAGACCCCAAGTCATCAACTCACCTTTTGCAGGAGTTCAATTTCCCGCTGCTTCGCGTTGAGAACAGCCAGGGCTTGCTCATGCTCTAATTCCAACTGTTGCCGCCGTTCCGCGGCCTCTCGCATATGCTATTGGAAGGGACAGAAAGAGAATGAGAAAGGACATTGTGTAGAATCCCTGAGGTTTGTGGTTGGCTGCAGGGATGCTGTGGAGCACGAGCCGGCTCCCGGCGTCTGACTCAACATGGAACATTCAGTCTAGCTTTGGAGGCGGTGAAAACAGATGGGTGTTTCCACCAAGGCTGTCCTCCTGAGCAACGAGCAATGTGGGGGATGGAGGTGTGTGTGTGGGGGGGGATCTGCCACGCCTTTATCTCCCATGGGGAGGCCTGCCTGAGCAAGGGAGACCTCTTCTGATGGGAAGCTCCGATGGCAATTGTGCTTTCTCCCTCCTGTCTCGTGACTCTACATTCCCAAGAAAAACCTGTCCTCAACTCCCACATTTCCATTTTCTTCTTTTAAATCTTTCTCTCTCCTCTCTCTCTCTCTCTCTTTCTCTCTCTCTCTCTTCTCTCTCTCTCTCTCTCTCTCTCTCTCACTCTCTCTGCCTCTATTTCTCTCTGTCTCTCTCTCTCACTCTTTTTCTTTTGAGTTTTCCTCTGTGATATATAGAATAAGAGAAGTCCTTTAATTTCAGGTTTATGTAACTACTGTTCTGATTGTGTCACTTTCCCACTCCAAAAATTTCAAAGTCTCCCCTTTAGCTTGGGAATAAAACGCAGAATTCTTGGTCTCACATTTCACTGCCTCTGGTGGGTAAAATGGACTGGACATTCTTTTCTTTGCCATTAAGTTAGATTCAGTGGCCTTTGAGGTTTTCTCTAACTCTGAGATTCTGTGACTCGCATTGCAGTCAAGTATAATTTGGTTCCAAACTACCTTTCCAGCCCTTCTCTCCCTGCACCCCACGATGCAATATCTCTGCCAAGGGAACATGGGAGTAAAACCTGGAAAGGCCCTCAGAGATCATGGAGGCCAAGTCTCTCATTTTACAGATGAGGAACTGAGAAATGAAGTGAGTGACTTGGCTAAAGTTGCGCCAGCAGATATCAAGGTCTGGGGTTCTTCAATTCCAAATTCCATGTTATTTCCTCTGAGAATTGCCATCTCTCCCCCTTTGGGTCCACCTCTCCAATCCCTTTCCATCATGTAAGACCCAGTTTTATACTGCCATTCTCCACTCTCCCAAGTAGATGCCACCACTTCTGAAACCTAATGTTTTCCTTCTATCTGTCCTGTGCATTTGTAACATTCTGGAACAGAGTAAATGCTTCACAAGCCAGTCATTCACTCATTCAATCATTGTGTGTTGTTACCTGTATATTTGCCTTATCTCTTGAATAGACTGTGAGGTCTACAAAAGCAGGAAATTTATATTATTCATTTTTCTGTCTTCTAGTTCCTAACATGTAGCTGGCACAAACAGGGTGTCTCAAAAGTCTTAGTGTAGCTGTAAGCTTTTAATAAAAGAAAACTATACTATGACTTTTCAGACATATGCTGACTTTTAGTATTGTAAAGGGGTCAACATAACAAAGCCATGTTTCCTCTCTCCCTCTCTCTTTTCTCCCTCCCTCGTTCTTTTTACCTCTGAGTTTCTATTTCTGTATTTCTTTTTCTTTCTCCCTTTCCTCCTTCCCTCCCTCTTTCCCTTTCTCTGTCTCTGTGTATGTGTGTTTCTCTGTCTTTGTCTCTCCCAAATTAATTTGCTTATTTCAAAGTCAGCAAGTACTTACTAAGCATCTACTCTACGTAAGCACCATGCTAGGGACTGGAGGTAAAAAAACAAAAACAAAACTTTCCTTGCCATCAAGGAGATCATTTTGCACTGTGGGGTTTCCCTCTTTACACAGAGAAGTAAATAAAACAAGACTTATTTTTTGCTCCAGACTAGTAACTCTGTTGTTACAAAGGACCCTCAGTTCAGAATGCTTTCTGCCAAAGGAGATCAGCAACTATTCTGAAAGTGGAATCTTAAAAGAATCGAGGCAGCAAAATAATGGAAAGTATTTTCAGGAGAAAAATGATATAAACTTCTAGAATGATAGGAAAGATCTCCTATGCTGGGTCCCACCCGAGCTCTGCTTTGAAGATTTTGAGGGAACATATTCCAGCTGCAGTGTTCCAATTGTGCAGAGAGACCAAGGCAGGGCTATCTGTTGTTTTCTAGGTGTCCTTAAGGCTTTCAGGTGTGTGTGTGTGTGTGTGTGTGTGTGTCTCCCTAACTAGCCTCTAAATTCTTTGCAAGTAAGGGCCAGGTTTTCTAGTTATTCCTTCCCTACAATCAATCAATTGATCAAGAAATACTTGACGAGTGTTGTATATGCGATGGAAAACATGTTAAGTTGCAGCCATACAGTTATAAAAGTGCTTTCAAGGAACTTAAATTTTACAAGGGGGAGATAGTTATTATTAGTAGTGTTATTAGTATTAAGGGAAGAGAATCTTATAGGTTGGTAGATTTAGAGTTAGAAGCTAATGACCTTAGAGACCACTGAGTCTAATGCTTCTCATTTTACAGATGAGGAAACTGAGGCACAGAGAAGTCAAATGCCTTGCCCAGGATCACATTGAGTCTAAGACAAACGCATCTTTTTCGTTGCAAATTTAGCACCACCCTTCCCATTAATCAATCTCTAGTCATTTAATTTCTTAATACCCCCAAGCAATTCTCTAAGACTTGAGGTTGAAGGAAAGGCACAGATCTGTAGGAGCAGAGGAAGTTCTTACCAAGAATTCTGTATATTAAAGAATGAAGTTACAAGCCCTAAAAAAATCTCTATTTCTATATCTTTCTTTACAGATGATTTCATTTGGGTGTCATAATAACCTTTGTGGGTAGGAATCATGAATCCTGTTTTACAGTTGAAGAAACAACTGGGGCTTTCAAAGTTAAATAACTTTCCAATGGTTACCCAACTAGTATCAGAGGCAAAATCTGAACCTATGTGTTCTTGAATCCAAATCCAGCACTCTCCATTACATAATTTTGTTACATTCTAATCAGAAAGTGATTTTAGGTAAAAAGTAGGGTATGACAATATGCATGTACTAATTTTAATAATGGAACAGCACCTCTATGAAGACCAACACACATCGGAAGAAATAGAGAGCAACGTACCTCATTTTAAGGTATTGGTTCATTAAATTTTTGTTGTTGGCAGAATCGATTAAGCTTTAAAATAAAACAGTAAAAGAATAGGTAGCCATATGGTGCCTGTTTTCAAGCCACATGGAAAATATCTCCCCCTAAAATATTCTGTCCACCCCCATATATTTGTATTTCTACAATGAGGGGTTCACTTGGTTGTTTCTTCCATGGTTTTTTACAAAATTTAATTAATTTTTTTCAGTTTGCAACAATCACTTCCATAAGTCTTAAATTTTCTCCCCCCTCCCCTCTTCCCTCCACAAGACGGCATGCAATCTTATATGAGTTCTACACATACATTCTTATTAAACACATTTTCACATTAGTCATGTTGCATAGAAGAATTAAAATGAATGGGAGAAATCATGAGAAAAATCTTCCATAGTTTTTAATCTTCTGAATGCAAATACCATTGATAGGGGAAGCATCTTATATTTTTCAGACTGTAGGATTTCACCTTTATAGGGGTGAAATCACTACAGATTTGTGACCCAGAAGTGAGATAGGACAGAACTCAAGGGGGAAGGCTAGATGTGCTGAAAATTCTGAAATGACATTTCTAAATTTGTCCATGGATTTTTTTCCCAGGTAGGAAGCTGGACGATTTCTATCAAGGATATAGGGTCTTGTTTTCCCACCATCCAAAGGACTTCTACCCATGGGTCCTTAGCTGTTCGTTTTAAAAAATAAAGTCCTGAACATAGTTTGGCATATTGCTTGAAAAACCTACATAGGCTTGGTATCAGTGACTACCCATGCTTAATTTCTTTCTCTTTTTTAAATCCAACAACCTTTGCGTCCCCTGTACCATCTGCAGATAGGGATAGCGTGAAGCTGTGATAGCAGAAGCGGTAATTACCGCCACACTCGGCAGCAGGCAGGTGGTAGTTTCCCCAGTGCTATGAGAGTTCTCACACAGACTCATGAAAACAGGAATATAAATCTATGTACAGAGAGGTCTTCAAACCAGATCTAGTTGGGGTCAGAACATATAGCAGGTGTCCTTTGATAATTAAAGGACAGTGTAGCTCAGGAATTGAAAAAACAATTACTCCCCATCTGGTTTTCATTAGTCTTAAACCCTATGAAGGTCAAGTCTTGATAAAGAAAGATTATTTGTTTTTTGATCAACATGAATTTATCATGTATTGGATAAGTAGATCTCTAAATAGACAGAACATGTATTAAGCACTTAATGTCTACCTGATACTGGGCTAAGTGCCAGGGATACAAATACAACATAGTCCCTGTTGAGATTACAAAGGAGATTACACAGTAGCAAATAAGACATAAAGGAGAGCTAGCAAGTGACTGGGGAAGGGGGAATGCATGATGACAAGGAAGCAGAGATATCCAGAGAGGAAGCAGAGAAAGGAGTGTTTATTAAGCACTTACTGTATACCAGATACTGGGCCAAGCACTAGAGATAAACAAGTCAACTTCTACTGACTCCCACAGGATATTGAACATATAAGACCAAAGTCTTGGTTCTTCAGCCTTGCCTTCCTGATGTGATCAACCAAGGTCACAGCTTTGGTTTGCTACCTCACTGAGTTTCATCAGGCTTAAATGTTCTCAAATTTTTTTAACTGAAATACATTTTCAGTCACTAAAATTTAAATTATAAGAATAAATGTGAAAGACAAAGCAGGCAGAAGAAGGATGGTGGGAGAAGAGCTATGGCTAAGAAGAAAAGAGCCTTGATTTGGAGTCAGAACATACAGGTTCTAGGCCCAGCTCCTCTCCTTTCATCCTGTGTGACTTGGAGCAAATCAGTTCCCATCTCTGGGAATCAATTTGCTCACCTATAAAATAATGGGATTAGATTTGATCAGCCCTAATTTTTCTTCCAGTAGGTAGGTGAGGCAGTGGATAAAGCACCAGGACTGAAGTCAGGAAAACTCATCTTTATGAGTTCAAATCTGGCCTCAGAAACTTCCTAGCTACATGACCTCGGACAAGTTTCTTAACCCGGTTTGCCTCAATTTTCTCATCTGTCAAATAAGCTGGAGAAGGAAAACAGTAAACTACTCCAGTATCTTTGTCAAGAAAACCCCATATGGGGTCACGAAGAGTCAGATATGACTGAAACAAATGAACAGCAAGTTTCCTTCCTTTATTCCAACAAGTCCTAGGAATTCTAAAAAGGAGTCCAAATCATTGAACTTGAAAACTTTATTAGAAAGCACCGGACTCTTCCAAAGCACATCAGCAGATTTACAAAAAGTAGAAATTGATTTTCCTTTCCTCTTAGTCCTTATCTATATAATGGGGACATGACCACTTTGTTTTGCCTTGCCCCCTGGCATCTCAGTTAGGGCTGATGACTCTTAGAATCTGGAGTCTCGAGGTGCAGAGAAAATTATTTACCTCATGTTCCAAAAACTCTGCAGGAGGCCTATGCTTGCACTTGCACCTGGCACGTTCACACATTTGGACTGTTTAGTTAAATGTTTAAATGAATTGGCATTAGAGGGAAGAAAGGTTTTCACCTCCCTTTCAGCCACCATAGTTTGGTGCAACAATTATACAGCTGTTTAATTACACAATTATTCCAGCTAATTTTTGTGCTTCTGTTTATTTTAGAAATGGGCAATGCAAAATGCAGGCTGGTGATCTTTATTTAGCTCTGGGAAGGAAGTTATTAGCTAGTGGCGGAACTTGCTCCTTTGCAAGGTTTCATTATCAACATTAACTAAGTATGGAAACAATTGGTCTAGACGCGCATGTGTTGCAAGATTCTAGTTTGGACCCATCGAAGCCCAGTGGAGAGGGATGATTGGGATGGGACATGATAACTAAGAGGTTTGCTTCTGGGGTGCTCTTAGGGTCAGAGAGTAGAGGAAGATGGCACGATTTCAGTCAACGTTTATTAGTTGCCATTATATGTCAGGCAGTGTGCTAACTGCAGAGGATAGAAAGAAAGGCAAAAAAAAAAACCAAACCCCAAATCCCCAAACCAGTCCCATGCCCTCATGGAGTGGTCACTACATATGGGGAGACAAGATGAAAATAATGATAAAAGTAGCATTTTACACTCTTCTTAATAAAACAAAGCAGTATAAAGGTGATGTCTACAAAAAAAAAATTAAGAAAAATATAGCCCTCTTGGAACAATAATCTTAACGAGATGATGTGAGGTTAATTACAATAGAAACACTTGTATCAGATGCTATTTTAACATCATCATTCTCTCTGCTTCTTCAAATCATTAGATGCATGGGGGAAAATGTTCAATCAATAAACATTTTTTAAAGTATACATACTAAGCACCTACACAGTCCAGATGTGTGACCATGCCAGGTGCAAGCATAGACCTCTTGGAGATTATTTTGAACATGAGGCAAATAATTCTCTCTGCAGCTCGAGACTTCAGATTCTAACAGAGTCATCAGCTTTAACGGGGATGCCATGAGACAAGGCGAAAAAAGAAAACAAAGTACTGTGCTAAGCACTGGAAATATTGTATGTGTGTGTTCATCCTTCATTGCTGAAGAAGACCGTGCCATCAGAGAAATAATGACATGACTTGCACTTGACTGTTTTGAGTGAGGGAGGGCTGTGCAGGTCACCAGCTTTACTTCTCCTCCGGAGCCATCTGATTTTAGTAAACAGATATTCATCAGGATGACTGGAGATGACCCAGGATGAGGCAACTGAGGTTGGGTGACTTGCCCAAGGTCACACAGCTAGTGAGTGTCAAGTGTCTGAGGTGAGATTTGAATTCAGGTCCTCCTGACTCTTGCACTGGTGCTCTATCCACTGTACCATCTAGCTGCCCCACTGGAAATATAAGAATAGGCAAAAGATAATTCCTGCCCTCGAGGAGCTCATAGTTTCTTAAATGCTTACAGAAACATAGAAAGAGATAGGACTTTAAAAGCCACCTAGCCCATCAATCTTCTCATTTTACAAATAAGAGAAGTGAAGGTTAGGGAAACTAAGTATCTTATCAATGGGTACATGGAGATGAAAGGCCAGAGGAAGGATTCGAATTTAGTCTTTTTGGTCCCCAGTTCATCTCTCTTGCCAAGGTACAGTGTTATTGTTCTCTCAAGACTGTGTAGGGGAATAAAGATTTGGGTTGAAGGACACCTTAGTGATAGGTTAGTATAGCTTCTCCACTTCGCAGATGAGGAAACTGAGTCTCCAGAAAGGCAGGGTGGCATAGGGGATAATGGCATTGGCTCTGGCATCAGGGACATCTGAGTTCCAATCCCATCTCTGACACTTTCTGACCACCATCCAACGCACTCTGAGTCTGAGTTTTCTCATCACAGAGTTAGTAATACTTGCAGTCCTGACTCATACAGTTGTGACACAAGATAATCAAGCTCATTATAACTGTTTGGCAAACTAAAGCACCATGTATATGTCAGGACTTACTTGTCCAATCCCACACAAGCAGTATTAGGTTGGAGAATTGGGATTTGAACACAGGATCAGATGCCGATCTCCATGGTCTCGTGTCCTTTCTGCAATACCCCACTGCTCCCCAAAGGCATAGTGTTGGCCTCATACCTCTAGGAAGTCTTCCTTGTCAACATATTTATCTCTAAAGCATATTATTTGTCCTCTGACTCTCCAATGCTTGCACTTGCTTGGTGATGTGTCGCACCTGTGTCCCCAAGTTTGAAGTTTCATGAGGGCAGTGACCATATCTTTTATTTCTCTTGGGATACTCCAAGATGCAAAGATAGAAGTGGGTAGTGCCTCCTTACCCAAAGGGAACCTGGGGAATCTGTCTAGACTCTCTCTGGCTTCACCATAAATCATAATGATGAATGACATTTATTTTACATTTGTTTTTACATAAATACGCATATATGTCTATATATGTGTGTGAGACAGTATGCATATGTATGTGTGTATGTATATATAAAATTTTATATAAAATATAAATATATTTTATATAAATTTATATATATATAAATTTTAAGACTTGTAAAGCACTTGATATTCATAAGTTTTGTTTAACTCTCAAGATAACTCTAGGAAGTAAAGATTATAGGCATATTATACTCATTTTAAAGATGAGAAAAGTTTAGATTTATTATTGCTATTCACATAATAATAACTTACATTAATATAGCACTTCAAAGTTTGGCAAAAACTTTATGAATATTATCTCATTGAATCCCCATAACAGCTCTCTTAAGTAGGTGCTAAAACTATTCCCATTTTATAACTGAGGAGACTGAGGCTTAGTGGTTTGCCAGTTTACCCACAATCATGCAGCTAGTACCAACAGTGGAGATCTCATTTGATTTCATGTTTGGCACTAATAGTGGACATTTAAAATGTGGAAAGAGATTGCTTGACAGAGATATACACACCTCCAAAGGGTTTGCTTAATGTGTGGGTAAGAGAAGACTTAGTGGGTATAAGGTGGTTATCTTTCAACACCTGATGGTCTGCCATGATGAAGGATGAGATTTGTCCTGCTGGGTCCCAGAGGGAAGGGCTCTAAGCTAGAGGGAGGAAGATGCAGAGAGGCAGAATTGAGCTGGCTAGGAGGAAAAGCTTCCTAAAAATTAGAGCTGTCCAAAAGACTAATGGGCTTCCCCTGGAGAGGGGAAGCAGGAGGAGCAGCTACCCTTGCTCCAGAGTTCTTAACCAGAGGCTGGATGATCCCTTGTTCCATTGAGAAGAGGAAGCATAGTATAGTAGATAATGCATTGGGCTACGAGTCCCACCTTAGACACTGAATAGCTGTGTGACCCTGGACAAGTCACGCATCTTGCTCTCTGAGCAGGGATGATTTTGGGCAACAGAGTAAGAAACCAATTTAAGAAGGAATAAGTCAATGTAAAACTTTACTTAGAGATGATAGGAGGGAGGATGATACAATGAAATGAGCCCTGACTCAGAAGGCAGAGGATCTTGGTTCAAATCTTGTCTTTGACACACTACCTGTAAGACCTTGGGAAAGGCAATAAAATGAAGGAGTTGGATTAGGAAGGGGCTAGACAAAGGGCTCTAGAATATATAATCCTATGACCTCTCTGAGTTTCAGTTTCCTCTTCTGTAAACTGAGGAAGTAAAGACTAAAGGGTCTCTGAGGTCTATCACCCTATGTGATCTTCAAACTCCATCATCACACTCACTTTTACTCCATAAAAACAAAAACAGAACCCCAAAATAACACTCTGTGTCTCAGTTCAAGAATGATATCTGACATAAAAACAGAACTGAGTCAGCCCTTCCTTTATCATCTCCATTTCGAGGCCTTGGGTTTTAAACCAAGCTAATGAGCAGTTTAAAAGCATTTTTCTATTCCCACCAACTGGCAGATTTCAATCTAACTCTGGCTTTTTTGATAAGTCTTAGGTAAGGGGTAGACTTTGTAACCATGTCTTGACTCCCAATGCTACCCACCAGCAACAGGAACTCTCAAGGCAAATACAAAAGGTATTATTCCCATTTTCCAGATGAAAAAACTGAGATTCAGAGAAATTAAGTGACTCATCCAAGGTCA
Source organism: Bettongia penicillata ogilbyi (assembly GCA_023548195.1). NCBI lineage: Eukaryota > Metazoa > Chordata > Mammalia > Diprotodontia > Potoroidae > Bettongia > Bettongia penicillata. The sequence continues at coordinate 8,104,330 of JAJHZJ010000331.1, read as the reverse complement.
CTCAGCTAGTAAATATCAGTGTGTTTTTTTAAGGAGTCTCTAGATGCCAACTTGAATATTCTTTCTAGTACAGCTTTCTGCATATCCTAAAAAATGAGAGCAAAAAGCCTCTAGCTTGTGAGTGTGTGTATCTGTGTGCAATTGCATATGTGTGTGCCTGCACATGTGTGAGCATGGGTGTGTTGGGGAGATGGGAAGGCATCTTGAAATGGAGAACAAGAAATGATGAGGGGAATTGAGCAGTAAGGTGGGAATCAAGAGTCCACACGGAAGCTGATTAGAGCCATTCCTTGTGCCAATGCGAACAGCTGTTAACTGTTCTTCCTGACAACATTGACAGGCAGTAATTAAAAACCTTGTTAGTGGTGAAGGAGCCCTACACTTGCTGAGAAAAGGAAAAGGAATGATCTTCTTGTTCCTGTAGTTTGGACATAAACAGATTGCTGCCATGGTGTCTCCAGATGGTCCTCAGGACGCCCCACATTGGGTTAGGGTGTGGTGGCTGTGTCTGGCAGCATGATGTTAATGTCACAGTAGAACAATCACTGGGACTTGGAGTCAGAGGACCTGCATTCAAATCATGACATTGTTACCTACTTCATTCCTTGGACAAGTCACTGATCCCCTCTAGGGATCAGTTTTCTCCTCTGGAAAATGAGATCTTCAAAGGTCAGCTCTAAGTCTATGATTCTAAGATTGGCCAAGGGAACTGCCAGCCAACTCAATGTGCTTCCTTCTGGAGAAGGGCTGATGATGGTATACTTGGGTTCTGGATAGTCTTAAAATTCTTCAACTACCACACAAAAGACTAGCACATAACGGGAGCTTAATAAATGTTTATTGAATGATAATGTGCATTTTGTGTCTATGGTACAATGGATAGAGCACCAGCCCTGGAGTCAGGAGGACCTGCATTCAAATCCGATCTTAGACACTTAGCTGTGTGACTCTGGGCAGTCACTTAACCCTGTTTGCCTCAGTTTCCTCATCTGCAAAATGAGCTGGAGAAGGAAATGCAAAACACTCTAGTATCTTTGTCTAGAAAACCCAAAATGGGGTCACGAAGAGTCAGACACAACTGAAACAATTCAACACATCTGAGGCAGTTAAGATATTCACTACACAGGATCTGAGGGGCAAAGCCAGAAGACATCCTTCACCTTAGGAGAGGAGAGCTAGAAAGACCCTATTACTTTCACGACATTATCTATGCCTGTAATGTTCTCCCTCCCTCTCACCCTCCCTCTCTCCTCTCTCTCTCTCTCTGTCTCTCTCTCTCACCTCTCACACAGCATTAAACTTTGGACCTCTCTAATGTACTAACACTAATAATAACGAGCATTTATACAGCACTTGATTTGCAAAGTACTTTACACATAACATCTTATTTGAGTCTCGCAGCAACCCTGCAAAATAGGCACTCTTGTTATCCCTGTTTTAAAGATGAGGAAACTGTGGCACACAAAGGCTATGTGACTTGCCCAAGGCCAAAAAGGCAGTAAGTGTCTGCGGTAGGATTTGATCTAGCGCAGGGTAAGGGCTTAACAAATGCCTGTCGATCAATAGAGCTTACATCTTCCTGAACCCTACTGGCTATCTCTAATTTATCCAGGGAGCAACTTCTTTCTACATAATTGTTTATATGTTGTTTCCTCAATTAGACTGTGAGTTTCTTGAGAAAAGAGATTGATTCCCCACCTTTTTTAGTACCCCAGTGCTTAGCACAATACCTGACACATAATGGGTACCTACTGATGTGATTTGGTTTCACTGAACTCATAGTTTCCTGATTTGGTGTCTTATCCTGCTATTAGTGTGTAAACTAACTTTCCATCTTTCTCATTTGTGTAAATGTCAGTTACTCACTCCATCCTTTACCCAGCTACTAAAATTATTTTCCTTAAGTGTAGGTGTGACCATGTCACTCTCCTATTCTATAACTTCTGGTAGCTCCCTATCACCTCTAAGATCAAATATAAACTCTGCTGTTTTGTCATGTGAAACCGTTAACAGATAGAGCAATCTATTTTCCCAGACTATTTTTTATATATTAGTGTCCTTAACACACGCTATGGTCCTGCCTTCTCATTTCTCTCTCTCTCTCTCTCTCTCTCTCTCTCTCTCTCTCTCTCTCTCTCTCTCTCTCTCTCTCTCTCTCTCTCTCTCTCTCTTCCTTCCACTTCTCTTTATTCTTTCCCTCCTTCCCTCTCTCCTTCCTTCCTTCCTTCCTTCCTTCCTTCCTTCCTTCCTTCCTTCCTTTCTTCCTTCCATCCTTGCTTCCTTCCTTCTTTCCTCCCTCCTGGCTATTCCATGACCAAGACTCTCCATGTCTCAGCTCTGGGCATTTTCTCTGGCTGTCCTCCATGTCTGGAATGCTTTCCCTCTTCTGCTCCAACTACTGATCTCCCTGGCTTCCTTTAAGTTCTGACTAAAATTTCAACAACTACAGGAGGTCTTCTCTTCCTCTGTTTCCTCTTCATTCCCTCTGTTAATGATTTCCTCTTTATCCAGTATATACTTTATTTGCACATATTTTTTTGCTTGTCATCTTCTCCACCGATAAGATTGTGAGCTCCTTACGGGTAGGGAGAAGCTAGATGATGCAGTAGATAGAGTGCTGGGCCTGGAATCTGGAAGACTCATCTTCCTGAGTTCAAATTTGACCTCAGACAGTTACTAGCTGTGTGACCCTAGGAAAGTCACTTAACTTTGATCATCTCAGTTTCTTCATCTGTAAAATGAGCTAGAGAAGGAAATGGCAAACCTCTCCAAAATACCTTTGCCAAGGAAACTCCAAATGGGCTCACAAGGAATTGAATGACTGAACAAAAACATGAAGGTAGGGACTGTCTTTTGTCTTTTTTTTTTTTTGTATCTCCAATGCTTAGCATAGTGCCTGAAATATAAATAGGTGCTTAACAAATGTTTATTCATTGATTGATTTTACTTTTAAAGGTTGATGATTGTTGTCATTTTTTTAATATTATATTCCTGATGGACCTCATCCTCTCCTCGAAGATTTCTCCAAGCTCCTGGTTTTATAGATGGAGAAAATAGGGTCAAGAAAAATCAAGTGACTTACTCAAGTCACTTAACATGGAAGGCATTAAATGACAGGTCTGGGCTTCTCACTCCAAATCCAGTCATTTCCCACTGCACCACACTATCTCCCTGAAAACCTCTCCCCAGTCTACTTCATGCATCTTGGATCTCCCTGTCTTGGGCAGTAAGGCAGGAAAGCCAGGAGGCCAGTGCAGGATGCTTCTCTGCCCCTCACTTGGCCTCAGTTTCCTCTGGTGACCTTTTAGAAATGAGTCCCAGGTTCTCTAGCATGGAGAGCTAGAAAGACTTGGCTTCCTTTCAGCAACAAAGCTCTCACAAATTTCCACATATCCCTTTCTAAAACATTTTCTTGATTCTAAGGGCACGAAATATGTCAAGCAATGCCAAGTCAATTGTTTTCACTGGGGGAGGATTTCACGGCTAGAAAGTGCTCCATAGTACAAGCACCACAAAGCAGCAAAATCCATCAAGAAAGCTTTGCCAGTGGCAGCATGTATTTTTAAAAGAGATATTTATAGTGGATGTCGACATTAACACTGCCTCTTAAGTCGCCTTACTCTGGTTAGAGTCTTGTTTCCAGAAGATAAGGAGGGTGTGACACTGAATGAATGAGCCTGCTTGCCTGAGCCATCCCCCCAACTCGGATTGTTGAGATCCAAGGAGGATTGGTTTTGTAGCCCAGAGCCCTCCCAACCATAGCGAGGGGATTCAGCAAAGAGGTTCAGCAAAGAGCTGTTTCTCCTAAGGGGATGGTCCAACCCTCAGGAGCCAGCACCAAATGGATCAGAGCCACTTTAGTGAGTTCTGTTTCGACAAATTTAGAATCTGGTATGAATCACAGAAAAAAGCTAAGGCTTTTGTTAGCCTTTGTTCTCTCTCCCTCTTTCCTTCTCCCTCCCTCTCACCCTTCTCCCTCTCCTTTACTGTCTTTCTCTTTCTCTGTCTTCCTTTTCTTTCTTTTTTCTCTATCTCCCTTTTCTTTCTCTTTCTCTAAGTCCCTTTTCTTCTTTCTATTTCTCCCTTTTCTCTTTCTTTTTTGGTTCTCTTTCTTTTTTCTGCCTCTTCCTTTTCTTTCTCTCCCCCTTTCTCTTTCTCCCCCTCTTTTTCTTTTCTTTTCCTTTCTCTTCCCTTCTTCCTTTCTCTTCTCTGAACACATTATACCTTCTTTCTTCTAAAACACATAATTATTTAATGCTTGCATAGACTTATTTGGGGATTGAAATAATACTGAAAACTTGAAGATTAACAAATATTCAACAATTCTTGTCCGTCTGTCTTTCAAGGTTGGAAGGGGAATACTCGATGCAATTAGAAGTAGTTTTAAGTTTATTCTTGTCTTTGGAGTATCCTTCAACATTGACAGTTAAATCCAGGAAAAGTCACTTCTCCTTTCTGAGCTCCTGTTTCCTTATCTATAAAACCAGCATATTAGTTGTACTGCCTGCAGGAACTTGTGAGAAAGTGCTTTATAAATCTTAGGACTCCTCTTCCTCCTTCATCTCTTTTTTCCTTCTGCTCATCCTTTCTCTCTTCTCCTTACCTTTTCCTTTCCCTTCTGTCCATTTATTTCCTTCTTCCTCTGTTCTCCTTTTCCCTCCTTCTCCTCCTCCTTCTAATTCTTCTACTCCCTTTCCTAATTCTTCTGCCCTTCCTATTGTTCCTCCTTTTGTCAATACCCTGTGTCTTTACATCCCAGTCACTTTTTGGAGTCACACACCTTTTTGTCCCTATCCCCACCAGCCCCAGTCCCAAGTTGAACTCTCTCTTATAACAAAGGAAAACAATTCAGCAAAAAGCTATCTGATACAGTGACCTTGCCTGACAACTTAGACATTTTGTTCCCCTGTCTTCCCATTCAGAAGCTGGCAAAAAGCCACATTTTATGACAGAACTCTCCTCCCTCTTCAGAGACAGAAAATATGTTGTTGTTTTGAACCATGTGCTCCCTTTCAGAACAGCCTAGGGATTCCACAATCTTCAGGTTGCCAGATCCTGAGCAATCCTCTGAGGTTGTATTAGATTTCAGGAGTGGGAAATCTACTGCCTCTAGTCACATGTGGCCCTCTAGGTCCTCAAGTGTGGCTCTTTGACTGGGTCCAAGTTTTATAGAACAAATCCTTTTATCAAGAGAATTTGTTCTGCGAAGTTCCCCACCCTTGCATTAGAACAATAGCCTCCCCTAAGCCTTGCTCTAAGATTCTGACTTTCCTGAAGGCTGAGGGAATAAGACTGGACAGTTCCTGTGCACTTATTTCTCCTGTGAGATATCTTTTTTTGTAATTGATCAGGATCCCATTTCATAGTACTTTGAGGTTTACAGGATACAACACCCTACGAGGTAGGTAGTGAAGATATTCTTTTCTCCATTTAATATATAAAGTAACTAAGACTCTAAGAGGTAAAGTAATTGATCATGGAAACAATCAACAGACCTTAATTGAATACTTCCTAGGTCGCAGACAACAAGCTAAGTGTCCTTGGATACAAGGAAAGACAAACACAGCTCCTGTTCTCCAGGAGCTTATATTCTAAGGAGGGAGAGAATTCATAAATAGATAGGTACATACAAGATATACACAAGAATATATGGAAGGGGAAAGCTCTAACATCTGGGGGTGGGGCTGAAGAATCTAAGTCAGGACTTAAATTCAGGCCATTCTGAATTCAGGGCTAGCAATCTCTTCCCAGTGCCCTACTGTCTTTTTGGTTCAACTTTCAAATTCATTAGAGCAGTATATCTCACTTCCAAATTCTCTACTAGAGTCAGAATCCCAAGAAGAATCAGTCTACTCAGAACCAAAATGCTGGGTTATTTTTCTCACATAATATTTTTAACTTGTCTCTCAAAAACCCACAGTGACCCACTACTTTTACTGTATCAATCTGAACACTTCAGCCTAACATTTCCATCCTTTAAGTAACGACATGATGTTGTAAGAAAAATGGTAGATTTGAAGTTAGAGGACCTGGGTTCAAATACTGGTTCTGTCACTTGCTATGTGACCTGGACAAGTCACTTAACTTGGGTGGGGGAAGGAGGGTCTCAGTTTCTTCATCTGATAAAATTACAGAATTGGACCAAATCACAGGATCATAGACTAAGAACTGAAAGGAAACTTAGAGGTCTTCCTAGTCCAGTGCACTCATTTTACAAATGAAGAAACTTAAGTTGAAAGAAGTAAAAGGACTTACCCAAGGTCACATAGATAGCGTGACAGAGAGTGGGGAAGGGGAAGTTGAACCAAGTCTTCTGATTCCCAATCCAGTCCTCTATCTGGAATCCTTCCCAACTCTAAATCTATGACACGACTTATTCCCCACTATTTCCCCCCAATGTGATTTCTCTTCTCTAGTCAAGTCACTCTCTGTATTCCTTGAACAAATCTTTCATGTTCCTACCCACTGCTCACATGTTATCCCTCTATCTGGAATGCTCGCATCCTTCCCTCTGACAATTTGTCTATTACTGGCTCCCTATTACCTCCAGAATCCAATACAAAGTTTTTTGGCATTTAAAGTTCTTCACAACTTGGCCCCTTTCAACTTTCCAGTCTCCTTACATTTTACCCTATTCCATGTTCTCTAGCCATCCCAATAAACTCATTCATTGTTCCTTGAAAAGAACTCTTCATCTCCCTTCTCCATTTTTTTACACCTGTTATGCTCCATGCCGAGCATGCCCTCCCCCCTTATCTTCACTATTCCTCTAATGACACAACCACCTCACACTCCCATCAACTGTTTGACACTTTCCAAAGCACATCTATTTTTAGAAAGAACACTGTTCTTGATTATACTTGTTGCATAGGAGAACTGGGTTTGAAATCCACCTAAAATATCAACTGTTAGTCCCTTAATTGTGCAATCATTTTCTCAACTGTCACATACACCATTCCATCTCCTACCTGAATGTCTTTTCTCAGGCTGTGTCCCTGGAATCTTCTCCCTTCCCCCTTCCACTTCTTGGAACTGCTAGTAATTCCCTTCAAGATTTCACCTCAGGTACCTTTTCTGATTTTTCCAGTTGACCCCTCTCTCCTCCACAACTTTGTATATAATTGGTTAATATCAAGTATTTATTTATCTTTAAAAACATTGTGTACTCTCTAGGAAAGGGCAGGTGCCATTTCACTTTTGTCTTTCTATCCCCAGAGCTTATCACAGTGCTTGGCACATAGTAGGTATTTAATAAATGCTTGTTGATTGACTGTATACATATTATTCTCTCCTCTCTTTGGTCTTTGAGGGTTTTTTTTTAAATGCTGGGCTTTTATTCTCTGTACCTGGTACCATCTTAAAAGTCAAACACCATGTCAGTTGATTGGTCAGTTTGTAAAATGGGATGATGGTACTTGTACTCCCCACCTTGCAAAGTTATTGTTAGGGAAATGCTTTGGAAATTTTGAAATGCTCTAGAAAGGTAACTCATTTTCATTAGCATTATTAGTATTTGTTCTTTTACAACTGCCTTTTGTAGTAGGTGGGGAAGGTCTCATTGATGTTCATTTTATGGGAATTAAATGGGAAAAAAGATAAGAAAACCAAGGAGAAGAGAGGGTTTTTTAGCAACTTAGTGAAAGAGGATATCCAATTTTCTAGGAAAGTTGACTTTTTTATGTGGAAAAGAAGGCTAGAAGGGGCCAGTGAAGAAGATTCATATCTCTCTTGCCCAAGTCACAAGTCAGAGAAGAATGCTAAGGAAATCCACCACTGTCTAGCAGTGGCCATTGGACAATTCAGCCTACCCCTGATCCACCCTTCACAGAGGAGACCAAATGACATTGTGAAAACAAAGCTATCTAAGCTGGCAGTGTCTCTTATTAAAAAAAAAAAAATCTATCTCCGCGTGTGTGTGTGTGTGTGTGTGTGTGTGTGTGTGTGTGTGTGTGTGATGAAACCTCCAAAGTAATACATTTCCTGTGTCTCAAGATTGTCTGAACTGGTAGATAAGTTCTCCAAATATTCTCATTAGACCAGTCAATCCCTGTATACTGTTCCTATCAGCTGTCGTGCAGCAGAGAATACTGTCAGGGACTTCTGGTGGAACACAGGAAATGAGTTTGAAAACATTAATTAGACTAGAAAACTCCGGTGGAGGGTGTTTGATTCCTTTATAAACCAATGTGACCTGTCATACTACAGAGGCAGGAGGGACCAGGAGAGGAGTGAGAGTGGCAAAGTCTATTAAGATGATAGGATCATCATATCCCAGAAGGAGAGCTAGAGGAGGGACCTCAGGGACCAGCTAGTCCCATCCCCTCTTTTTAAAAAGAAAGAAACGGAGGCCCACAGACATAGAGACATTTGTTCAAGGTCTACAGTTCTAGGAATTGAGTCTTAGGTATTTTATACTGGAAACTGACAGACTGGGCCAGATATTAGAATTTCAATTGGTGTTGAGTGTCCCCCCCCCAGTCCTGTGTAACATCATTGAACGATGGTGTGCCTTTGCTAAGTTAAATACTGTAACACAAAGACATTTCTGTTTACTTTGGCAAAATCAACGAAAGTTCAAATTAAGAGTTTACTTCCCTTTCTGTCGGGTGTGTGCCAGTTGAAGAAGGAAATTAATTAAAGTGTTGATTTCTTAAGGAAGGGGACCATTTCTCCTTTCTCTGTGTATCTCCAGCACCTAGCCAGCACAATATAATTATAGCTAGTATTTATATAGTGCTTTAAGGTTTGCAAAATATTTCACAGTTAAGTAGCATAGTAAATAGAATAGGGGGCCTAGAATCAGGAAGACCCAAGTTCAGATCCAGCCTCAGACACTTAATACCGGTGTGACCTCTGGCAAGTCATTCAACCATTTTTTTTGCCTCAGTTTCCTCAACTTCAAAATGTGAATGATAACAGCATTGACCTTTCAGGGGTGTTGTGAAGATGAAATGAGATAATATTTGTAAAGTGCTAGACACAGTGACTGGCATATAGGAGGTCCCATGCAAATTATTCCCTATTCCTCTCATACAATTTTATCCTCACAACAACCCTTTGAGTGAGGTAGTTGCTATTATTATCCTTACAATGAGGAAACTGAGGCAGAGAGAGGTTAAGTAACTTGCCCTGGTCCTAGGGAAGAATTCAAATTCAGATCTCCCTCATTACAAGTCCAAAGTTTCATCCACTCTACCAGCTAGCTGCCTCCTTAAAGAGTGGATCTGAGATTTCAGTGGTATAAAGATTTGCAGATGAGGAAACTCTCTTTTCCAATGCAGGCTGATACCTTTTCTGGACTTCATAGTTTAGAGAATATAGACTGGCCCATTGAGACATTGAAGGACTTGCTTAGGGACACAAAACTCATATATGTTTGAGGTAAGACCTGAATTCAGGTCTTCTTGGCTCTAAGGCCAGCTCTCTATCCATGGTTGCTTTCATATTATGCCTCACATGTAGTATGTGTTCAATAAATGCTCTGTGAGTTTGACAGAATTACCACAAGCTAAGTGCTTCTAAATAAAGGGTAGAAGAATTTTCTTATTTTTGGTCTGCTGGCCACCACAAACACACATACTTAGTCAGACATAAAGAATGCTTGAAAAGTGGATCAGTGGTCAATGGATATGAATAAACAACTTTCTGATGAAGAATTATAAGCTATTGACAGCCATAAAAAAGACTCGAGCATTATTAAATGCTAGTCATTATTTTATTATAGAAACTTTCTTTATAACAATATTTAATGATTACAATTTTAAAAAACCTCAACAACACAGTCCATTAAACCAAACCAATCCACCACATCTGTTCTGAAGTATCCTTTTCTTTGCCTCGGGGTAAAAAAGATGAATTAGTCTTCTATTCAGAATATAGCCAATGAAAATGAATGACTTCTAAAGTGTAGAAAGAGTTTTGGATGTCAAAATTATTTTTAAGGGCCAATTCACTATAAGTTACATTATTTCCTAAATTAGATAATTATCCTTTTGAACACAGACCACTTCTCCCATAGCTGCAATCCAGAGTCTGCACACATGATCCTTTTTGAACATTATCATTCCCTTGGATCTGAAGCTGAGAAATCCCACTTTGCTTGGCATTTTACATTTGTTCACTTGATTTGGAGGCTTTCCCAAGCATCCACTGAGTTTCTTGGAGAAGTTTCTGATCTCACTGGTCACCACTAAGAAGGATATTTACTTAAAAAGTGGTGAGAGTCCCTGAAGGATTTTTGTCAAAGTTTTGATTTTAATTTAAAGAAGTACACAAATAGCTTTTCAATTGCTTGAAAATATGAGTGTGTATTTTGGGAGACGTTGTAAGCTTCTTGAGGTGGTGTTTCTGTGTTCCCAAAGTACTGGGCATGTTGAAGACATTGATTAGATATCTGATGACTGACTGGTTTTAGGCTGGGGTAAGTGAGCTATGGCACTGGGGTCACCAAGGGGTTTCTGAGGTAGGGGTTGGTACCATTTTATCACCCATCAATGAATACACTTCTTCCATTTTCTTCCTTGTTTCTTTTCCTTCCTTCTCTCTCTTTGCTCTTGATTCACTCCTTTTAATTCCAGGGATCATAGATCTAGAACTGGAAGGCACCTAGAGGTCATTCAGTTCAACCTATTTATTTTACAGATGAAAAAACTGAAACCTAAAGATGTTAATAATGACTTGCCCAATGCCACAAAAGTAGGAAGAGGTAGAGTTGGGGTTCAAACTTTTGTTTTAGTACTTTTTTTCCTTTTTCTTTTTCAACAAACAACTCTTTATTTTCTTCTCTCCCTTCTCCCTCTGCTTAATTTATAATGAAAAGGAAACCAAAGAAATGGCACCTGGTATTACAAGTGGATAAGCATCTGGAGAAGACTAAGGCTTCATTGTAAAATTCTTTAGACTATACTTTTGGCTCTACTTGGCTTTGGCAAGGAGAAACACCACCTCATCATGTCAGACAAGGATGAAGGAGATGACTGGCAGTAGGTATCCGGGTAGAGGGAGATAAGGAGGGAGAGAGAAGAGGGAATTCTCAGTGAATAGCCTTCATTTTATTTTATTAAAAAATGAATCAAGGTTCTTAGCTGAGAGGGTGGGAAGTAGGGGAAGCCATAGGAGGTTTGAGGAGGGGTAAAAAGGTTTGGAAGTGTCATTTTGGTAAGTGGGATAATGAGTTGATAAGGGCAATGTAGTGGTATTGCCTAGCAGCAGTGAGGGCTCGGTTGACATTACATAACATGAGTTTGTAGTGGACCCAATCAAAATGGTTGTGTGATTTGTTTCACTTGTGTTTAGCTGCACAAGTGTAGAAGGAAAGGTAGCAGATGGTGAGAGTGATCCAAGGTTGAGCCTTGACTGGAAGATTAATTTGACATTACAAAATCATTTATATTTGAAACCAGTGATGCCCATGGCTGCCACATCTTTCTGATTGACAAGTAAGTTGAGTGTTTGCTGACTACGATAGTTTTTCAGATTCATTTGGTGTCCCTGGGACAAGTGATTTATGTTAAACTTTTGTCTGAAATTGGCATAAACAGTATCAATGTATTTATTCCATCCATTTCCCACTTCTCAGTCTGAATGTTTAAGTAGGTCAGATTATAATTGCCTTCATTACAATTCATTTTTCTGAGATTTATTCTTTTTTCTAATTTTGCATTCATTTCGATCTTTGTTCTAATTAATCAGTACAACTCTCTATAATGAGCTTATTCAGCAATGACTACTATATCAAGAATAAGTTTTCTATTTGTCAAAATATAATCAATTTTGGTTTTGTGATCTTAGCTGTTGCTCACCATGGCAAGCGTCTTCCAAATCTTTTTTTCAAGAAAGTTTTCATGATATATAGGCATGAGGCTTTGGGTAATCTACAAGTATTTGGCCTCTCTCACTGCTTTCTCCTGAACTATATTTTTCCAAAATTTTTTTGGCCATTTTTGCCTCATCACTTTTGCAGCATGGTATATCCATAGAACACAAACCTAGAGGCAGGAAGATCCAGGTTCAAATCCTGTCCTAGACACTTAGTTGTGTGACTCTCAGAAAGTCAGTTTTCCTCTGTCAACTTTGAGTTTCTGTATCTGCACAATGGAGATAATAACAATGTTTATCTCCCAGAGTTGCTGTGAGGATGCAATAAAACAATGTACATAAGGCATTATTCACTATGATTAAATTACTAAGTATCAAAATATATGTCAATTTAAATAGGAGTGTTTTGGTGAATTCTTCATACCATTTCTCTATTTTATTAATTACAACAGAGGCCAGAATATAAGCTACAATTATTTTCATGGTGATCTATTTGCAAATACTGAACACGAGCACTTTGATAGAACATGATCAAATGTTCCATGAAATAATGCTGCTTGAGCTGCCGGTGAAACCAACTCTGCCTTGTCCTTTATTTGCCTCCTGTGAGTCAAATCTTGAACAAATGTCATCAAAAAACTGCCCACAGGCCAAATCTGGCCAGCTGCCTGTTTCTGGATGAGATGAAAATGATTTTTATGTTTTAAAATAAAATTTTATTGTATTTAAAAGGTAAAAACATTCTAGCCTGTACTCATGTTAATCAACCGATTACAGTTAGCCATAAACTCCTTTTATCATTTGTTTTTCATTTATAAGGGTATTGTCAAGATTTATGTGATTCATTTGGTCCAGGATTATACCCACTTGTTGGTAATTAGACAAGGACGGGCATAGGGAATGGACCTATGATTTCGTTATCATGGGGAAATCCTAAATGGGAATCTCTTCTAAAGCAAGCTGGCTCCTTCTCTTAATCTTAGTCCTAGGGAGTTGCTGGAACAGTGAGACTTGCCCAGGGTCACCTAGTCAGTATGTAACAGTCTGGACTTGAATCTAGGACTTCCTGGCTCTAAAGGCAGCTCTCTAGTCACTGGAAGAGGATCTCTGATTTTAAGTACCAACAACTATGTCAGTGTCTGCAGATGGTATAAAACTGATCCTTAGTACCCTTTCCCCACCTCTTGGCCACTGTCACAGCAAAGTACAAGGAGACCATATAGGACCATGGGCCATGTTGCCTATGTCTTTGTTTCCTAGATTGCCATGGTCAAAGAATTCCTCACCTAAGATTCAGTCTTCTGATTGGTAAGCCTCACTGTCCTAAACCAGACTGGTCCCCTTAATCGGACACAATCTAGTTCCAAGACTCTTCTCCTTTCTAGCAATGTAGAAAGGATCATGTGCTCCATTGGCATAGTCTTCTATGTCAACTTGGGTTCATGATGAAAAATCAAAGAGATCTTTCAAGAGGACTCTCACATATAGTAATCACTTAATGAATGCCTGTGGAATTGAGTTAAATATAAATTTTGACATAGCTCATAATTGGCTGGACTCAAGATGAATTTGGTGCTTTTCGTTCAGTAAATAAAATTTGAAAACAAAGAGGAACTGACAAGAGGACTGCCCTTTCTCCTGTTGTTAAACACGAGAAATGAGACTTTGGCTGTTTTCCAAAACTAAGTAGCCCTGCAGTTTATAAGTGAAAAATTACAATAAACTTTTTATGAATTTTCAAAGAAAAATTGAATTTTTTATATAATAATGCCTTTCCACTAGGCTGCCAAAGGGGTCCAGGATACACAAAAAGTTAAGAACTCCTGCTCTAGGCTCATTATCCAGGCCAACTAGACCCTAACTCCAGAGTTGCCCAATGTCTGCTGCTCTTTTATTCAGGGATAGAAGACAGTTCTTTATTCATATCTAAAGTTATCTTATGCTATCATTTCTTAGTAAGGAGTTAATTAGCATTGCTCAGTATGGCTAAAGATACCTCAACAAAGAACTATCCATCCTTAGTTTGATTGCTTAAACAACCAATTACAGGGCAGTCAGCAAAGGCCCTGTGCTGTCTTTAACTAAATGTGATTGTCAATACTAAGACATGGTAGATATGGTAGCACATACCTGAAAAACCTGATATTGGGGAGGCCAAGGCTGGTCAATTACTTGCTGGATGTTCTAAGTGGCAGTGGGCTAAGCCAATTGGATAATCACATTAAATCCAGAACCAAGATGAAGGGGGAATGGAAAAATGGGAGGAGGAGTGACCAACACAGGAGGACTGATTCATAAAAGGGTCAAGTCTGGTGCGTGGTCACTGTACTTGCAGCATGTAAAAAAGACAGTCTCAGAATTAAAATAATAATAATATACTAATAATAAGGACAAGATAGAAGCAAGCAATATTTATTTGGAAGCTAAAAAGTCAACATGAGATGATGCTAATGGTGGATAGTAATTTAATATGAAGTTCAGAAAGGCCCTGTGATAAATGTGGTACTGTATGTAAAGGACTCAGCAAGTCTGAAAGTTCTCCTCCTCTTATATTCGATGGAGTTCTCAAAGAAACAGTTTGGGGACAAGTTACCTTCTTGCTTTTATTTCTTATATTCAATAATCAATTACCAAAGGGATTGCTTTTGTCAACGGATAAAATATTAGGATGCAAAGGAAGAAGCATTTGTTGTCATCTCTGTGCAAAGCACTTTACAAAAACTATCTTATCTGACCATCACAGCCACCCTGAGAGACAGACACTGTTATTATCCCTATTTCACATTTGAGGAAACTGAGACAGACAGAGGTTAAATGATTTACACAATGTCTAAGTAATGGTCTAAGGGATAGATCTTAACTCAGGTCTTCCTGACTCCAGGCCCAATGCTCTATCCACTGTGTTACCAACCTGCCTCACTCCTAGCTCTTCTCTGGGTAAGACTATGGCCAGATTATTTAAGCTCTCTGGGGCTCAGTATCCTTCTCTGTAAAATGAGGGGGTTGATTAAAAGGTCTATAAAGCCCCATCAAGATCTAACTCTATATTCTTACATGCTCAAATGTGTCTGTTTTCCTAACAGTTGTCTTAATGCTTTTATGGTCCCAATCCAGCCAATATCCACAGGGGGAGAAAACCTCCCCTTTATAACACATCTAACAAATGGTCCTTCAACCTTTGCTTGAAGTTCACTAGTAAGGAAGGATCCACTCCTCCTGAGGCAGCCCCTTCTACATTAGGACAGCGCTAAATGATAGAAAACATTATCTTGCATCAAGCCAAAATTTGCCTCTTTGTAACTTCTACCCATTGGCTTTCACTCTGTCCTGGGAGACCAAACAGAACAGGGCCTATACGTCAAATACTAGAAGTTAGTTCTTATGTCCCCTCCCCGAGTCTTCTCTAGATTAATTGCTCCCAGTTATTTTAATGGGTCTTCATTTGGCAATACCCAGGACTCTTTACATTCCAGTGAGTGCTGTAGGGTCTCCCTTAAAGCAGATAGAACATTACAATAGAAAGAATACTGTCAGAGGACCTGCATATAACCTTTGTTGCTTATTAATTAATGATCTGGGACAATCAATGAGCAATTATATATTAAGCATTGATTAAGGATCCATTATTATTGTGGAGCTGGGTCTGAGGAAACAGACTCTTTCCCCAGGGAACTTCCATCTTCCATTCTGGCAGAGGAAATGGCACTTGTGCACACACACACACACACCATCAGCACATGTGTATGCACATAGGTACACATATGTGTGCCCATATGTGCATATACACATAAAGAGTGCCTTAGAGTCTTTGTATACTTGTAAATTTTATATATGTAGATTCACACATATACCTACATTCATATGCATGTGTCTCTGTCTATGTATATATATGCAAGTATATGTATATGCATGTATGTGTCTCTGTGTATGTGTATATATGCAAGTACACGTATGTGCATGTATAACACGTATGTATATCCAAAAAAGATAAGAGGAAACCTTGGCAGAGAAGGCATTGGCAGCTAAGGGGATGTCCTGCATAAGTTGCCATTTGAGATTCTTGAAGGAAACCAGGAATTTCATGAAGCAGAGATAGGGAGGGAGAATTTCCTGGGCTCGGGGGCCAGTCAAGGCAAAGGCACAAAGATATGTGAGGAACAGCAGGAAGAAAACCCCAAACAGGGCCATAAAGCGTCAGACACAACTGAAATGACTGAAAAACAACAAAAAATTTATGTGATACTTTAAGGCTTATAAAGCATTTTACATATGTTAATTCCTTTGATCTTCATAACTCTATGAGGTAGAAGCTATTGTTGTTCTCATGTTACAGAGAAGGAAACTGAGGCACAGAGAGGTTGAGTGATTTGACCAGGATCACACAGCTTATAAGAGCCTGAGGCAGGATTTGAATGCAAGTCTTCCTGATTCCCGGTCCAGCATTCTATCCATTATATCACCTGGCCCTTTGTGCCAACATTGACAGGCTTAGTCAATATTTACACGAAGAGAATACTGGCCAAGAGTAGCAGGGGCTTTCCCAAAGTCGTAGAATGAGTAGCAAAGGCAGGATTTGAACCCAGCTACCCTGATTCCAGATCGAATGCTCTTTCCATTTCAACACGTTATGGCTATGTGTTCTGTGTCATCGAGCATTTAAACACACGTGTCTACTCAGGAATTGGTCAAGACTGACCCCTCCAATTCCATGTTTTGCTTTGGGTCAATTGACCATTGTCTGCCTCGCATTAGATATGTCAATTCCTTGTTTTACTTAGAGCAGGAATTCTTAACCTGGAGTCTGTGAACTCAAGGTGCCTCCATGTGCGTAAGCATGTATGTTTATGGATATATGCATGCACATGTAGATATAGATAAATATATTTCAATATAATTGGTTCGTTTGAAATCCCATTCTTTAATTTTATTTATTTTAAAACCTTCTCCTGAGTCTCAGCCCCTAGGGTTCACCAAACTGACAGAGACCCAGTGGCCTCTGGAGAGATTGCCTCACACAATCCATCCCCTTGAATTTCACATCTAAGTCTAGAACTATTTACATGGGTATGAATAATCTATTGTTGTTGCTAAATGGTTCCAAAGCCAATGAGCCAATCAGCAAAAACATATTTAAGTACCTACAGAGTGTAGCAGCTGGGCTCCTTGTTTGGAGAAAAATAAAACTTAGAAAGGCTTTGTAGTGTAATGGAGAGAGAACTGAACTTGACATTCAAAGGCCTGAGTTGGAAACTGACCTCAGACATCTATTCACTGAGTGAGCAGTCATGTACTTACACACTGTGCAAGTCACTTAACCTCTCTGTGCCTCAGTTTCCTCATCTGTAAAAAAGGGATGAGCAACAGTGTTCACTTCACAGGGTTGCTGTGAGGACTGAATGAGATGATGTATGTAAAACACTATGCAAATTTTAAAGCCTTATATAAATGTCAACTATTACAAGAGATGGGTCCTATATTGTAGACTCCTAAGATTATAGAATGTTAGCACTAGAAGGACATTAGACATCTAGTCCAGTTCTCTCATCTTAATAATAGCTAACATTTATACAGTACTTTAAGGCTTGCATATATTCCATATATTATCTCATTTGACCCTCATAACATCCCTTGGGAGGTAGGTCCTATTATTATCCCCATTTTCCAGATGGAGAAACTGAGGCTCAGAGTGATGAAATGATTTGCTCGTTGGTGCACAGCTAGTGAGTTTATGAGGCAGCATTCAAACTCAGTTGTCCTGACCCCCAATTCAGTGCTCTCTTCAGCATTGCAGCATTGGGTGTCTGACAGATGAGAAAACTGACATTCTTCCATGGTAACCCTATTCCAGAGCCTAATTGTGACATGAAGTTCAGGTGGTTCATAAGCATTAATTAATCAATCATGGTGTTTGTAGTTTAATAGAGTTATAAGACACCAATACTGAGAGTTACAATGTTAATATTCTAAGTATGTTGAATAATTACAAAGCCAAGAACATTCTCCACCTGAGGAATGAAGAAAGTCTTCCTGGAGGAGGTGACATCTCAGGGGAGCTTGAAAGACTAGGTAGTTATTCAAAAGGAAAAGAGGAGGAGGAAGTACATTTCAGGTCTAAGGAAGAGACTAAGGAAAGGTCCTGTGAGTTGAGAATGCAGAGTGTGGTCCCAGAAGCTTGGGGATACAGGGAAAGGAAGGAAAGAAGAGAGGGAGGAAGAGAAGGGGAGGGAGGGAGGATGGAAGGGAAGGAAGAAAAGGAGGGAGGAAGGAGGGAAAGAATGGAGGGAGGAAGGAAGGAAAGGAGGGAGGAGAGAGGGAAGGTAGAAAGGAAGGAAGGAAGGGAAGAAGGAGAAAAGGAAGAAAGGAAGGAAGGAGGGAAGGAAGGGAAGAAGGAAGGAAGGAAGGAGGGAAGGAAGGAAGGAAGGAAGGAAGGAAGGAAGGAAGGAAGGAAGGAAGGAAGGAAGGAGGGAAGGAATTGGCTGTTTGTGCTTAGCAGAGCTGTGATTCAAACTGTAGCATGGTACTTAGATTCCCAAGGCCTCAGTTTCCTTATCTATAAAATAAGGGCCCTGGGTTAGATGGTCGCTGAGATCCCCTCTAGCCCTAGAACTATGAGATTATGATGCCATTGAGATTCCCCATTCCTCACCAGGAAATGAGGCTCACAGAGGGGAAGGGACTTCACCTAGGTTACATTCCTGGCAGAAGTGAACTTGAACCTACTTCTGGCTCCCTTTTACAAGGCTTGCTTTGTTAAATCACACTGTTTCTTTTTCTCCTCCTAGCTCCTCCAACACTTACCTGGACACATATTGGAAGACTTACAAATTGGTTGAGTTCTTGTGCTTGGTGCCTTGACTACATAGAGGGCTACAGAATCCTCCTTGGGGAGTTTACAATACAGTGGTAAAGAAGCTGGGAGGGGCAGATCAAATTCACAAGTGAAAGGAGAGAAGACAAAGTGAGATAAGTGACAAGGGAGAGTTCACACTCCAGCACACACACACAAGAGTATTAGATCTCCTTCTGTGAGGGGATTGCCTAAGTGAGAGGTAATGCCAAATGGGATCTGCCTCTGCCCAGAAGGTATGATACCTCTGTGGAGAATTCAGATGGAGTTGAAGATGTGAGGGGAAAGGACCAGACACTGGGGCTTTGGCATGAGCTTTGGAAGCCCAGATCCCACGGGCAGAAGCCATTAGTGAATTTAGAGTCATATATCGGGGCTGGGTAAAGTCCTCTGTGAGTTGGATCTTTAATTGTAAGTCAGTTCTGTCTGGAGGCGAACAGTGGAATAAGGTATGAGATTCAGATTCAGAGCACTTGACTTCAGATCCTAATGTGGCATAATAGCTAAGACACTGGTAGTACTGGTCTTAAATCCCAACTCATTATCTGTGTGATCCCAGGCACATCACTTAATCTACAGCTCAGATAATGTTATGCCTCAGTTTCCCCATCTGTAAAATGAGGACATTGGTTTTGATAGCCTCTGATGCTCCTTTGACTCTAAATCTATGATCTTATACCTCTAAGACTAGGGGAAAGTCTCTGAGTCTCAGTTTCTTTATTCTAAAATGAGGGGGTTAGACTGGAGAGCATCTGCGATTACTTCCAGTTAACTTCTGAGTTCCAATCTCATCTCTGGTACTCACTAGCTTTGTGACTGTGAGTGATACACTGTAACTTTCTCAGTTTCATATCTTTCTAGTAAATTATAATCTATACCTCACAGGGTTGTGGTGAGGTTTAAATGAGACAATATAGATGAAACACTTCCAATTCAATTCTTCAAAGCATTTGTTATATTCCAACCATATGCTAAGCAGTATACTTTGTGAGAGGGGATTTGTTATAGTGGATAGCCCCAGAACCCTGGGTTCAAGTTCCATCATATTGGCAATTCCATAATTGACACGTATTGACTGTGTGTCCCTAGGTAAATTTCAACCTTTCACTGCAACTTTGAGTTGCAGAACAGATTTATATTTGTAGATGTAGGTTCCTCACCAGGAGTTCCTTATATCAAGGAAATCACTCCCTCTCCCAGGACACGTGCCAGGATTGTGCCTCACAAATGTTATAGGGCTGTGTTATGAGCAAGGCTGTTTTTGGTTGTCTCTCCCTCCTCCAATCCATTCTCTACTGAACTTGCCTCTCAATAAACTCCAGTGATTCCCTAATACATACAGGATCAAGCAGATTCCATCATTATTCCAGCGTTCACCACCAAAAAGAACTGGGCTACAATCAACGATTCAGCTCACAGAGGACTTAACCCAGCCCTGAGGTACGATTCTAAATTTACTAATGGCTTCTGTCCATGGGAGCTAGGCTGCCAGAGCTCATGCCAAAGCCCCAATGTCTAGCCCTTCCCCTCACATCTTCAGCTTCATCTGGGTTCTACACAGAGGTATCATACCTTCTGGACAGAGGCAGATCCCATTTGGCATTGCCTCTCACTCAGGCAGATCTTGCCATTTGCCTTTTAAAACCTTTCTCAACCTGGTTCCTTTCTACCTTTCCAGTGTTTCTCAAATCTTACCCCTTTCTATGTGTGCTACAATCCAGCAATACTAGCCTTCTCAGCTTTTATTCCACAGAACATTTCACCTCCTGACTCTGCCTTTTTGCACTGGCAAATTCCCACTTTTCTTCCTCATCACTGCTTTCTATCCTCCTGGTCTCCTTTAAGACACAGATTAAACCCTGCATTGTACACAAAGCCTTTCCCAGTCCTAACTCTCTTTTCCACTGCTAGTATCATCTCCAAATTATCCTTAGTCTATCTTGTACGTATGTGGCTTCTAGGTAGTCTCCCCCATTAAATTTCATACTTCTTAAGGGACGGGACCACTTTTTTTTTTTTGCCTTTTTTCGCCTTTGGTGCTTCAGTTCTTTGTATACTGCTAGGCGTGTAGTGGACTTATTATTATCGACTGACTGGTTGTGAATTGGAATTCTTGAAAATAGACCAGTGAGGACTCATTTTTCATCACTGAGAATGATGAGAAATGATGTGACTACAGGCAGATCAAAGACAGTGGTGACTGGTCCATTCAGATGCTCTGCAAGAATATAGCTGTGTGCTGCTCAGAAATTTGTCCTAAGTAATAGAACTTCTTTGCCCAGTGAGCTGTTCAATCTGCCATTCCTACATTACTACTAAAGAGTAGAATGATTGATCCCACTGCTCAGGAAAGTATATGGGTTTAGCACAAGCAATGATTATCCTCCAAAGATATCAGAAGAAACCGAAAAACCCTGAACCAGCACAAAATGGATGCCCAAATGTCCTGAGGATGTAATTATCTTGCCACTCTAGAGGAGGGTGGGGGACTCGCTCCTAGAGGAGAAAAGTCTGGAAAGCTCCCTTCTCAAACCCAGGGGAGAAGGCCACCACCACCTGTTTCCCAGTGTTCTCATTCACCAAGCCAGCCTCATTTCCCCAGTTATAGGAACTTGGCAAGATCACATAGGATTCTGTAAAAATTGCATGGAGATGATTTCCTTTCAATTATTTAATAGCACATAATTGCCCTCCCTCCCACCACACTCCTTGTTTGAAAGGACAAAACTCTTGATCTCTCTTTATTCTTTATCCACTGCTTATAGCACTTGGAAACAGCTATGTTTTCCTTCTGAAAAAGGCCACTCTTCAAGGCTGATTGTAAATAGACTTGGCAGCCAGGATGAGATCTAAGTAAACTTATAAAGTGGGCAAAGTTTGCTTTCTTTCTCTTGCTGTGCATAAAAGTCTCCCTTTTTCCTTACCTCTACACACACACAGACACACACACAGACATAGACACAGACACACACACACACACAGACACACACCTTCAGTACTTCAAACTTGTCAACCCATGATGAAAACTTGATCCTTGCTCCTTACTTGTTAATTAAGATAGGGTTAATAAATAAAGAGGTGATTCATGCTGACAAGCTGCTTATCCAGTCAATATTACTTCAATTTCATCCTTAGGGGTCTGTGGTCCCATTCGTGTGGATTCCTCAATTTCTTTCTTTGTGCAATGAAATGAGTCAGAGCAAATGATCTTCCTTGAACTGATACATTATGATTGAATGATCCCTCTCCATCACTGCAGATAGCAGTCTCTCCATGACCTAATATAATAGTTCCTCTTGTTTCCAGGTCCTTGAAGCTTGGACCAGAGATTTGATCCTGGGGGATTTATTCCTTTAAGTTCTGGAATTGTCCTGGGTAATGAGTGTCTCTCTTGGGTCACTATCTCAGTCAAGCTCAAGCTATGATTGACTTTATTTTTTACTCCTTAAGCCATTTTTTTGCCTCATTTCTTACCTAGCCTTTAATCACTGAAAGGGTGTTGCCTGAGTCAAACTGAGAACTGGGAAAGACTTTAAGCCTTGGTCTTCCACTGCATCTGGGGTCATCTCCAGTCATCCTGATCTGTATCTTGCCACTTGACCCAGATGGCTCCAGAGGAAAAAGTGAGGCTGGTGACTTTGCATAGCCCTTCCTCACTTAATTCCAATTCATTTGAGGTCATGGTCATGGTCCTCTTTGAGAAGGAAGGACAAACAACTCCTCCAGCATGTTCTCAATAGCTACTCAGCTTCCTCATGGATACTTTCCACCTCCACCCCTTCCCACTTTCTAGTTCTGTAACTATAATCAAATTGACACTGTCATTGTTCCTAAAAATGGTGTGTCAATGTATTCTCCCAATGCTCCACTGACCATTCTTACAATTTTCTTTGCGCATATTTTTCCAAATTTATTATTTATTTTTGTCATGCTTTTTTTAAATTTTGAATTCCAAATTCTCTTCCTCTCTCCCCTCCGTATATGATGCCAATTATACATGTGAAATTATGCAAAACATTTCCATATTAGTCATGTTTCAAAAACAAAAAAGCAAGAAAGACATATCCTTATGCCTTTCAAAAGTATAATTATCCTCCATGACATAGATGGGCCAGTTGTGGTGGTAGCATATTCTTTCGTCTACTGACTACTGTAACTGAAGAGATTTGAAACTAAACTTAAGTATTGCAAAGAAGTGTGCACAGTGTCTATGGACCCACCCTATAAATTTCCCTAAACCAATCTCTCTAAATGTTTTCTCCTATCACGGAAAAACTGTCTTAGAGTTGGGTGGAAGGAACCTCAGAGGTCATTGAGCCCAACCCACACCTGAACAAGAATTCTTCCTATAGCATCCTGGAAAGATTCTTATAGCCTTGACTTTAAGATTACAGGTGAGGGGGAGCTCACTACCTTCCAAGGTAGTCATTCCAGTATGGGACACAACTCTCCTTGTCAGGAAGTCTGGTGCATACAGCCATGACTGAGTCATATTACTCTAACATCATATGATCAAAAATGACTCTGCTACATGAAGAATTGGAGGAGGGTGTGGGGAACAAGATGGGCAAGTCACTTCAGACTCTCTGCCTCAGTTTCCTCATTTGTACAATAGTAGTATTATTGTTTGTTTTCAGTCACATCCAACTCTTCATGACTCCTTTTGGGGTATTCTTGGCAAAGAGACTGGAGTGGTTTGCCATTTCTATCTCCAGCTTATTTTATAGATGAGGAAACTGAGGCAAAAAGTGTTTAGTGGTTTGTTCAGGGTCACCTAGCTAGTAAGTGTCTGAGGTTAGATGTGAACTCAGGTCTTCCTGACTCTGAGTCTAGTGTTTTATCCACTTGTACCACCTAGCTGCCCATAGCAGTAGTACTTATAGGGTAGTTGGGTACAAGTTGACTATAAGATGAGTACATTATTTTTAACCTCTCTGAGCCTGTTCCCTTCTCTGTACAATAAGGATAATAATGACAGCAGTCCCCCCTTACCGGGAAATTTGGAGACACAAAAGTGAAAGTATCTATACACTGTTTAACAAATTTTAAAGCATTATAGAAATATCAGTTGTGATTACTGTTACTTCATTGTAGAAGGAACTCCCAGGGGCAGAAGCTCCATCTACCAATATATATCAGCACCTCTTTAGCAATAGTAGAGTCTTAGAGAGTTGCCTAGAGCAGTGAAAAGTGAAAAGACTTACCCAGGGTCACATATACAGTGAACTCAGGTCTTCCTGAATCAGGAAGGCAGTTGGGTGATGCAATGGATAGAATGTTGAGCCTGGAGTCAGGAAGACCTGAATTTAAATCTGGCCTCAGACACTTACTAACTGTGGGATTCTGGGCGAATCCCTTAACCTTGTTTGCCTCACTTTCCCTATATGTAAAATAAGCCAAAGGAAATGGCAAACCACTCTAGTATCTTTGCCAAATGGGGTCATGAAGGGTCAGACACAACTGAACAACAGCTTCCTGAATTAAAGGTCAGCTCTCCATCCACTCATCATCATCATCATCATTGTGGTAGGTGAAAGATGAATGACTGAGGAAACAAAGGCTTGATCTTCCAAGTGTAACAATTTATTAAGCAATGCATGAAAATTGCCTAATTAGTGGGACCAGACCTCCTCAGATTAGCTATGGGCCCCGGATACAGTGGGAGACAGACTTTTGTACTCTAAAAACAATTAGTCAAATAAAACCAATTAATTAAAAGGAAACAATACAACATTAGGTAATTTGATTTCTAATTAGAGGAAAGACTCAGGGCTTTCCAAATGGGAGGGGAAGTACGAATAGGTGCAACTCCCTGAGAAGGAGGTACCCCTGTCCCCAAAATGGCTGTAAACAGTCAAAGGAACATGGAAACAATAACTGATTGATCAGTATGGAACCAGTTTTCAGATAAGACATATAGGTTGCTTGAGATGTACAATTGTGAGAAAACTCCTTGCAACAATCTTTGGATGTATCTGAATTTTTGTTCAGCATAACCTAGGTCCTAGGTCTCTAAATAGCAGCTGGATGCGTCCAGCTTCTCAGACATGCATGACTAGGTTAAAAAAATACGAAGGTTTTCTCCCAATTCCCACAGTTGAATAATATTTTCTCATGAGACAATAGTTGGTCCAGACCCCTAACTGAATAGAAAGGAAAGTGAGCTAGCTCCAGAACCCAATAACCAGATGGGGTCAAGGTGGCTCATTCAATTCCCACTACCACTAATCACCTCGGTTCCATCATCATCATCACCTCCCATCTTTGTGTCCTACTGGACTTTAAACGGGGACAACTTCTCAATGTTCTCAAGAAGCAGAGTTCTACAGCTGAAAGATTTCGAGATTTGGACCCAGTGGATCTAAGAGTAATTCTCAATTCTGCCACTTTGGGGCAAGTTCCCTTTTCTGATCCTTAGTTCCTTCTCCAAGAAAATGGGGGCACTTGGGCCAGATGCCGTCTGGCATATTTGCCCTTTAAAAATGTGGGTTCAAAACCGTATTTTGGCACCTCCTTGGTGACTTTTGCTGTACTTCCCTAGGCTTCATCTTCCTCCCTTATTAAATGAAAGGAGTTGGATTCAGGTGCTTCTATAGCCTTTTCCAATTCTTTATCTATAATCCTATCATCCTAATGTACAATGAACCTAAAAAATACTGGAACATCATGGTCCCAGAAGAGCTGAGCTGTTTGCAAATCAATTACTCTGTGCTAATCTATAAATGAGAACAAAAAGCACCTGACAAATCACACTAAAAAGCCTCACTTGACATTTCTACAGTTTTTAAGGTTTTGCAAAGTGTTATAAATCTATTATCTCATTTTAAAAATAAAATTTTACTGATATCTTTTGTTTCTACATCGCCAACACTTCCTCCTTCATCTCCCCAAAACCTCTTCCATATAACAAAGAATTTTAAAAGAGAAAAAAAGTTCAGCAACCCAACCAACCAATGCCAAAAAGTATATATTATTTTTCTCATCTTCTACACTAGGAGTCTCCCATCTCTGTAAGAGCTGCCTCCTCATGGCTCCTCTTCGGTCACATTCTGGCATTTTTAAAATGTTTTACACTTTTATTTTACTGATGTGTTGTTTTAGACATTTACATGTTGTTCCCACTTGGTGAGAGGTCTCATAACAGAGTGAAACATAGGCAAAATGAATAATACAGTGACCTTAAGTGAAAGTGTATGCAACCCTTCACTCTTGCATTATTACATTCATTATACCCATGTTCTCTTGTCTCTGGTTCTTGTTGCTGATTCATTTCAGTCGTGTCCGATTCTTCTTGACCCCATTTTGGGGTTTTCTTGGCAAAGATATTTAAGTGGTTTGCCATTTCCTTCTCCAGTTCATTTTACAGATGAAGAAACTGAGGTAATCAGGGTTAAGTAATTTGCCCAGGATCATGTAACTATTAGTGTCCGAGGTCTGATTTGAACTCAGGAAGATGCATCTTCCTGATTCCAAGTCCAGTATTCACTGTACCAACCACCTACCTATCCTTGCCTCTGCTTACTTCCAACTATCTCATTGGAGGCAATAATGAGAAGGTATTAGCCCCATTTTATACATCAGAGTAAAGTGGCTGGTTGTCATGTTTCTTTTTTGAAATCAGTCTCCCTGCTGCAGCTGGGAGGCTACCTGAACAAATTCCTTGCCCCAAACACCTCAATTAGTTATTACAGAGATTTTTTTTTTAATTTTCCAGAGAGAATTCAGGGGAGGGAGAAGGAGAAATAAACTTTGCCACATTTTCAAATTTTCTCCTGCTTCCCTTTATAATCAGCTTTAGACACTTCCAGATAGAACACCTTCTTGCATTTAAAGGTGACAGATCTAACGCCTCTGTCATCTGCATACTAGCTTGCCAAGTATGAATTAAAATGACTTATCTACAGGAAGTTATCAGAACTCAAGTCAATTACATCATTAGCAAATCCGCTCTCCTATATGCTGCATCCAGGGGAATGGTCTGTTTAAGCAGATTTCGATCCATCAAAAATGCATGGCTAGTAGCCAATTACTTGCTCCCTGATAGAGTAACTTTTTGATCTAACTCTCCTCATTATAATAAAGGTTGTTAAACATCTGAGAAACAGCTGAAAACTCATGAATTTTTCTTTTTTAAAAAACCAATACAGATACCTTAAGTCTTTCAACTTAAGTAAGCTACATTTCTAGGTGAACAGCTCTCTGCTCAATCTCCCAACTCAGTTGTATTTAACTTCCTAAACCATGGAAATGCGTAATTGGTTTTATAGCATCACTTCCCAAAACATTAATGCTTCATTACTTTATGTTTTTTTTTCCTTCACCACTGAGAGTTGTCCTTAACATTCCAATGGTCCCATGATCTCATTAACTCATAACCCTGTAAATCACAACCTGTCTATCCTGTGACACCTTTATCCATGGAGTCCCCAAAGTTCACCATAATGGATTCAGTCACATGGGCTAGTAGTCTTTCTCATATTCACTTGGCATAATGAGGCTATCTGAGGAGTCCATCACTCACTTTTACCAAATGATCATGTTGCCATGTTCTTTTTCAACCATATACTTCTTTGATGATATCCTTTATGCTTCTTTAATGCCAGTCTTAAACAAAAATGGCATAAATTCCACTGAATGAATGCCTCTGTCATTTTGTACCCTATCCTCCACCGTTCTTTCTCACACAGGTCTTGACAAATCCAGAAATGAGACACAATGCTGGGCTATGTTCCTTACCTTTAGGACCTGCTCTAGATTCTCCAGTTTGGCTTGGAGCTGGTGTTTCTCCTTCACGGCCAAATCACGTTCTTTGGTCACTATGGTGAGGATGTGACAGAGTCTATCATAGTCTGCTTTTACCTTTAAAAAAACAGGAGAGAGAAAAGTAGAATATAAGTTTACTGAGGCATGGACTGTTTTCAATTTTGTTCTGACTATGCCCAGTGCTAAGATCAATGCCAGGCACATAGGAGATATTAATAAACATTTGTTGAATTGAATTACGTTGAGTCAAAAGAGACTACATGTAAGTCTGTCCATGAGAAAATACAGAATATTCCTAATGTCACCACAAAAAGCACAGACACGCAATTCCAAACCTTTCTTGAACTTGGATAAATTCAGGGGAATAATAAGTCTCTAATTTATTTACATAAAAGCCCCTAGTGGTCAAGGATACACACTCATTTGCTAACCAAGCTACAATAGCTGCATCTCTGGTATCATGGAAAGAGCACTGGGATAGTAGACAAGACTTAGTGTTGAGCTTCACCTCTGCTACTTACAATCACTGAGGAGCATGGGAGAGTGGAAGGAGGGCTAGGGTGGGAATCAGAAGGGCCACAGTCCAATCTACACCAGTCAAACCAAATTTGGGGCATCATACTCAATTCTGGGAGCTGCAATTTAAGAAGGGCATTCTTAAATATGAGAAGGACCAGAGGAGAGAGATGAGAACGTTAGAGGGCTTCAAGTTTATGCAATATGACATGAAGGAACTGAACGTGACAGGAAAGAGAAAAGAAAGTTGAGGGGTAGGCAGGGTATGAGAGCTGTGTCTGAGCATTTAAAGAGCTATCATGTAGAGGAGGTATTAGATTTAGGTTATTTGACCCTAGGTCGTGCACTGGATAGAGCCAAGTGAGGAAGACTCATCTTGCATGAGTTCAAATCTGGTCTCAGATACTTACTATGTGACCCTGGGCAAGTCACTTAACTCTATTTGCCTTGGTTTCCTCATCTGTAAAACAAGCATTTCCTTCTCTATCTCATTTTACAAATGAAGAAACAGAAGCAAAGAGGATTAAGTGACTTGCCCAGGGTCACACAGCTAGTAAGTGTCTGAGGTTGGATGTGAACTCAGATATTCTCTCCAGGTTTGGCACTGAACCACCTAGCTGCCCCAAATCACTTCCATTCTCTTGGTATCAGTTTCCTTCTCTGTAAAATAAAAGATTGGACCAAATGATCTCTAGCATCTCTTCCAACTTCAACATTCCATGGTCTATATGTATATCGGCAACTAGAACTCTTTTTGTTTAACTTTATATCTTATTTTAGACTGACTCTCCCTAACTCATCCAGGGTAAAAAGCACAATAGCTACTCATTGGCCTGATCCCAGTTCTGGTCAGTACAGAAGAAGTTCTGACCTGTTCCATTTTTCCCATTGGGACTTGTTTCACCCCTCCTCGGGCAGCCTGATGACCCTCTGCTCCCAAGGACTTATATTGATGGCTGGACTCAGTGCAGACACACCCAATTAGCCTAACCCTTACTGTATTTCAGAAACCCCTGAACTCAAGTAATCCTCAGCCTTCATTAGTAGCAGGGATTACAGGCCTGCATCAACATACCCAGCCCTTGTCATGATTTTACAAACAATATGACTCATAGAGGGCACTGTGGCATGGCAAACAAAGGACCAGCCTTGGATTTAGGAAGACCTTTGCCACTAGCAGGATGACTGTAGCTGTATCACTTACCCTTTCAGGGCCTTGAGTAACTCTCCAAGACCATAAGCTATAGACGAATTGCCAATCCATGTTGGAGGAGAGAATTTCAACACCAAAAGTTCCCTCTATTGATAGAGTCACAGGTCTAAAATCCCCTCCCCTGCTTAAAGCTCCTAGCTTGTTAGTGCTGGAAGAGAGCTTTACGATCATGTTGATCCAAAACCTCATTTTATGGATGACTCATTTAAGGATGATGACCTTTCGGGGATGTCCATTTACTCCAAATCTATCATTTGACTTCAGACAAGTGTGAGTCACCAGAGAGAGATCCAGAAACAGTTTCCCATTTACTTTCAAGTTCTTTTTGTTGATTATAATACAGAAAGAGTAGACCCATTTTAATCGAGCTGAACATTTTCTTTCCCTCTGAACATTTTCACATGAATCATGCTGCTATAACAGGTCCTCTGAAGGTCATGCTCTTTTGGAGGGGAGCTTCATCGATTCCAAACACTATACACGTCATGATGTTTGCTTAAGGTGACAAGTCGGTACCACCAGACAAGCAGAAGAGGGGAGCATGAACTTTCCAGCCCCTCCACTGGGATGTTGTTACCTGCCTGGAAGATGTTCTTAGAAGGGGTCATGGAAAGGTTTTGTTGATAAGAATATCTTAAAGCAGTTTTGTTTTAGGTGATGCATCAGACAGCCAGAGACAAAAAGAATTTTCAAGTTCTGTCCTGATTGGTCTGTGACTTGCTTCAAACCTAGAGGCAGAGATATTTTGATATATTTGACGCTGATTTGTTGAGTGTACAAGCCATTTAACCCTGTTTGCCTCAGTTTCCTCAACTGTAAAATGAGCTTGTTTTTAACATTTAGTTTCCCAGAACACTGGATTTTTTTTTTGCAGGGAACAGGGGAAAGTGGAGAAGAGAAAAAGGACACTATGGTTCAAGAAAAGCTATTTCAAAGTGGAATGGGCTACCACAGGAAACAACAGGCTTCCAAACACTGAACCAAAGGCTAGGTGATACTCACTGCTGGATGTCTATCCTGTTCCTGCTAGTTGTTGATGGCTTCTCCTTAGAAATTACTTCATCATATATTTTGCATTAATTTTTATGCACATATCATATAAATGCCATCTTCTCGATGACATTTTGCATTACATTTTTAACGCATGTAAGTGTCATCTTCCTGAGGGCATGACCTTTGTATCCCTGTTGCCTACATACAGTAGGTGCTGAATAAGTGCATGATGAATTTGATTGAACAAGGAAAGATGTAGATAATTTGAAGATCATTTTAAAGAAGGAAATCAGGATGGTGAAGAGTCTTGAGAACATGTGATGTGAGGATTGACTGGATGAATTAGAATGTTTAGCCTGGTGGAGATTCAGGATGATTCACCTTCAGGTATTTGAAGGATTTTCACAAGAAGCCCTAGAGGAAAGAACTGAGAAATGGATAGAATTTGCAGAGGGACATAATGAAGCCTGTTAAGAGGGAATATCTCCAGACCGTTAGAGTTTTTCCAAAGCAGAATGGCTTCCTGAGAGGATGTGGGATTCTGGATCCCAAGAAGTCTTCAAGCAGAGGCTGGGGGACCACTTGTTGCTTATGCAGAAGACATGTGGGATAACTGTTACTGTATGTGTTGCAATACCTGCCCACTGGGATCTTGACAAGTCTGAAAACTCTGTGTTTCTTTGAAGTCCTTTGTTAGCTTAAGAAGTAGAATACACCTCTCACTATTTCCCACTAAGCACTTCCATAAAGCATAAGTTCACAATTACTCTTTGTATGGTAATTGATATGATCTATAGGGAAGTAGTTAGGTGGTGCCCTAGTGCACAGAGTGCTGGGTCTGAAGCCAGGAAGACTCATCTTCATGAGTTCAAATCTGGCCTCAGACACTTCCTATTTATGTGACCCTGGGTCCTGTTTGCCTCAGTTTCCTCATCTGTAAAATTACTCTGGAGAAGGAAGTGGCAGACCACTCCACTATCTTTCCCAAGAAAACCCCAAATGGGGTCACGAAGAGTCAGAATTGACAGATCAAAAAACCATTAGTAGAAGGTAATCTGGAATTTTATTTTGATAGATATCGAAGTCCAAGATCTAGTAGATCTCAGAAAAGTCAGGAAATATGTTTTTAAGGGTCTTGGTCAAATATAGGCATCTAGGGAGTACAGTGGATAGAATGCCAGACCTGGAGTCAGAAAGACCTGAGTTCAAATCAAGCCTCAGACACTTTCCAGTTGTGTGACTGTGGGCAAGTTACTTAATCTTTGTGTGCCTCAGTTACTTCATCTGAAAAATGTGATTTATAATAGCACCTACCTCACATGATTGTTGTGAGGTGATATCTGTAAAGCCCTTAATAATAATTAATATTTATAGAGAACTTTTATAGTGTTCCACAAATGTTATCTCATTTGGTGCTCACAATATCCCTGAGAAATGGGTGCTATAATTATCTTCAGGGTAGCTAGGTGGCATAGTGGATAGGGCACCATTCTTAGTTCAAATCCTGCCTCAGACACTTATTTGTTGAGTGTGCAAGCCATTTAACCCTTTTGCCTCAGTTTCCTCAACTGTAAAATGAGCTGAAGAAGCAAACAGCAAACCACTGTAGTATCTCTGCCAAGAAAACCCCAAATAGGGTCATGAAGAGTTGGATACAACTGAAACAACAGAACAATTACAAATCATCCCCAATTTCCAGATGAGGATCATGAATCTGAGGGAGGACAAGTGACTTGTCCACAACTAGTTCTATAGCCAGTAAGCTTGTGAGGAAGTATTTGAAAGCAGGTCTTCCCAAGTCCAAGTGTAATCTTCATCCACCATATCAAGGCCATTCCAGGTCTAAATCTATGGCACTAAGTAGATACAACAGACCATAAGCACTTGGGAGCGATCCTAGACTGCAAAGAAAAGGTGAACCGGCCTAGAGGAAGATGAACTTTAGCTCAGATGCTTCTAAAATTCCTGGACACGATACCTGACCTGCTTTTCCAGTGCCTTGCTCCTTCAGTATAGAATTTTATATGATTATAAGCAAGAAATCTAGGCTGGTTCACCTGCCTGCCTCAAGTCTAATCCCCCACTAGTGTCCCCAGCCTCTACTTACCAGTCAAACCGATCTTTCTAAAAAGTGCAGGTCTGACCACGTCACCCCCTTACTCAGACTCTATTGGCTTCCTATCATCTCTTGGTTCAAATATAAAAAAATGAAAATATAGGAAAATATAAAAATAAAAATGCATACAAATATAAAATAAATAAAGGTGTCAAAGCCCTTCCTAAACAGCCCCACTCCCAATCTTTGCAGTCCTTTTATATCTTACACCATCCCCCTCCTCAAAAATTCTGCCATCCAGTGACACTAGACTCCTTACTGTTCCTCAGACAAGGCATTCCATCACTGAGCATTTGCACTGGCTGTGCCTCACTCCTGGAATGCTCTGCCTCCTGCCTCCCCTGGCATCCTTCAAAACCTAGCCCAAATTCCACCTTGTACAGGAAACTTTCCCCACCCTCCTCCCTTAATTCTAGTGGCCCATGGAAGATGACCAGCATCATTTTCAAAATTTGCCCCCATGGATCCTCTAAAGTGTCCTGTATACACTTTATCTGCACGTAGTTGTTTTCATGTGGTCACACTCATTAAGCTATGAGTTTCTTGAGAGCAGGAACTGTCTTTTTCCTTCCTTCATATCCCCAGTGCTTAGCACAGGGTCTGCTATATAGCAGGCTATTAATAAATGCATATTGATTCATAGCCAGTATTCCTGTTATGGTGTGGGTTCAATCAGATGCTCTCTCAATTCCCTTCCAGTTCTGAGAGTCTGTGATCTTTCTTCTTAACACAGACATACTTTCTCCAGAGGCAGACTCCCTGTAAGCAAAGACTGACCTTTCATTTTTCTGTCTCCCCCTAGAGGGGCTAGGAGAGGGCCCATTCTATTAGTCACCGTTGACCCTGTCAGGTATAAAGAAGATTCCCCCCAAGTCTCTCTTTAGTGCTGATTGGATGGTGGCCTCTGACAGCACCTCATGCTGAATCTGCAACACAAAGCTCCCCCTAAGTGTGTGCAATGAAACCCTCACCCAGCCTTCTGCCCAGGAGCATGTGGAGCATGCGTGGAAGGGGATCACGTGAGGTGCACAGCCGCTCTGTGCTACCATACCCTGTGGCAATGGCAACTGACCCAGATGGTTGCATGGACCACAGGCCTGGTGGGATGATGAAAACACTCGGCATCCCTGGCTCCACCAGGCTGCTGCTCATTTGCCTCGCACTTCGGCCCTGCTGTGAGCCCTTCTCCACCACCTGGTGGGTGATAGTGTTGGCCCAGAAAGAAATCAGCTCAGGAGACTGGAAGAGAAATCAGTTTCTGGACTCCTAGGGCTCCTATATTAGGAGTCATGCAAAACACAATCCTTGCATGGAGTTTGCACTTGGCTGCCCCCCAGATGGTCTCTGTCTATTGGTGCTGGGAGAGGCCATGTGCACTGGGAAGTGTGCAAGAAAATTAGTTCAGCTTCTGCCTCTTCCACTCACTCTCTATGTGGCCCTGAGCATGAGACTTGATTTCTCTGGGGCTCAATTTCCTCAAATGGAAAATGTGGCCATCAAGTCCTACGCTAACTATCCTACAGTCCCAATGTGCTCTGTGTAACTGTAGGCATGATCTGCAGGGCAGTTGTGTGGGCAGCTAAGTGGGACTATAGTGCATAGAGTGCTGGGCTTGGAATCAAGAAGACTCTTCTTCCAGGGTTCAAATCTGGCCTCAGACAAGACCCTGGGCAAGTTGCTTAACCCTATCTGCCTCAGTTTTCTCATCTGTAAAATGAGCTGGAGAAGGAAATGGAAAATCACTCCAGTATCTCTGCCAAGAAAATCCCAAATGGGGTCATGGAGAGTCAGATACAACTGAGAAACTATGGAACAAGCATTTATTTAGAGAAGAAGCAGATACTGGGGTTAGAGTCCAAAAACCTTGAGTTTACATCTTGTCACTAATATATACAGGCTATGTGACCATGAATAGGTAACAGGATAACCTCTCTGTGCGCCTGGGAATTCTTTAAGACTATAAATTACAGAGCTGCAATTGCTACGGAGGAGGGACTTTCTATGCTGGGAGTTCCTACATGGATGAATTCAAAGGTTTGGGGAAAACAAGTTTCACCTGAAGGAATCTGTGCTCTCACAGGTGTGAGATCACAGGAAGGTATTAATACTAGGGATAATAATTCACGATTACAAAGAAAGGTATTGAGAAATTAGAGATTATTGTGAAGTACTTGATAGGGGGGTGGGAGTGGGGAGAAAGGGCCTTAAGATTCTACCCTGCCATGGCTTATAGTCTCTGCATTGACCATCTCTTAATAATCATACGTTCCTTAATCACACTGTTGTCCTTTGTCCATCACTGTCAAAGAGGACTGTAACCTCAGGGAGGTAATGCTATGACATGCAAGGGAACTGGATGGGCTAGGTACTGTGGTCAGCACCCATGATACAAGGGCATATGCGGAGGTGATCCTGTGTTCTCAAAATCTCTGCTAGGGCAGCATAAACTCTGGAAAAGCTAAAAGTGTGGAACAAGGGATATGAAAAATGATATGTCTTTTGTCTGAGAATCAACCAAGTGAAGTTGGTTGAGGGTCATGTCTTTGAAGGTGACAAACATTTCTGATGCAGAAACTCAAAAAGTCCACCTGCCTGAGTGACTTTGTGCAAATAAATCACTTAACCTCCAAGGGCCTCAGTTTATTCACTTATAAAAATAATGGAGTTCGACAAGAGGACCTCTAAGTCTCCTTCAAACTCTAGATGTAGGAATCTAGGGTCCCCAGTACACTCAGGTAACAGAAGCACTTCCAGTGACAAACCATCAGTTCCTTAAGGTACTTCAGGATTATGAAATTTTTAGCTACCCATTTCCTATTTATATCACCATCCTTTCCACCCAATCTGATTGCCTCCCTTCATCTATCTGACAAGGCGACTGACTCAGGGGAGCTGCCATTGAATATTTCAGATGGTCCGATGTTCTATCTTTGCCTTGGCATGCCAATTATCTCAATGCCGACTTCAGGGAGGAGGCAGGCAGAGTGCTCCTTGAATTCACAATTAAGAGTCCCGATAATGAATTTTGCTCTTTTGAGCTCTGCTACCAGTGAAAAGATTGTAAAGCAGGCAGTAGAAACCAAGACCTGTCCTTCCCCAGGTTCCAGAAGGGTTCCATGTGCCCTTGAAATAGTGTTAATGCCATTACACAAATCTAAGCTGGCACTATCATCTTTTCTGGCTGCCTTCAGATTCAGATGGCTTAAAGTTTTTGATTTATTTCTTTATGTGAACATTTCAGTTTTTTTATCTGTAAAATTGGAGGGGGAGCCTTTGGACTTGATGGCTTCTGAGGTCCCTTCCAGATTTACATCCATTGTTTTTGCCTTTTTTTAAAAACATGGTTCTTGGCACATAGTAGATACTTAATAAATGCTTGTGGACTGACTATGAGCCAATAGAGTTTTCCTTCATTACATTGTGGGCATTTTGAGGGTAGGAATTGTTTCACTTTTGCCCTTGAATCCACAGTACCCAGTATAGTACCTGGCATATAGTGGGTACTTAATAAATGTTTATTGATCAGTTGATTGGTAAATGTCAGAGGTTACAGAATATGGAGGAAGTCACTGCAGAAATCAGGCTCCTCTAGAATACAAGATTTTAGAAGGCAGGAGTTGGTTTCATTTCTGTCTCTTTATCCCTAGAACCTGCACAAATGTTTATTGATCAATCCGATTGAAAGAGAGCTCTGGCAACCCGGGCAGACATTTCAATTAAGGGACTTAGACCCCCACCCTTTGCTCTCTGCTACTTAGACAAGACAAAATCTGATGCTGGGAAAGGAGGAAATGCCAACCAAGAGCTCTGGATGACTTAGGACTTTGCTTGCTGGACTCTTCAGGACCCTGTCAATCTCTCTGTCTCTGCCCCTTTCTGCTCCCTTGAAGCTATACCATGAGGCTCTATTTACACAGCTGTCTCAGGCAGGCAGTGGGGGATCAAAACCTCCTTTTTTAAGGAAGGGACAAGAAAAAGCTGTACTGAGAACAGACTGTGGAGCCAGGGATATTGGGGGCATTATTAGAAAACCTGAGCCAGACCCCAGCAAGGGAAGTAAAGAGGTTGTGTGCTTGCTAAGAGGACTATTCATTATTTGACAGCTGCCAAACATTTACAAAGCAGCATTACTGAGCAAATGCCCCGTGTTCCTCAGTCTTGAACAAAACAGTTTTTACTTTTAAAATGTGCAATTATAGGGATAAATAAAAAAAAGTGTGATCTGTGATTTGAATCAAACAAGCCAGCAACAATCTTATAAGCACTTATTAATCTCTTTCTATGTACTAAGTACTATGCTAAGCACTGAGGATACAATGGAAAAAACTGTAAACCAGTCCCTGCCCTCAAGGAGCTTACATTCTATTACTCTCAACTTGATGCAGTATTTCTTCTCTGTAGCCCTTAATCTATCAGTACTGACTGCACCCCCTCCATCTCAGTCAACAAACATTGATTTATTAATCACACCCCAGACGCCAGGCACTGTGTCAAATGTTGGCAATATAAAGACAATAGGGAAACAGTACCTTCTCTCAAAGAGGGAATATATACACATACATGTACATACACATACATGCACATATATGTACATATAAAATACATATGCATAGACACACACATATATGGAATAAATACAAGATAGTTCTAGGAGGAAAGGCATAATTAGATCTAGGTGCTAGACATCCAAAAAGCAAAAATCAAGATGAGTTAGCTTCACTGTCTAGTCTAGAATTTATTTTGGCAGAATATTTTGCCTCTTCAAAGTATTTTAAGAGAATTGGGGATATATCAAATTCCCCTCTGGAATGTATCAGCCTGTCTCTGACAATTGCATTTCCACCATTAGAGATTCACTCCTTTGGTTTAACACTATGTTTGATCTTGTCCAAAAATGAAATGGGCTACCCTATGAAGCAATGGGATCCCCTGCACTGGAGTTTTCAAGAGCAGGCTAGATGAGCACTTGTTGAGGGTGTCATTGAAGGGATTCTTGGGAACTAGTTGGACTAAATGACTTTGGAGTTCCTTACATTTTCTGTGATTTGGGGTCGTGTAAAATACCCCTGGGAAAGCTGACATGTTAATGCAAATTAGTTGAACAGAATATGAGTATGTGTGTGATCAGAAGTAATAAAGGAAAAAGAAAAAAAAATCCCAAACCCAAGAACTGCAGGATTTTTTTTTATGTTGTTGTAGGCATTTTTCACTTGTGTTTGACTCTTCATGACACCATTTGGGGTTTTCTTGGCAAGGATACTGGAGTGATTTGCCATTTCCTTCTCCAGTTCATTTTACAGATGAGGAAACTGAGGCAAATTTTTTCAGGGTCACACAGCTGGAAAATGTCTGAGGCTAGATGTGCCCTCAGGAAAAAGAATCTTCTCCAGGTCCCATGTTCTATCTGCAGCAACACAGCTGATTTTTTGTAGCATTATAATTTAAAAAAAAAACAAAACCTTAAAACATATTTGCAGGACAACCAACTGAATATCCACACAGGTAAGGTTCCATGGTTGGTTCCTACAGGGCACAGAGAATCTTAAAGGATCTTGGAGACTGAAACACAAACTCTGCATCAATTTCAAACTTCTCTCCTGAAGCCCTTGATCCTCCCTCTCTCTCTGTCTCTCTCCTCTCTCGCCGTCTCCCTGTCTCTGTCTCTCTGTCTTTGTCTCTCTCCAATATTGGCCCCTTTCTTCCTGCCTACAAATATGATTGGGTTTCCCCCAACCTTAAAACACACACACAGAAAGAGAGAGAGGGAGAGAGCGAGAGCGAGAGAGAGAGAGACAGAGAGAGAGAGAGAGAACCCCTTTGATTGACTCAACTATTATCTTCATTTATCCAAAGACATCATCTTATATATTTTCAAGGCCAAAGTCCTAGAAAAACATACATGTGTTAACTCCATAGCCTCACCTTCTATGTATTTCTTTCTGTTATTGTTTTTGTCTATTTCAAATTTAACACAGTACTTCCAACACTGCCCTGCTTGCACGTGTCCCCTGATGAACTAACTTCCCTCTGTTTTCTGCTGTCCTCCTACTCACTCATGTCTCAATCTCTTGCAATCTGGCTTCTCACCCCACCACTCTACTGAAACTTCTTTCTTTCTCTTACATTCACAAAGATGTCCTAAGTACTAAATCTATTGAATGGTATCACTCGGTTCTTGAATCCATTGTCCACCCAGCTGCCAAAATGTTTTTTAAGGCACAGGCCTGGCTCTATCACTCAACAACTTTCAGCGGCTCCCTATTGCCTCCAGGATGAAATATAATCTCCTCCACCTGGAATTTAAATCTCTCTACAGCCTAACTCCCACTGCCTTTCTAGTTTGTTTGTTTGATTGCTTTCCCACAATACCCTCTCCCCACCCTTCAGTCCCTAGGCATTCTATGTCCTGGCCAAACCAGTTTTTACTGTTTCCCAAACTCTGTATTTATAGAATCACACATTTAGAGGAGAAAGGGATCTTAGAGGCCAGCTAGTCTGACCCCCTCCTTTTACAGAAAAGAGGTCTGGATTCTAGATAGGTGACTTGCCCATGGTCACACTGTTAGCAAGACAGACAGAGACGGGATTTGAACCATGCTCTTTTCACTGTAGCACTTCCCACACAGGCTGTCCCTAATTCATTTCCTAACACACCACCACCTCTTAGAATTCTTATCTTCCTTCATAACCCACCCCATGTGCCATGTGTTATCAGTCAGCCCTTTCTGGTCCCTCCACTGGTTAGAATTCTTTCCCTCCTGAAATTAGCGTGTATCAACTTACCTGTGTACATGTTGTATCATCTGGCAAAATATAAGTTCTTTGAGGGCAAGGACTGATTTTTGTCTTTTTGTCACCATTGATTATCCTGTACAGAGCCAGTGCTTAATAAATATTTGTTCTAAAATATTGAGATTAACCCTTTAGCTTTGCAGAGAATGAAAGAAGGTAAAGGATTTGGTCCAGGTCACATACCCTGGTATCATTATCCTCATCTAACAGATGAGTAGGCAGAAAGAAATTAAGTGACTTTCCCAGGGTCATACCACTAACAAGCGTCTGAGGCCAGATTTAATCTCAAGTGTTTCTGAGTTGTAAATTCACGGCTTTATCCACTACACTACTTAGTTTTTCTCTATGAATATCTGAACCTTACTTTTATCTGAAATGGTCACAGGAGGGACAGCACACACATATATATAGTTGGGTTCAGGAATACATTTCACTCAACAGGCAAACAGGAAGGAAAGAGAGGTAGGAAATGAAGAATAGAGGGAGGGTAGGTTCAAGGATGTATTTCTCCAAAGCAAGACAAATTCTTGTCATTGAGAAGTAGATTGCAAAAAAGCATTTAAAAGGAAAAAACAAAAGAGTAAGAATTTGTTATAGACTCTAGACAGGGGAAAAAGAAGTAGATTGATTATATTTTGCACCTACATCATGAATGCAGTTAAAATGAAAAGGGAAGCAGATTATTAAAAATCAAAATCTTTACTGTGTGTTTCTTTGGTAAATCTCTTTTCCAAGGTATTTAGGGAACAGATTCAAATTTATAAGAATAAAAGGCATT
Source organism: Bettongia penicillata ogilbyi (assembly GCA_023548195.1). Lineage (NCBI taxonomy): Eukaryota > Metazoa > Chordata > Mammalia > Diprotodontia > Potoroidae > Bettongia > Bettongia penicillata. Next base: position 8,064,495 of record JAJHZJ010000331.1, on the reverse strand, counting down.
TTCCAGTTGATAAATGGTCAAAGGATAAGAACAGGCAATTTTCAGGGGAAGAAATCTGAGGTATCAATAACCATATGAAAAAATACTCTAAAATCAGTAATAATTGGAGAAATGCAACCTCTCATGCATACAACTGATAAAGATGGCCAAAAAAAAAAAGAAGGAAAATCACGAATTGGGAGGGGCTGTGAGAAAACCAACACATTTTGGTTATGCTGTGAACTGGTCTAGACATTCTGGAAAGCAATTTGTAACTTTGCACCAAGAGTCATTAAGCTGTGCCCACCCTTTCACCCACTGATATTAGGGCTAGCCATCAAAGAAAGCAAAGAAAGGTGAAATGGACCTATGTGTACAAAAATATAGCAGTTCTTTCTGTGGTACTTCAGAATTGGCAACTAAAGGGGCTGCTTATCAACTGAGGGATAGCTGAACAAATTATGGTTTTGAATGTAACAGGATTATGTCATGCTGGGAGATATGATAAAGATGATAATATCAGAGAAACCTTGGAAGACTGCTTTGAACTGATACAGAATGAAGTGTGCAAAAAAAAGTGAATGATAACAGTAACAGCAGTATTTTTAAAAAACAAACCACTTAGAAACATTTAAGATCTCTGACAAAATGATCAGCCACAATTCCGGAGAATCTGTGATGAAACATGCTACCTACAACCAGACAGAGAGGTGATGGACTTATGATGTAGAATGAGACATATATACACATGTGTATGCGTGGACACATATATGTATATATAATATACATATGTATATACACATATGTGTGTACATATAGATATATGTATATATACACACATATACATGTCTCATTATATATATATACATATGCCTCATATATATGTCTTGTTATATATACCTTATATTCTCATTTTGTATGTCTCATATGTTTTATTTTATATGTATATAATTATATATATGTCTCATCATTTCTTACTCTCTCTGTATATATATATGTATGTGTATGTTTGTGTGTATATATTTTTATTTTTTATTATTTTATTATTATATTATATATTGTATTATATAATAATATAATATATACTTTTTTATATGTAGAACAGTCATCCTGATCTATATCTGGCCACTGGACCCAAATGGCTCTGGAGGAGAAAGTGAGACTGGTGACCTTGCATGACCCCTCCCTCACTTAAATCCAATTCACTTGCAAGTCCCAGCATCATCTCCCTGATGCCATGGTCCTCTTCCACAATGAACAACAAACAACACCAATAGGCAGACATCAGCAATGTGGGAATTAACTTTGTTCAACTATGCATTTTTATTATGAGAATTTTGTTTTTATTTTTATCAATATAAGAGGTGGGGGACAGGAGGGAAAGAAAATAAGGTTTTTCTTGATTGAAAAACCATTACATTAAAACACTTTGAAAGGAATTCCTATAATGATCCGACCAGTGGACCTCGTGTCTCCCTACAAGCTGAGCTATGTTGAGTGACTTCCCCCCATGTCGGGTCAGTGAATGCGCATGGTTACCTGCTCATACTGCAGTGCCTTGTGGGAAAGATTAGCATACTGGAGTCTCAGACGACTCTTCCCTTGTGCAGCATCCTTCAGTTCATGCTCCTAGGAGAGAAGGAAATTGTCCCATGAGGCAGCTTTCATACAGGTATTAAGAAGTCAGCTAGGTGGGAGGGGGAGGGAGATATGGTTGGGATAATAATGGCTGAAAGTGACAGTGTGGTATAAACAAGAGGCAAGGTAGAGGTAAAAAAAAGTTATGCTCTGGGTTCAAATTACACTTCTGACAAAATATTAACTATAAGACTGGATAAATTACTTAGTCCATCTGGGCCTCATTTTTCTCATTTGTAAAATGGAGTTGATGATACCTATAGTTTCTTCTCATAATTTTGTATAATTTAAGGAAGGAATAAGCATTAATATAGCACCTACTAATATGCGTATAGGGGCAGCTAGGTGGCTTATCAGGCCTGGAGTCAGAAAGACCTAAGTTCAAATCTGGCTTCTGACACTTATTAGCTATGTGCCCCTGGGCAAGTCACTTAACCTGTTTGCCTCTGTTTCCTCATCTGTGAAATGAGCTGGAGAAGGAATGGCAAACCACTCCAGTATCTTTGCCAAGAAAACCCCAAATGGGGTCATGAAGAGTTGTACTCACCTGAACGACAATATATTTTTATAAATTTCATCTCATTTGATCCTCATAACAACCCTATGAGATAAATGCCGTTATTAACCCCCTTTTACATTGAGGAAACTGAGGCAAACAGAGGTTGAGTGACTTGCTTGGGTTCACACATTTAGTAAAAGTCTTAGGTCATATTTGAATTCAAGTCTCCTTTACTTCAGGCCCAATGCTCTGTCCACTGTACTGCCTAATTACCTTAATAATGTGTGAGTACTTTATAAACCTTAAGTCACCATTTGTATGGTGACTTCTAAAGTTTTCAGAGCACACATTTCATGGCATAATAAAGCTATGTGTCAGAACTCTGTATTAATCAGTTCCCCTAAATATTTCAAGAAGTACATCAGGACTTGGCTGACATTATAGAACTAGTCAGTGAAGGAACTAGAATTTGAATCAACAACCATTGACTCTAAATTCAGAGCCCTTCTCACCACCCTATGATGAGGAGATAGCAGTCACTTTCCCAGATTCTGGAGGGAAAGGTGAAGAAGAAGGTCTATTTTGTGGTGGGCTTAGAAATTAGAAATTATGGTGGAGCTTTCTAGAAAATTAGGGGCTGCAGGTAGCAAATACTTGATAGAATGAAGGGGATTGGGAGATGAGGAATTTTGCCCTAGGCCATCCTGTCTCTGTCCCTTTTGGCCTGAATGAGCTGAGGAAAGTTACTTACATTCTCTGGGTCTCAATTTCTCCATTTATAAAATGAGGGTTTTGGATTAGAAGGCCTCTAAGGTGCCTTCTATCTCTAAATCTATGAATTGATGATCTCCAGAGGGAGTTCAAGGGAGGTGGGCAGGTAATTTGGCCAAGATACCAATAATAACTCAAATTTATATAATACTAGAAGATTGACATTATAATTAATTATCAATAAGCATTTATTAACCACCTACTATATGCCAGGCACTGTGACTGGGCTTCCCTTGAGTGGGCAATGTGGCATGGTATAGAGTCCTAAAGGTGGCTTCAGACCAACTGAGATCTTTCTGCTTCTGACACCTACTACATGGGTGATCTTGGAAGGCATTTGGTCCTCAGTTTTCTTATCCGTAAAAAGTGAGGGAATTGAACTACCCAGCCTTTGAGGTCGGTCACTTCTGGCTATAAATCTATGATCCTATGAACCTTTCCATTTCACTAGAGGGAAAGGCAGCAAGGAATTGTAGCAGCTAGAAAATGTGAGATTACTGGTTGAATGAAAAGACATTTATTAAGTATCTACAGTGTGCCAAGCACTTTGCTAAGTGCTAGTGATACAAATACAAAAGGGAGATGATCCCTGCTCTCAAGGATATCGCATTCTCACAGGAAAAGGAAACGTACATAAGAGAGTCATGGCCAGAGCAAGAAGTTTCTATAAGGAGAAGCACAGGGAAGTTGAACAGATGCAAAGGGCAGTAAACTGACATGTCCTTTCCATGTGCTATAATAATTTTGATATGATTACTGTGCCCAGACTAACAAGAGGAAAGGATTTATAGCAGGGGAGGGAGTAGGTAAGTGAGAGCAAAGGTGTGTTCTGTGGGGCAAGTTGGATGAGGAGATGATCAAAGTGGACAGGTGCCGAGGTCGGTGTGGTCTCTGGGGCTGGTTAGATAGAGCAAGCCTAGGCAAGTCTGCACTCACTATCAATCACTCAGACTGACCAAGGTAGGAGTGAAATGATCAATAGATTTACTCCTCTGTGGAATCGACTTAATGGATGACTTGGGGTGGCAGAGTCCAAAGGTTCAATCATTTATAGTGGTATTATAACAAAGGGAAAGGGATAAGGACTGAATTTTGCAGTTAATTATTCTTATGTATGTATTCCCAACCAAATGTAAGCTAGTTGAGGAAAGAAACCATCATTTTTGTCTGAAGAGGGGGAAGAGGAAGAAGCAGGGATGGGCAAGAGCAAAAATGGGGAAGGAGATGAAGAAAAGAAAGGGGAGGTGAAAGGGGGAGAAAGATAAGTGTGGGAGGGCAGGGGAAGGGGAAAAAGAAGGGAGGGGTGGAAGGAAGGAGGAGAGAAAGAGAGGGAGAAAAGGAGAGAAGGGTGACTAGAGAAGGGAGAATGGAAAAGGAGAAAAGGAGGAAGGAGAGGAGAAAAAGGAGAGTCAAGAGAGGAAAAGGAAGATAAGTGGAAGAAAAGGGCAGGGCAAGAGGAAGAAAGAAAAAGCAGGAAAAAAGGGAGAGAGGGAGGAAAGAAAAAAGAGAGGAAAGAAAGGGGAAACGAGAAAAGGAGAAGAGAAGGAGAGGAGGAGGAAACTCTTGGATTTAATAAAACCTAAAAACTCCTGCCTGAAAAAAACAGGTTTTTTTATGGGCTCAGAATCAGCTCCTTGTTTGCAATCAGTTCTATAAAATGCAAATCCCTATCATCCATTCCTCACTATTCTTTGTGTCTCCTTTGGAGTCCTCTGTTGGTGGGAATATTACTTGCTCTTGACTGTATGTGAATGTCTTCTAATTAAGGTTGACTCCACATTCACATCCCAGAGCGGCTGAGATGGTGATTTAGAACAGGTCAGTGCCATGGTGACAAAGAAGAAATCTCAATATCCCTGCTGGAAAAAATTTAAAAAAGCAGATGAGGGGAGGAGAGAGAAAGCCAAACCCACCAAGATGAGATCTTCTCAATATCAGTACTTTTCTTCTGATTCTTACACTTTGAAATATAACACCCAGGAGGATTCTGGCTTCCTGGCTATTTAATCTAAAGTGCAAGAGGGTCTGGAAATTCAATTCCATTTGATCCAATCCAACAAATGTTTTCTAAGCACCTACTATATCCCAAGAATTATATCGGGGCTAAGGATAACAAGACAATAAAAAACAATCCTTGCCTGTCTATGGTCTACAAAGAGACTGTTCTGTGAGGGGGACAAGATGTATGCAGATTAGTAAACACAAATTATGTGCAAAATAAATACAAAGTAACATATGAAAGTAAATACAGCATAATACTTAAAAAGAACAGCTAGATGGCACAATGAAAACAGTCATCGCTGGAGTCAGGAAGACTCATCTTCCTGAATTCAAATCTAGATGCAGACACTTTCTAGCTGTATGACCCTGGGCAAGTCACCTAAACCCTGATTGCTTGAGTTTCCTCATCTGTAAAATCTGCTGGAGAAGGAAATGACAAAGCACTCCAGTATCTTTTCCAAGAAAACCCCAAACGGGGTGAAAAGAAGGACATGACTGAAAAACAGCTGAATAATACTTAATAGGTACAAGGTAATTACAAAGTAATTTGGGGGTTAGGGAAAGCCTTAAAAATAGGGAAGGAATCAAAAAAGTTCTTTTGAAGGAAGTGGTACCTGAGCTGAGCCTTCAATGTTTAGGTTTTGAAGAGGTGGAGGTGAAAAACAAAAGCATTCCAGACAAAGAGCACAGTTTGTGCAAATGCATGGTGATGGGAAAAGAAATGCCATCTATGGTGAATAGAAAGCAGGTCCATCTGGCTAGAATATAAGGAAATGTGCTGGAGAGTAATGTGAAAATACTGGAAAGATACGGTGAATTTCAACCCAATCATGAAGTGCTCCAGAGTCCAAAATGTGAAGTTTGTATTATATCCTTAAAGCAATAGGGAGCTACCAAATCTCCTAGAGCAGGTGAGTGTCATGGTGAGACTTGTGTTTTTAGCATACTAATTTGGCAATTTGCTGCGTTGAGCCTGGTGTCAAACTTAAACAACGATGGGGGCCAGTGGACTATGTGAGAATCTCTAGAATCAGCATGTTGAGTTAGAAAACCACATAGTAACATTATCTATTTTGTATTTGATCTTTATTTTGTTAGACATTTCCCAATGATATCTTAATCTGTTTGCTATGTCATTTGAGTTTTGCGGGCTGAATCTGACACCTCTGACTGTAAAGGACAGATCAGGGAGGGAAGAATTTAGTGGCAAAGAGACCAATCAGGAGGTTATTACAATAGTCCAAGAAAGAAATAGGAGTTTGAATTAGGGTGATAGCCCTGAGAATGGACATACTGAATTAGATGCCAGAGAGGTGATCTCAGGAGGAAAAAAAGATAATTTGTAAGACTTGAGTAACATCTGATCTCTGTACCTTTCTAGGAGAGACTCAGACTCTCAGGCAAAAAAATTACCTATTACTCTCCATTGATATAAATATTATCTCCTTGCTATATGTCAATACATTGAAGTCAGGGCCAGTTCTAAGCAGATACACACACACAAATACATACATGCATATATATATATACACACACATGCATATAAATACCTGTATGTATATATGTTTGTGTATGTGTGTAGGTATGTACATATATATGTACAGTTTGTGTCATATCAGGTTGCCTCATGTTCCCATTATTAAAACCATTCTTTCGGCTTTTGTGAGTTCAGAAGTGGTTATATTATATTTGTCATTGGACAATGGCAAATGCTACAAATTGGCATTGGATTGATTATTTTGTTGTAAAAATGATGGAGAAAAAGTTAATGATACAGGTGAAATGGAAAAGTGTGTCATGTGTACATATTTCTTGGAAGACTTGGTTGTTAAACATGCACCAGTGCAGCACTTTCCTTAGTCTTTCTCTTCTGCTCTCCTCCCCAGCCGATGCCAAGTCTCATGCATGCCAATATCACCCAGAAACACAAATGGAAGAACAAGGAGTGCTCGCTAATCTAATGTTCTGAGAGATAAGCATGCTCCTCTGGCAGGAGAGAGCAGGGACATGACAGACAGAGAGGGATATGAGCCAAGCCCAGAACTCTCACAGAGAACGCTAGTACATGTGCAAGGGTGAGACTTGAATTCCAAGTCCAGTAGCCATGTGGCCTATTAATCAATCAGTGAGCATTTATTAAACATCTACTGTGTACCAGGTGTGTCTCACAAAAGTCAGACATCCCTGTGTCCTCGGGGGAGCTTAAATTCTACTGAGGAGGGGTGCACCATGTTCAAAGGTAAGTGATGGGGTGGGGAGAGGAGACATTGTTGAAACGGGGGTAATCAGGAAAGGGCTCTTGAAGGAGGCCCTTGAGCTGAACTTTGATGGGACTGTAGAGGGGGAAATTGAGGGGCATGGGTTGAAATAAGTGGCAAATTGAAGTCCCTTTTAGCTCTGAAATTCCACAATTCTGAATATAGGAAACTGGCTAAGAGCCTCTCCATTTAAGGCAAGGGGATGATGGGCTTATGTTACTGCTGTCATTCACCTAGGCAACAGAGAACACTTTCTTACCACGGTTCACTGAAGCAGTTCTGGGAAGGTCTCTTAAAAAACCGAACCACAACATGAGAAACATGAATTGGAGAAAGAAGGGGATTAGAAGGTAGAAGTCAGAATGGACTAGAAAATTAAAGGAGCACAGACTTGAAGCTGGAAGGGACTTAGAGACCACAGAGCCCAAATCCCTCATTTTACAGATGAAGAAACTGAGGCACCAGACAAATTGACTCTGAAGAGTCACAGAGAGTGGAGAAACCAGTAAAGGACATTGGAAAGAAGACCAGACTCCAAGTCTTCCCTGCTAACATACTGTCTGTGAAAGGAATAGATGATGCGAGCTGCAATATATGAGAACTACAAGTGAGTTGTTGGTTCAGAACTTTAGTTGACTCAGATTCCACAAAGCACATTATCCTCACAACCTGGGTAGTAGGTCCTATTAGTATCTTCATTTTTCAGATCAGGAAACTGAGGCTTAACTGAGGTCTAGTCATTTACTCAGAATCACACAGTTAGGAAGGACATCAGGCCAGATTTGAAGTCAGATCACTTAAAGTAACCAAATCTAGCATGTAGTACAGTGCCTAGTACATAGTAGGCACTTAATAAATACTCATTGATTAATAGGTTTTCCTGACTCCAAATCTGGCACTCTATCTGTGGTACCATTCAGCTGTCTCAGAATGATTTGAACCCAGGATTACTTTGGATATGTAATATATTCATGTTTTAATTACCTGACATTTATACACACACACACATACACACACACATATATGAGGGAGGGAAGGAAGATAAGGAGACACAGAGAGAAAGGGATAGAAAGACAGAGAGAGACAAACAGACAAAAAGACAGAGACAGAGACAGAGGCAGACAGAGAGAGAGGGAGAGAGAGAGAGAGAGAGAGAGAGAGAGAGAGAGAGAGAGAGAGAGAGAGAGAGAGAGACACAGAGACAGAGACAGAGAGAAAGAGACAATAAATTAGGTGATGGTATTTATCTACTGCCAGACCTGGAATAAAGAGGACTTGAGTTCAAATCCAGTCTTAACTTACTTGCTCTGTTACTGTGGATAAGTCACTTGACTTCTGTTTGCTTCAGTTTCCTCAACTGTAAAACAGGAATAATAATAGCACCTACCCCTCAGTGTTGTGAATATCAAATGAGATAATGCATGTAAGGCACTTAGCACAGTGTCTGGCACATAGTAGGTGCTATATAAGTGTGATGATGATGAAGGAGGAGGAGGAACAGGAGGAGGAAGAAAAAGGGAAGAAGAAGGAAAAGGAAACGAAGACTACAGGGATGATTTTAGTTCTGTCTTTGTATACCTAGTGTCTGGAACATGCTAAGCACTTAATGAAAGCTTGTTGATTGATTTGACGATGCTATAAACACAAACCCACACAGAGACACAATCAAAACATAAAAACTTGGCACTAAATTGTAGAGAAAAAGTCCACAAGACTATGGAGAACTCACATTTCTTTCTAAAGCATTTTGGTTTACACTGTGCATTCCCTACAATAACTCTGAAGTAGAGAAGGGCCAGTACTATCAGCCACATTTGATATCTGGGACAATAACAGAGAGCAACCAACCTTGCTCACACAGCTCATAAGTATCAAAGTCAGCACTTGGACAGAGGGTTTCCTTGCTGTCCTTCCCACAGTACCAGGCTTCCTCTCAGAATGTCCAGGGAAACCAAATTCTCCCAAAATGCTTCATTCAGTTTCACAGCCCTATTTATAGCTTTAGATTTGTCCACATTAAGAGAACTAATGAATGAGCATTAAATGGTCACTATTTACCAAGAACTTGATGAGGAGTTGGAGACGTAAAGACAAAAGTGAAGGTAGTCCCTGTCCTCAAGGAACATACGTTTTAATAGAGTGAAATCAGACAACTAGCATTTATTAAGCACCTGCTATATACCAGGCACTGTGCTTAAGGCCTGGGAAATAGTAGAAAAAGGGGACTGATTGCCAAGAAAGAATATTTGGATTTAGAAAGTCAAAGAGGTGGTGCATGGAATCACAGGGCAGTAGAGTAGCTCACCCTTCCTAGGAGTAAAGGTGGAGCTGATTTGATCATGGTTCCAGAATTGGAAAGGTGGTAGAGTGATGGTATGATAGCTATTGAAAGAGTGGAGAATGAAGAAAAGTCAGTGTATTTTAGAATATATTTCCGAGGAAGGCAAATAGTCAGTGTTGGAATTTGTGCAAAGGTGAAAAGAATAATGAATATCCTGTCTCTACAGATAAGGCTAACGGGGCTTATGATGTTGAACTGTCTTAAAGTTTACAAAGAATTATTTCAAGGATCCTAAAAATAAGGAAGACCAAACTGAAATTGGGAATGGAGCCCTTTAAAAGAGGTTTTATAAATAACACTAGTGGGCAGCTCTAATTTCATAGGATTGAAGAATTGTTGATTTAGAACTGGCAAGACTCTTTGAAATCATTTAATGTAAGCTTCTCCTTTTTATAGAAGATGATATTCAGGACCAGAAAGAAGTAGTTTATCCAAGATTATATGGATAGTAAGGAACTGAGTCAGGATTGACAAGGGTCAATAATTGCTTAGCATTAAGGGACACTGACTGGATCCGAGTATTGTCTATGAAGTCCATTGGTAGGTCCAAGGCTAAAACAGATTCCAAAGAAAGAAAGAAATGCAGAAGGTATAATTGAGAGAGAGGGAGAGAAAAAGAAAAGAGACGGACCAAAACCAAGACAGAGAGTTTGAGAAATCTCCATTCCTTTACTCATCCTATTTCCTCAACTTGGAATGTCCTTCCTACAAGCTCTGACTATCTGGTGCCACTTCCTCCGTTCTAGGAGGTGCTTGGTACAATGGAAAGGTCTATGGATTTGAAGTTGAGAGCCTTGGGTTTGAATCCAGATTCTGCTACCTATCATGGAGACAAATCATTTCAATTCAATTCAAGTCTGCATTTTCTCGTCTGTAAAATGAGAGATTTGACTAGATGACCTCTAGGGTTCTTTCCAGCTTTACATCTATTACCCATGATTCCCCCCTCTCTCCAAAGTCCAATGGCACCTCCCTTGTATCTCTCTTATTACATTTTTGTGCATATTTTGAATCTAATTATATGTGTACATAGTCTCCCCCAATAGAATAGTAAGTACCTTGAAAATAAGAGCCAATTTCATTTTTTCTCTGTGCTCACAGTGTTTAGTACACATTATATGTTTAATTAACTGATACTTTTTATGAAAATTATTTGTACATCTGCTTAGACAGTATCATAAAGTGAAAGGATTGTAAAATTTGAAGTCTGAAGACCTTCATTTGAATCTGGGCCATGGCATTTATTACCTGTGGAATTCTAGGCAAAACCTTGCTAGCATGAAATCTAGGATCTCTGAATTTCCATTTTTCTAGTATTTTAAGGTTTACAAAGTTGTTTCCTCAGTATGGGCAGAGGTATCACCCAGGCAGGGCAATTGGACCACGTTTGTATTAGCACACTAAAATTTCAAGGTTACAAAAACATTAGACAGGTAGCATAAAATGACATAGTCTCCCTTCCCTCCTTCTTAACAACAAATAAATTGTATTATTCTCACAGGATAAACTGCAAAGCTGATTAGAAAGTAGCTTCACATGCCACGGGACATGTGAATTTGCCTCAAGCACCAAGATTTCTAGTTACTGCTCTATCAACAAACCTTTGAGGTGATTCACTTTTTTTTTTTTACAAGGGTTTCTGGGTCACAGTTCCACATCTGGAAGATGAAGAGATTGGACTAAATATTGTTGAAAAAGTTTGCTTTTTCAAATTGCTGCAAAGAATCCTAAAATACTTTGAATTTTTAAAAAAATGAACATTGTAATTTTTTTAATAGACATCAAAATAATGATTTTTGAGGATTTTGCTGTAAGGGTCCTACTAAAGTTCTGCTAGGTTGCAAAGTTTTGTCATTGTAGAAAAATTTGAGAACCACCAGGCTGAGGTTCCCCCTAACTAAAGCTAATGGCCTAGCTTCCTCTCTGTTCTAGGACAGAGGTCCTATCTTTATACCTGTATCTGTAGCATGCCTTATAAATGTTTTCTGGACATGTAAAGCATTTAGAAGGGGTGCTGGGAGCCAGGAAGACCTGGTTTCAGATCCTTTCTCTGATATATAATACATCTATGATCCTATGGGAGACCTTTCATCTCTCTGGGTCTCAGTTTCCCCATGTGTAAAACGGGGGGGGGGTGTTCTGAGATCCCTTCCAATTCTAGATCTTTTTAGCTTGTGATCTCTAACTGGTGATCCTAAAGTTATAGGTTGAAGACCATTTGCTAATAGGTTGTAGAAGGTCTTGTCTTGGTATGACTTGCCTATAATGGTTTCAGAGGTCATTGCAACAAAAGTCAGATACTGGCAGTATTGAGATAAGGGTCAGTGTTCCTAATTTAGAAAAAAAAGCACTGCGATTATAAGGGTTGACTCCTAGAGTAATTCCTCATTTGTCGTCATTGTTGTTCAGTTGTGTCTGACTCTTCATGACCCCATTTGAGGTTTTCTTGGCAAAGACCCTGAGGTGGTTTGCCATTTCCTTCTTCCACTCATTTTACAGATGAAGAAACTGAGGCCAACAGGATTAAGTGATTTGTCCTGGGTCACACAACTGAGGGCAGATTTGAACTCAGGTTTTTTTGACTCCAGACCTAATGCTTTGCACACTATGGTATCACCTAGCTGCTCTGCTAACTCTTCATTGCCTTTAGGATAAAACTTCAAACTCCTTAGTCTGTTATTTCAAACTCTTCACAATCCAACTCCATTATAACTTTCCAGCTTCATTCCACATCATTTACTATCTAACACAAACTCTTATGTTCCAGTCAGCCAGGATGACTACCTTTCCCCTCAAATGCTGCAAAGCTATCTCCTGCCTATGGGCATTCATAAAGGCTATCCCTTCTACCTGAAATGCACTCCTCCTCCTAATCTCCCTTGAAGAAATGTCCTCTGTAAACAATAGTCTAGGGAGGAGCCAAGATAGCACATACGCTAGCTCCAAACCCATAGCCCATAAAATACCTGTAAAGAAGAACTCCCAACAAATTCTGGAGCAGCGGAAGCCACAGAACAATGGAGCGGAGGAGATTTCTGTTCCAGAGAGACCAGAAAAACTGACACCAAAGGTCCATCACGCACCAAACCCAGAGCAGAGCCCAGACCTGCCTTGGCCACATGGCCCCAAGAGGAGCAGATCCAAGCAGGCTTCAGGGATGGCATCTCCAGCAGCCACGCAGTTTCCTCCACTCACAGGTGCAAAGGTCAGTGAGAGAGCCTGTTTGGCTGGCCAAGAGGGGAGTGGGGTGTCTCCATGACTCAGGCCCCCTCGGGAGGCAGCAGCAGAGGCAGCAGTGGACAGGAGCTCCCAAAGCAGACAGGAGCTTGGATCAATTGTTGAAGGTCTCCTCATAAACCCCCTGAGGGAACTGAGCCCCTGATGGTGGCCCTGCCCCCACCCAAACAGCTGAACTTAATCTCACACTGAATAGCAGCCCTGCCCCCACCTGAGCACCTGAATTTAATCTTACACTGAATAGCAGCCCTGCTCCCACTGAAAGCCCTGAGGCTGAGAAGCAGCATTTGAATCTCAGACCCCAAGCACTAGCTGGGTGGGTCTAGAGGTGAGGTGGGTATGGAAAGGAATCTCAAGAAGTCTGGGAAAATGCCCAGAAAAGGGAAAAAAAATAAGACCATAGAAGGTTACTTTCTTGGTGAACAGATATTTCCTGCCTTCCTTTCAGATGAGGAAGAACAATGCTTACCATCAGGGAAAGACATAGAAGTCAAGGCTTCTGTATCCCAAACATCCAAAACAGATATCCAGTGGGCTCAGGCTATGGAAGAGTTCAAAAAGGATTTTGAAAATCAAGTTAGAGAGGTGGAGGAAAAACTGGGAAGAGAAATGAGAGAGATGCAAGAAAAGTATGAAAAGCAGGTCAACACCTTGCTAAAGGAGACCCAAAAAAATGCTGAAGAAAATAATACCTTCAAAAATAGGCTAACTCAATTGGCAAAAGAGGTTCAAAAAGCCAATGAGGAGAAGAATGCTTTAAAAAGCAGAATTAGCCAAATGGAAAAGGAGATTCAAAAGCTCACTGGAGAAAATAGTTCTTTCAAAATTAGAACAATATTCTACAAACATATCGAGCATAAATTGGCACCTGGAAGTGACTTTAGAAATCACTGACTTCAACAATTATAAAACAATTTTTGCACAAATAAAGTCAGATCTAAATGACTGGAAAAACATCAGTTGCTCATGGGTAGGCTGAGCTAATATAATAGAAATGACAATTCTACCTAAATTAATTTACTTATTCAGTGCCAGACCAATCAAAACTACCAAAGTTTATAGAGTTAGAAAAAGTAATATCAAAATTCATCTGGAAGAACAAAACGTCCAGAATATCAAGGGAATTAATGTAAAGAAATGCTAGGGGAGGTAGCCTAGCTATACCAGATCTTAAATTATATTGTAAAGCAGTAATCATCCAAACCACCTGATTCTGGCTAAGAAACAAAGGAGTAGATCAGTGGAATATGTCAGGCACACAAGACAGAGTATTCAGTGATTGTAGCAGTCTACTGTTTGATAAACCCAAGGACCCCAGCTTCTGTGGTAAGAACTCACTATTTGACAAAAACTACTGGGAAAACTGGAAAATAATGTGGTGAAAACTAGGCATAGACTCATGCCTGACACTATATACTGGAATAAAATCCAAATGAGTACAAGATCTAGGCATAAAGGCTGATATTATAAATAGATTAGGGAAGTAAGTAATAGTTTATTTGTCACATTTATGGAGAATGGAGGAATTTATGACCAAACAAGAAATAGAGAACATTGTGAAATGCAGATTTGACTACATTAAATTGAGAAGATTTTGCACAAACAAAACCAATGCAACCAAGATTAGGAGGGAAGCAGAAAAATGAGAAAGAATTTTTACAACTAGTGTCTGTGATAAAAGCCTCATTTCTAAAATATATAGAGAACTGAGTCAAATTTACAAGACTACAAGCCATTCTCCAGTTGACAGATTGTCAAAGGATTTGAAGAGGCAGTTTTCAGAGAAAAAAATTAAAGCTACCTATAGTCATATGAGGAAATGCTCTAAATCATTATTGATTAGAGAGATGCAAATCAAAACAACTCCAAGGTACTGTATCACACCTATCAGATTGGCTAACATGACAAAACAGGAAGATGATAAATGTTGGAGAAAATGTGGGAGAGTTGGAAAACTAATTCATTGTTGGTGGAGCTATGAGCTGATCCAACCATTCTGGAGAGCAACTTGGAACTAAACCCAAAGGGCTATAAAGATATGCATGCCCTTTGACCCAGCAATACAGCTTCTAGGGCTGTATTCCAAGGAGATCATCAAAATGGAAAAATGACCCACATGTACAAAAAATATTTATAGCAGAACTGGAAATTGAGGGGATACCTATCAATTGGGGAATGGCTGAACAAGTTATGGTATATAAATGTCATAGAATACCATTGTGCTATAAGAAATGATGAACAGGTAGACTTAAGAAAAACCTGGAAGGACTTCCTGGAAGGACTTATATGAACTGATGCTGAGTGAAGTGAGCAGAGCCAGAAGAATATTAAACACAGTAACAGCCACAGTGTATGAGGACTGTTTTTTATAGACTTGGCCCTTCATAGCAATGCAAGGACCTAAAACATTTCCAGAGGACTCATGATGTAAAATGCCATCCACATCCAGAAAAAGAACTGAGTCAGAACGCAGAAAGAAGTAGACAGTTTTCCCTTTTATTATGTTTTGTTTTGTTTTTCTCATGGTTTCTCCCATTTGTTTCAATTCTTCTATGTAATATGACTAATGTGAAAATGTGTTTAATAGGAATGTATGTGTAGAACCTTTATAAGATTGCACATCATCTTGGGGAGGGAGAGGGAGAAAATTTGGTACTTATGGAAGTGATTGTTGAAAATGAAAACAAACAAATTAATAAATTTTGGGGGGAAGTCAATGAGTTCAATCTCCCTCATTTAATAAATGAAATCGAGACTCTGAAAAATTAAGTAATTTGTTCATGGTGACATGGCATCAGACAGGATTTGAACTCAGATCCTGCTAACTCCAAATCCAGTATTAGATCCACTAACTATTCATCCTTTCATAGATACTTAATGAATAGAAATCACCATAAAGAGAAAACACTCATCCAACATTGCTCTCCCAAAGGCTTCCCCAAGGAACTCCACCTTAGTATACTTGCCATTTCCACTGAACACTGAATCCTCTTTGATATCAAAGGCAGCTCGAAACAATTAAGAAATTTATTGAAGGAGTTCAGTCCTCAAAGAGTTTTCTTTATTGAGTGGGCTCATAATGAATTGAAGACCAAGCAGGGCTCTTCGGGGAAATCCTGAACAGACAAAGCCTTTTCCTTGGAGTCTGCTGACCAACCCTCTCAGGAAGCTGATTAATGCTAACACCTTGGTCCCTCGAGTAACACTAGAAAGCACCTTTGGAGCTATGGAATTTTCCCTGGGTGTAGGTGTGTAATGATGATAACCACCTGCATTTCTAGAGCACTTCTAGAGAAGGGAAAGTGCCCTCTCATAACAAGTCTGGGAAGGAGACAGTCTAAGCCTTAAGAGATTCTTCATTATAGAAGAAGAAATTGAAGCGCTGGGACTTTAACTTGCCTACAATTTCAGTCACTTATTTAGCACCTATATATGCCAGACACCATAATAGGTACCAGGGATTTGAAGACAGAAGGTGAAAATAGTCCTTTCCCTCAAGGACTCTTTGAGAATGGAGGAATTTATAGTATATTTCCAATTAGAGGATGAATTCCTTGTGAATAGACTGTCTTACTTTTCTGTTTGTATTTCCAGAACTCAACAGAGCATTTGGTACATCATAAGTGCTTAAAAATCAGTCAATAAACACTTATTAAGAACCTCCTCTGGATGTTTAGCTAAGCACTAATATCCATTCCTTCATTAAATAATCACCCACTTGGTCTGAGGTCAGAATCAAACTTGGGTCCCTCTAATTCCAAGTCCAAATATGCTATCTATATATGCTAGGTAGTTTAGTTGATAGAATGCTAGACTTGATGTCAAGAAGACCTGAGTTCAAATCCTGCCGCAGCTGTTTTTTTAACTATATGACCACTGGCAAATCATTTAACCAGTTTGGGTTATTTGCCAGTTTGGGAATCTGTAAAATAGAGATCCACAGGGCAACTAGGTGGCACAGTAGATAGAATGCCAGACTCGGAGTCAGGAAGACCTGAGTTTAAATCCAGCTTCACTTACCATGTGATCCTGAACAAGTCACTTCACCCTGTTTGCCTCAGTTCCCTCATCTATAAAATGAGCTGGAGAAGGAAACAGCAAACACTCCAGTATCTTTGCCAAGAAAACCCCAAAAGGTGTCAGAAAAAGTTGGACACAACTGAAACACACAAATCACCATGATAAATCTTAAAGCCCTGATGTTATTAAGTCACACTGCTTCTCAAGAGATGTTCTGCTTGCGATATAGAGGGCTGGCCAAGACAATACATTTGTGTTTTATTGGTCTCTAGCTAGGAAAGTGAAACTATTCTCTCCCTGGTGGATGCATGTACCACTATGAAGTTGTCATTATCTTCTCAGTGGTATACTCTTTCTACAGATAGCTTGACTTGCTAGAGATAGAGAGATCTGGATTCAAGTTCCTACCCTGTGAGCATCACAAGAGGGAACCAGGGTATTTAGCTTAGACAGGAGAAGGCTTAGGAAGTATAAGAAAGCTGTCTTCAACCATTTGACAGGCTGCCATGAAGAAGGGGATTGGCCTTACTTGGCTAGACTTTACACAGTCACTTACTAGCTGTGTGACCCTGGCCAAGTCACTGTTTGCTTCAGTTTCTTCATTTGTAAAATGGGGATAATAACCGC
The DNA here is from genome assembly GCA_023548195.1 of Bettongia penicillata ogilbyi. Taxonomy (NCBI): domain Eukaryota; kingdom Metazoa; phylum Chordata; class Mammalia; order Diprotodontia; family Potoroidae; genus Bettongia; species Bettongia penicillata. The sequence goes on along the minus strand of JAJHZJ010000331.1, from coordinate 8,047,124 downwards.
ATTACCCCCTCCCATGCATTGTTTGAAGAACAAATGAGATAATATTTGTAAAACATTATAGTAGACACTTAATATGTATTGCCTTCCTTCCCTTCTTCTCATGAAAAACTTCCTTCCTCATTAGAGTAATGACCACTTGTCAGCTATGATATATAAGGGATTCTTATATATGTACAGGTTAGACTAGATGGCCACTGACGTCTCTTCTAGCTCTTTCTAACTCTTCTGTATGTGGAATCCAACTCCTTCATTTCATATGCAGTAGAGATGACCTTCACCTTTGCTACATACAAGGCGCAGGGAGGTCATATAGCTAGTAAGTATCAGTGCTGCAATCAAGTCCAGATCTATTATCTCGAGATTTAATATTTTTTCCACTAGATAACTCTGCCTCCCCCTCACTCCGAGCTGAGAACTGAACCCCTTTGTCACACTCCCCTGTCCATAGTATAGTCTCTGCCTCTTGGTTATGCTGCTGAACAGCTGTGAATATAATAAGCAAATGTATTTTTAAAAGTAGGAAAATAGATTTTACAGGATTAGTATCAATTTGGGAGTGAGTCAGGAGTATTACTAATCAGCTGCTGAGTAACGCCAACAGAACCAGCTTGAGCCCAGATTGGCTTGATAGAGCCCACTCAGCAGAAGACCAGCATTGTGGGCACTGAGACCATTTAACAAATGGCCAGCAAGCACAGAGCCCAGAAAGGAATGCTCACTACCCAGCTCTCTGGTTCCATTGGACAAGGCTAAGGGAAAGAACATTCATAGAATATCAGGGTCAAAAGGGCACCAGAAGCTTATCATAGATTTCAACCTGAAAGAAAGCTGAGACGTTCCTGAATCCAACTCTATTATTTTCCAGAGGAGGAAATTAAAGCTCAGGAGAGCACATGGATACACAGCTGGTAAATGTCATACAGAATTTAAACCAATGTCATCAGACATCAAGTCCACCATACTATCCTTGTACTAGGGTGCATCAGAAGTCATCTAATCCAATATAAAATTGAACAAAAATCTTTTCTATACTATATTCAATATGTAGTTATCTAGCCTGTGCCTATAGACTTCTAGTGAGAGGGAATTCACTCCATCTCGAGGCAAGCCATTCATTTTGGGACATTTCTAATTGTTAGGAAGTTTGCCCTTAACAGAAGCCTTAACTTGACTCTTTTCTCCCCAAAATTTATTCATTTATTTGTTTTCACATTTCAACAATCACTGCTGTAAGTTCCAAATTCTTTCCCCCTCCCTCCCACTGCCTCCCCGAGACAACAAGCAATCTTATATTGCAATACATTCCTATTAAACACATTTTCACATTAGTCATGTTGCATAGAAGAATTAAAACGAATGGGAGAAATGAGAAAAAGAAAACAAAACATAACAAAGGAGGAAATAATGTGCTTCATTCTGCATTCTGACTTGATTTTTCTTTCTCTACATGTGGATGGATTTTGCATCATGAGTCCTTTGGAAATGTTTTAGATCCTTGCATTGCTGTGAAGGGCTAAGTCTATCAGAAACAGTCCTCATACACTGTAGCTATTACTGTGTATAATGCTCTCCTGCCTCTGCTCACTTCACTCAACATCATCAGTTCATATAAATCTTTCTAGGTTTTTCTGAAGTCCACCTGTTCATCATTACTTATAGTACAATAGTATTGTATTACATTTTTATACCACAACTTGTTCAGCCATCCCCCAATTGATGGGCATCCTCTCGATTTCCAGATCTTGGCCACCACAAAAAGAGCTGCTATAAGTATTTTTTACATGTGGGTCCTATTCCCATCTTTATGATCTCTTTGGGATACAGCCCTAGAAGCTATATTGCTGGGTCAAAGAGTATGCATATTTTTATAACCCTTTGGCCATAATTCCAAATTACTCTCCAGAATGGTTGGATCAGCTTACAGTTCTGCCAACAATGAATTAGTATTCCAAATCTCCCACATCCTCTCCAACATTTATCATTTTCCTGTTTTGTCATGTTAGCCAATTTGATAGCTATGATGGGGTACCTCAAAGTTATTTTGATTTGCATTTCTCTAATCAATAGTAATTTAGAGCATTTTTTCATGTCACTGTAGATAGCTTTAATTTCTTCCCCTGAAAACTTCATATCCTTTGACCATTTATCAATTGGAGAATGACTTGTATTCTTCTAAATTTGACTCAGTTTTCTACATATTTTAGAAATGAGGCCTTTATCACAGAGAATACTTTTAACAATTCTTTCCCAGTTTTCTGCTTCCTTCTTGATCTTGATTGCATTGGCTTTGTTTGTGTAAACCTTTGCAATTTTAACTTGACTCTTTATCATTTCTACCCATTGTTCTTAGTCTTGAACTCTGGAGCTAAGCCAAACAAATAAGATAATGTGTGCAAACTTTTTTGCAAAACACTGTGTAAACATGAACAATTTCAAGAATTCATTAAGTGCCTGCTATGTGCCAGGCCCTGGAATAAGTGCTAAGGATGACAAAGGGGAAAAAAGACAAAAAAATACACAGTCCTTTCCCTCAAGAAACTTACTTTCTAATGGAAAGAACAAACACACGATAATAAAATCAAACAGTGTAAATGACAGACAAATGAAACAGTGTAACTGAAAATAGCACAACTGAACAGTGTGACTGACAGCACCTCAACTAAATACTCTAACAATAATACCCTTAGAATGACAAAACCAAACACGGTGACTGACAATAACACAGCCAAGTGTAACTGACAATAACACAGCCAAACAGTGTAACTGACAATGACACAAATAAATAACAGTAACAAAACCTAACACTGTAACTGACAATAACAAATCTGGATGGTGACAATAACCAAGTTGAACGCTGTCATAGACAATAACACAACCAAACAGCAATAACAAAAACCCTAAACACTGTAATTGACCATAACAAAAGTAACTACTGTAACTAACACTATAAGGTTTATCCCAAAGAAAAGCTGAAAATATTCAACTCTCTTCTTTGTAGAAGTGGGGGACCAAGTGTAGAATGTTGCATAATGTTCTAGTCTTAGCATAGTGCCTGGAACATAGTAAATGCATCATCAATGGTTGTTTAATAATGCCTCAATTGCACACTCCTTTCTTTCCTATTCTTGGTTACCTGAGATGACTCATTGGGCCAGAAACACAGGAAGGTTAAATAAATATAAATGAAGGTGATATAAAAATAAAAGATATTAACAACAACTTATTCTGTGAGCTTCCAGGAAAACTGTGGCTACAGCTCTCTTTTTTCTACATTCTAGCATGATTCGTGACCAGACCCACATTTCCCCTAGAAAGACATAAAGGCAAAAAGAGATATACATTGTCCTGCTCTCCCTTCTACTGTTCAAAACTCTTCAATAGAAACTTTCAGGCTTTTTCTCCCAGGTCAGACCCCAAAGTAAATGAGTAATTGATGAACAAGTGTACCATTGAGCATGCCAGTGACCTCTCCTGTCGAAATTCATTTTCCTTATTTTTAGCAAAGGCAATTGTATGAAAGCAGTCACTAAAAATAATCTGTCTACTCTCCAGTTGTTATCAAAAATAAAAAAAAAAACTGAGGCATAGCAGAGAAGCAGAGATAAAAGCTTCCAGCTTGCTAAGAACCAGAACAGTATCATGGCTAAAGAGTTGAAAATCACACTATAATAATCCAACCTCGTTAATATAATGGAACCAGCATAAAGTGAGAAGCCAGGAGCACTCAGGGTTTGCTAAGGAACATTATGGAAAGGATGAATTCAGGATAATTTCAACAAACAGTATGAATTTTCAGAAATACTATAGGAGTCAAATTACTTTCTCTAAGAAGCTGAAGTTGGACATCACGGATCTCCCCATTGTCACCCCCTGCCCAAATTTTCTTATATTTATTATGCTTATGTTGTATATATAGTTATATGTGCATACTGTCTCCCCTGTAGAATATAAGCTCCTTAAAGTCAAGGGTTGATTTTATTTATGTTTTCTATCTCCAGCACCTTGCACACCCAGATAGAAGACAGAAACAAGGGCTATGATTTTTACTGCTTTAGGGGACTCCCACATTAGGCATAGGGTGGGTATGATTGTCTACAAAAGCAATGTAGCCCTTTCTCTGCCATATGTAACAATAGGGAGTTGCCTGGACCACTCAGTTGTCAGTTATTTGCTGAGGGTCACATGTCATAAATTGGATTTGCACCCAAGTTCTCCTGGCTTCAAGGTCAGCTATTCACTATAGTACAATACCTGGCACATAGTAGGTGTTTTATATATACTTATTGATTGACTGATTCCAACGTCTGATCTCTTCTTCTGCTCCCTTGGCTAATCTGAGAAATGCCCCAAATACCCCCCAAATATTTATAGTATCACTTTTTCAAATAGCCAAGAACTAGAAACAAATAGATGTCCGTTGATTGGGGAATAGCTAAACAAATTATGACCCATAAGTATAACAGAATATTACTGTGTTGTAAGAAAAGATGAATATGAATAATAAAGACAAACATGGGAAAATTTAAGGGAACTAAGGCAGAGTAGAAGAAACAGAACAAAAACTGTCATAACAATGAGTAAAACGACATAAATGTAGAAAGTACAGCAACAGAATAACTGAAACCGAAAGCTGTGAAATGTCCACAGTTTGGCCCCTAATTAAAGCATGAGAAGGCAACTTCCTTTGTAGAGGTGAGGGACTGTGGGACACTGCTTATGGCTTCATACTTTTTCAATATGTAGAAAAGCTTTGCTGAACTTATTTCCTTTTGTTTCATCCTTTTTATTTTTCATTATAAAGAATGGCTCTATTGGGAGTGGGGAGAGAGCTACTGTGAGAAATATATATGCTCTAAAAATAAAAGATTAGGTATCACAGAGCAAGTAAGGGTTGAAAAGGGCCTCCAAGACCAGCTAATTCAATCACTACTTGAATTCCTTATACAGAATAGCTATGTAACCAAATAAGATAACATATACTACTTGCAAACCTTAAAGCACTATATAAATGCCATTAATATTACTACCACTAATTACTATAATTATAGCTTGCTCATTTTACAGATAAGGTAACCAAGCCCAGAGTAGTAAAGTTACCTGCTCAGGGTCATTCAGCAAACAAATGGCCAAACTAAGTCTAGAACTCATGTCTCCTGACTCCTAGTTTAGCATCATTTCAATTTGCTACATCTTAGATGGCTCTTTTTTCCCTTGACTATTTATCTCCTTCACTTAGAGAGCTCCTAGAATCTAGCTCTCATTTGCTCAAATTTGTTCCATGCCAGGAAAACAGATGGATGCCAGGTGAGTGTTCTTCTCATGTTATTTCCTGTTTTTGACAGCTACTGGTGACAATAATTCCCTTTCTCCCATGAATCTCAGAGCTGGGAAAGACCTCCAGCTCACACCTGTACATGAATTCCCCCATACAGCAGCACCTGTGCTGTAGGTCTGATGACCTCCAATGAGGGAGTAATCCATCACCTCCAGTTGTTAGGAAGTTTTCCCAGACATCAACATCTTATACTGCTGCTAATACTGCGCTCTGGAGTCAACCACAATGAAGTTGAGTCTCTTTGACCCAATAGCTTTTCCAATACTTGAAGATAGCTTTCAGCCCCTACCAGTTTTCAGTGAGACACGAGTTGCTTTCTCAATGTTTTCCATTCCCAGAAATAAGGGAAGACAGACAAGGGCTAGCTAGTGAGCAAAGCTGTGGAATGACTCACTCTTGAACTGTTTGTCCTCTAGCACAGCTGTACACCTGCTCTATTCAGGCAAGGCACGCCTGCCTTGACAAAACTTTGGATTCCTTCAACTCATTTAACCTTGGAAGTCTGACCAAACCATCCTTCCTTCCCATTTGAGACTCTTGTTTCTAAGGAGTGTGAGATATTTGACCAACATAACACCACCACCATCACCATAATGCCAATGCCAATGCCAATGATGGTGTTGATTATGATATTAACTAAAATTTATTTACCACTTGAACATTTGCAAAACACTACAAATATTATCTCATTTGCCCTCCTCAACAACTACAGAAGGTAAGTGTCATTATTCACTTTATAGATGAGGAACTGAGGTAGACAGAAATAGAATGATTTGCCCAGGGTCATACAGCTTCCAAGTATCTCAAACTATATTTGAACTCAGGCCTTCCTGATGCCAGGTCCAAGGCTCTTTGCATTATGCTGCCTAGGTCTAGGGCTTGAGAGCCAGCTCAGAAATACAGGTAAACATGGACCAGCATTAAGAGTTAACACTTACATAAAGGCTACTAGGTGGTTCAGTGAATAGAGTTGGGCCTGGAGGCAGGATCACTTGAGTTCAAATTAAACTTCAGATACCAGCTGTATAATGCTGGGCAAATCATTTCGCTTTTGTCTGCCTCAGTTTCCTCATCTATAAAATGTAGATAATAAAAGCACCTGCCTCCCAGGTTGTTTGTAAGGATAAAATGAAATAAGGTTTATAAAACACTTTGTAAATCTTAAAATGTGATTCAAATGCTAGCTCTTATGATTAGTAATATAATGATTAATGCTTGCAAAGGGCTTGTCATGCATAACCTCCTTTGAGCCTGCAAGGTATTATTAATATAATGTATTGAACATGGAAATTGGAGCACAGAGAGATTGTGACTTGCCTAAGATCACACAGCTAGTCAGAGAAGAGATACAAAACCCTATCTTCCTTACTTCAAGCCCAAAGTTCTTTCTCCTGTAACATACTCGCTTATTATTGAAACAGTAGCCGCTATTGCCAAGGGAGATTGAATACAGAGTGGACTTCACTCTGAATTTATGTTCTTTTTCCACTGAGCAGTAGAGATGATGATAAGAGGGTAGAACCAAGGTTAGTTTTGTTAACGGTACTTGTGTAAATAATGATAACAGAGTGTGTGTGTGTGTGTGTATGTGTGTGTGTGTGTGTATGTGTGTTCATGCTTGAATAAAACAAAGTTTTCAGCATTAGAACACTCCACCCTGACCCAGGTCGCTGTCCATCTAGGAAGCCAGGTGGTAAAGGAGAGGGCATTAGAAAGATTATTGACTCTTAAGTCAGAGGACTTAGGTTCAAATGCTCACTCTGTCACTTACTCCCTGTGCGATCTTGGGCAAGCCACTTCACCTCTCAGAGCCTCAGTTTCCCTATCTGTAAAATGAGGAGGTTGGACTAGATGAATCATAAGCCTTTCCTAACTTTAATGTATATCCTATGATTTCATATTCAAAGCAAAATAAAATAGCTTTCCTTCTTCCCTAAGCATATTTCCTACTCTATCATCCCCAGTCTGGAATGTGACTTGAGCAGGCAGAGAAACATCAGGATACACATAGAGCATACTGCACAGTGCCGAGTCCGCCAACGACAGATTCTGTTTAGAAAAATCATGCCCATAACTCTCCATTTTCTAAAGCTTCCTTGAGGTTAAAATGAATGTTGGTCACAGATCTGCATAATCCCTTCATGCTGCCAACATTTCTAATCCACAGAGTAGAAAAGGAAACCATGAAAGTTGGAGGGAGGAGGAGGGGAACCATCTCAAGACTGAGCCTTCCAATCTCAAAGAATTAGATAAGCAACGATGGAGCGTCCATCAGCCGCCATTCAGGTTTGCATAGAGGAAATCCTGTGACAAGCAGAATATGGCTATCAGACACAACTTCCAGACCAATCCCAACTCTAGCCCACTCCCTTCCCCAAATCACAGAACCATGTAATGAAAGTCACATAGCACAGCCCTTTCAGAATCCTGCACTAAGCAGTCGTCTGGTGATTCCAAAAGGTACTCTTTTGGGACTAACACTTAGGACATGATTCATTCCTCCAGGCTGTGGGCCATTAATGGAAGACAGCACGAGAGTTGTCAGGGAAAGTGCCCTTTACTGTGCTCTAGAAACCAGCTGCACCATTGTTATTTATTTATTCTCCCATCATGCACCTGTCATATGCCAGGTGCCATGATGAGAGCTGGGAATAAAAGACAAAAAAATAAAACTGTCCCTGCCCTCAAGAAGTTTACAGTTTATCAGAGGAAACAGCATATTGAAAGGTAAGTATATATAAAACATACACAAAATAAATATTTAGTAAATTTAGGGGCATTAAGCTATAAGGGGCAGCTAGGTGGCTCAGTGGGTAGAGTGAAGGGTCTAGAGTCAGGAAAACCTGGGTTCAAATCTGGCCTCAGACACCTATGAGCTGTGTCACCTTGGACAAGTCACTTAACCCTGTTTGCCTCAACTTCCTCATCTGTAAAATGAGCTGGAGGAGAAAATAGCAAACCACTCTAGTCTCCTTTGCCAAGAAAACCCCAAATGCAGAGTTGGACATGACGTAAACAACTCTACAATAAGAAAATAAAATACATAGGATTACAAATGAAACCAACTATATTCAAATGCAGCTATAAAAATATTTTTAAAAATAAATTCACAGACAACAAATTAAGAACTCTTGGGGAGGGATTCAAGGAGGTTGGACTCACTTGTAGGTGGCACAGCAGATAGAATGCAGGGCTGGGAGTCAGGAACATCTGTGTTCAAATATGGCCTCACACACTAGCTGTATAACTCTGGGCCAGTCACTTAACCTGTTTGCTTCAGTTTCGTCATCTGTAAATGGGGATGATAACAGCACCTACCCTCCCAGAGTGATTGTGAGACTCAAATAAGATAATACTTATAAAACACTTAGCACGTAGTAGGCACTATATAAATGTTAGTTCTTGTTGCTTTTCTTGTTGTTATGGATGAAGGGAAGGTGAGTGTTTGCCGTAAAGACTTCATGGAAGGTGGAAGGGAGTATGGATACCTTTTATCATTGATCTAACCAGGGAAGAAAAGTGAATCTTGACTTTCCATGGGATGAGAGGATAATAGAGTCCAGATTCTATCTGGTCCAACCCTCTCATTTTATAGATGAAGAAATTAAGGCCCAGGAAAATTATTTTTCTGTGACTTCTAGGATGTGGGAATTACCTCCACTAATGCAACCCATCTCTAACTGAGCTGGATCAATCATAGGGATGTGCTCATGGCACAAAATGGTTAAATGATGGCACCCAGTTCACATAGAGAGCAAGCATAAGATGTGAGATTTGAGCCCAGGTCCGCTCAATCCAGAACCAGGAATCACTCTACAGGAGACTTGGCTTTGGTTCCTAGTCATAGATTCATGATGGGACCTAAAACCCATGTGATGAACAATGGGGTTAGGCTTTTGTTTTAGATTGGACCTGTAGTTTCATCAGCATATGGAACTCCCAGGGTGGTAGTACTTTTAATCGTGAAGATTTGTGATATGGGAGATCCTAAAGTTGTCAATGGCCCCAAAGCTAGATGAGGGCCCTGACACTCAGGAAGATGGTGACCAGCCCATGGTCATAGAGCTGGTATTTATCAGATGTAAGAGATATTAGACTTATTAGAGATATTTCAGTTCAGAGTCACAAAATCTGAGTTGGAAGGAACCACAGAACTTTTTTATTCCTGTACTGGAAAAAGAATTCCTTCTATAAAATACTAAAAGTGCTCTTTCATCTTCTGCCTAAAGAACCCATGTTATTCCTGACTCCAAGCCTTATCTTGTTCCCATTTCAGTATTCTGCCTCTTTGAAGGCATTTTATTTGACCAATGCCAAGGGGAAAAAATACAGATGCATAAATGAATAGGGCTCCATGTCTTTATAAAGGAAGGAGGGCTAGGATCAAAATTCATGACCTTGAGTTCCTGCTTTTATGAGGTTTGGGTAAAGGAATTTAAAGTAATTTGCCTGAAGAAGATGGCTGGGGTAGGGGAGCAGTTGTCACAAGACACAGCCATCTTCAAATATTTGAAAAGTTCTCATGGGGAAGAGAGATCATGGATTGTTTGGCCCTAGAAAGGAAAGCTAGGAAAAATGGGTCAAAGTGCTAATAGGCAGACTTGGCCTTCATCCACTCCGATCCTTCTTCCACTTAGCTGACAAAGTGCTCACTCCCTTACTTCATCAGCTCCAGTGATTGCCTGTTACCTCTGGGATCAAACAGAAAATCCACGGTTTGGCATTTAAGGCCCTTTATGACTTCATTCCCTCCTACCATTCCAGCCTTCTCATATGTCACTTCCCTCTGTCACTCTGGTATCCAATGACACAGGGTGTCTTGGGATTTCTCAAACACACACTCCATCTTCTGTCTCTGTATCCCTGACTGTGCCCCATACCTGGCATGCCCTGTCCCTCATCTCCTGTGCCTCAGCCTCTCTGGCTTCCTTAAATTCCATCTCCCACAGGAGGCCTTTCATAGTCTGGCCCCTTTCCTACCTCCCAATGCTACTGTTTTCCTTCTGAGATTAGGTCCCATTCACACTGTATATATCATGGATGTACATAGTTTTTTTGATGTCTCCTCATCACAATGTGAGTTCTTTGAATGAAGGGACTGCGTTCTTGACTTTCTTTGTGTCTCTAGCACTTAGCACAGTGTGTGACACATGTTAAGTGATTAATAAATGCTTGTCAACTGGTTGATCAGTAAAGAAACAGAATTAGAGCTGTCTAAAACTGGAAGGGGCAGCCTTAGGAGGAAACAGACACAGACAGAGAGATAGATAGAAAGAGACAGAGAGAGATAAAGTCAAAGCCAGAGAGAAAGAGAGGGAGACAGATAGACAGAAAGAGACAGAGGGAAAGACAGAAAAAGCCAGTCAGAGAGAAAGAGAGGGAGAGAAAGGAAGAGAAGGGGAAGAAAGAAAGAGAGAGAGAGAGAGGGAGAGAGAAAGAGAGGGAGAAGGAAAGAGAGGGGAGAGGAAAAGAAAGGAGAGAGAGAGAGACAGAGAGAGAAGGGGAAAGAGAGGGAAAGAGGGAGAGGGGGAGAGAGAGGGAGGGAGAATATTGTAGTAAAACTTAAGTGGCCATTTGTTGGGGATGTTGTCAAGGGTTTAGGTTGGACTAGTAGCCTCTAAGATCCTTTCCTCAACTGAGATTCTGTGATATTCCTCTGTCTGTGAACAGCGAAGCAAGACCTTTAGTGATTTCTTCCTCCCTCCCTTCCCTCTCTGTCTCTGGCTTTCTCTCCTCCTCCCCTTCTCTCTCTCTCTTTCTCTCTCTCTCTCTCTCTCTCTCTCTCTCTCTCTCTCTCTCTCTCTCTCTCTCTCTCTCTCTCTCTCTCTCTCTCTCTCTCTCCTTCCCTTCTCCTCTCCTTCCCCCACCTCATTTTTTTTCCATCATGCAGTCAAGAACTGAACCTCTTACTCTAAAATACTATTTTAATCACTTGCCAACAGTGCCTCCATCTGAGCAACCCAGACTTGCAGAGAGGGAAGGAGTGGAGCAGGAGGAAGTCAACATGGAGTACAAGAATGGAATAGAACTAGGCATCATGGGAAATAAAGGTGAGGGGGTGAGGAGAACAAAGGAGAGCCCAGGCAACAGAGGATGATTCAGTCTGTAGTCTAGAAGCTGGAGGAAACACAGAATCTCAAAGATGGAAAGGACCTCTAGTTCAACCCATCTCAGAACAAGAACACCTTCCTCAACATGCCTGACAAGTCTTCATTTGGCCTCCATTTGAAGATCCTCAATGAAGGAGAACTTACTCCCTTCAGAGGCAGCTCATGCTACTCGGATATTTCCTACCTGGATTCACCCCTCTGAACGTTGCCATCGTGCCCCTGGATTGGGCACTTCCCTCCTTCTTTTGGTTTCCTTTTGTGTGGTGTCTGCCCTATTAGATTGTAAGAGCATTGAGGACAAGGACTCTTTTTTTAAAAAAATTCCCAGCACTTAGAACAGTGCCTAGCACATAGAAAGAGCTTAATAAATGTTTACTGACTGACTGCCTGATTGTTAGGAAGGTTATTTTCCCCCTAATCAAAATGAAATATCCTTCTTTTCAGTTTCTACTTAATGGTCTAAATTTTGTCCTCTGGAGTCAAGCAGAATAGGCCTAATTCCTCTTTCATGTGACTGTCCTTCAAGCTTCCAGGCCCTCATCTAATTCTCTCATTTTATAGATAAGGAAACTGAGACCTGGGGAAGCTAAATAAATTGCCCAAATTTACCAAAGTGGCATCACTTGTTGACAGTTACCATGTGACCCTCATCCAAGATCTACTTTCCAAGTCTTCCCTTCTCCAAGCTAAACATCCCCAGTTCCTCCAGTCCTCAGCCCTTCACCGTATTGCTTGCCTTCCTCTGGACACTCTTCAGTTTATCGTTTTCTTTCCTCAAATATGCTACTTAGAATCTCATATGCTGCTCCTGATGAAGTCTGAGTACTTGAGAGCATCATTCAATGTACAATCATCTCCTCATTGCCAGAAACCATGTCTCTCTGTAAGGTCCAGACTTACCTTGGCTTCCTTGACACACTACACTTTTGACTCATATTGAGGTTAGAGGTCCTCTAAAGCCCATAGACCTTATAGTCATGGAATCCTAGAGGAGGCAGAGACCTCTGGTCCAAATTTCTTCTTAAAAAGAGTCCTCTTTACAACATACCCAATGAGTGCATCAACCAGTTTTGGCTTGAAGACCACCAGTGAGGGGCAGCCCATTCCACTCCATTTTGTAGGTGGATTAATAACTGAATCTGCTTCTCAGCAATTGCTTCTACTTATTGTTCTTAGAGTCTGGTCTCCTAAGACCAAGCGGAATGAATCCAGTTCCTCTTTCCATAAGACATCATTTCAAATACTTGAAGCCAAGTCAAGCATGATGACTGTCTATAATCCCAGCTACCAGGGAGGCTGAGGCTGCTGGATCTCTTGAGCTCCTGACCCATGGTGACCCATGCCAATTGGTTGGCTGCACTAGCTTTGGCATTAACTTGTTGATTTGTGGGAAGGGAGACCAGGATGTCTGAGGAGAAGCATACTGCTCCAGGTCAGTAACCAAGCAGGTTAAAGCTCCCACATCCATGCAGGCCCATGAGTATTGCTGATACTTCCAACCTGGATGACACAGGGAGACCCAATTTTTAAAAATATTAACAAACAAAAAACCTACACTTGACTATAGAATGAGGATCCAGTCTACTCTCACTGAGAGGTCAGTGTTTCTCTCTCTCCCCCTTCTTGCAGAGGGGAGCTAGCCAGAGCGAGGCATCTGGACGAGCAGCTGCACTGCTACGTGATGTTGACTGCATGGGGAAAATTGAATTTGTGAGACCAAATTGAAATGAACTATGTTTCTGCCTATGCTGTCTCCACCAGTGCCAGGCTGCTGAATGGCTTTCTTATTGACAATGTTATGGTCATTTGACTCATTTCATACTTCATGAGTTTCATAAACTTAGATTGCTCAGCAATCAACATTTCCGTTTGTTTTCCTTGACAGTGTTATCTGACATTTTTAAAGTGACTTCAGGATTATCTAATTCCTACCCCAACCTCCTCAGTCACCACTCAGTTTATTTTTAGGGAGGAAAGAGTCATTGATCACGATATAATTGTGCCAGTAGAAAAACAGGAAGATGAAAGAATGAAAAGGTAGAGGGGGCTGAAGATACCATCCAGAACAAATTTCTTTTCTTTCCTTCATTATCTAGTCATTTTCTTTTATTATGGTGTTATTTATGCCTTTTTGTTTTTACAACACAATCACTCTAGGATCTATCTTCCTTCCCTCCTCCCCTTCAGTGAGGCTTCCCTTGTAACAAAGGGAAAAAAACAGTTTAACAAAACCAAGAGACACATGGACTATATCTGACAACCTATGTAACAATTCCATATCCATAGCATCTTTTCAATCAATTAAGAGAATTACACTTCCTTATTTCTTCTTCACCCAACTCCTTCAGATAAAAAACTGACCTCAGAGCCAGAAAAACCTGGGGTTTGCGTCCATTTCTCTGACCTGTATTGGCTGTATGACCCTGGGCAAGTCCCCTAAGCTCTCTGTGATCTATGCAACAATCTGGGACTCTAAACTGCTAAAGAGGTGCCAAACTATACAGGCAGATAGAGTTTCTTCATCAAGGAATTCCCTGTAATAGTGAAATCACAGGTCTTCTCCCTGTACTTGACCCTAGTATCTCTGTCAGCTTCTCACCACTTGTAATGCCACCACCCTAGTTCAAAATTTCATTTGATGTCTCTCAGACTATTGGTGTCCACGTCTCTTCCTCTCTCTAATCCATCTTTGTCATCTTCCTAAAATCCAGGCCTAGAATCCACTTTACTTCTGTCCTCAAAAATCTTCAGTGGCTCCCTATCACTTATAGGATAAGATGTATGTTCCTTACCATGACATAGCAGATCTTCCACAGTCTGGCTTCCATCTGCCTTTTCAGTCTTATTTCACATTAGTCTTTTCCCAAACACCTCCATCTCAATCTAACTGGACTTTGGGATATTTCCTAGACTCATCTTGCCCTCTCCCACCATCCCTGCCTGGTATACCCTCCTTATCTTGATCTGAAAAAAAAATCCTCTTTCTCCAGAGTTTTGCTCAAGGTTCATTTCCTCCATGAAGCTTGCTTTGTCCCCTGCCCAAGTGAAAGGATTTTCCCTTTCTCCACATTTTCCCCAGAGTATTTTGTCTGGCTCTCTCCTGATCATGAGGAAATGCCTTCGGTCAATGTAGGGTTAGTACCTCATCTACTATATATAGCTTTAGACAGTTACCTAGAACACTGCAAATTTAGGCAACTTGCCTAGAGTCACATAGTGGCATGCACAAGTGTAGGACTTGAACCCAGATCTTCCTGGCTTTGAAACTGTCTACTCACTGTGGTACACTGTCTCTACTACCTGCAATAAGCACCTAATAAACAATGATTGAATTCCCTCAGCACCTCTCATAGGGATGGACATATAATAAACACTTATTGGTTGGAATTTTCATCCACCCGAGGGGCCCAGAAAACTATATAGCAAATATTTGATTGGGAAACAGCTTTCTTAACCCATCTTTCTAGAGTCCAGGGGTGGAGAACCTGCAGCCTCAAGGCCACATATGGCCTTCTACGTCCTCAAGTGTGGCCCTTTAGACTGAATGCAAACTTCACAGAACCTTAATAAAAGGATTTGTCTAATGAACACTTTCCCATTATTTCCCATTACTTGGTATATTTCAGCCTCCCCGGCCTACAATACAGAATCACAGAAATCTGGGAGTTGAAAGGGACTTTTCTAACCATATGTTCCAAGCTTTACTAATTAATTCCTCACTATAAGTTCTAAAAGTCCCTAGCACTCAAATGATGCTCCCCTGTCCCCATACATGGGGTCCCGTCTCCTGCTCCTATTCCATTGTGTGAGCTGATCTCCCTAGCCTAGAAAGTTACTCCTTATCTTCACCCTCTTCCAATTGCTAGCTTCCTGTAAGGCTCACCTCAAGTAGCTCCTCTTCCAGGAGGTCCTTCCTGATTTCCCCAGGGTTTGTGTTCTCCCTCTCCCTCCCTAAGTGCCTTACGTTTATTTTGTCATGTGTTTTGTATGTATTAAAACACCTTGAGGTCAGTGATATTTTTGTTTTCCTACCTCGCTCAGTCTTGGCACATAACTGATGCTTAAGAAATGCATGGTTGATCATATACTTTGAAATGATTTCTATGCATACCCATTATTCCTAGTAGAATCTAAGCTTTTGCGGGGTAAAGATTGTTTTCTTTTTGGTTTTGTATCTGTAACCTTAGAGACGAAGTGGGACATGATGGATGGAGATGGTCTTCAAGGCAGGAAGACCTAGGCTTGAGTTCCATCTTGTGAAACAGACTGGCTATGTCATCTTGGGCAAATCACTGAGTCTCTTCAGCATCCCCAGACAACTCCTTAAGATTCTATGTTGCAGGGGAAGCTAAGTGGTGCAGTGGGTAGATGGGCCTGGAGTCAGGAGGACTTGAGTTCAAATCTAGCCACAGACACTTACTAGCTGTGTGACCCTAGACAAGCTCCTTAACTTCAATGGCCTAAAAAAAAGATTCTATGTTACAGAGCAAGTGTTGATCTGCTTTAGTAGAGGAATTTTCCTCTACAGGAGCTCCCTACTCCAATGACATCCTAGATATGGTCCAAAAATATACTCGGCACCCAGCATAAAGCCTAACACATTGTTTGTAAAGTAAATCAAACTGAATTCTCTCCAGGTTAGATGATAATTCTCATACTAAGAGCAAACTAGAATCATTCAGAGCTTCTTTGCCCTGAGAAAATTCAAGATGGCAAATGATTCAGACTGAGAGCATTGAGATATCATAACAAGTGAAGGAAGTGGGAGAGAAAGTAGATTGCTGAGCTCCACCAATCAACACATCAGAGTCCACCCAACCCTTAGCAAGGGCTCCAAGTGCTTAGCACAGGGCCTGGTACCAAGTACTATATGAATATTAACTATTGTTATTACTATTATTGTTAATCTAGGTCAGAAGAATGCTCTCACAGATGCCCGGTCACCTGTGAACAAGGGAAAAGAAAGGTCACTTCTTAGCCCTATGTTTCAGCATATTGTCTTCCTGTCAAAGACCTTGGGTAAGGAATATGGCCTCCTCCCAATCTAATAGGAGGTGCAAAGAATCAGCTTAGACTTAACCCCTGTTCAGGTGCCATGGAGAAAATTAAAAAAAAAAAAAACAACTCTGCCTCTTTTTGAGTGATTACTTCCTTTCCCAGTTGCCAAAGTATCAAGATGAGATGAGGATTTGTATAACACCAGAGCCTGGTAGATTCTAGATCTAGATGTATCAGTAGCATCCTCTCTCTTGCACTGAATGAATGAGTGAATGAATAAATGAATGAATGAAAAAGGTATTTAGTAAGCAACTACTTGTGCCAATCACCGGAGATACAAATACAAAGAGACACTCTCTGGCCTTAAAGACATTTCCTTCTAATATGGCAAGATAATACATACAGGTGAGCTTTGGTCAAGAAAGGGAGTTTTGGTCTGTGTAGTCTCAGGATGGTGAGGTGATCCAATGTGCCCTTTCTGGAACCAATATTAGCCCTGATTTGATTACTGTGTCTGGCGCAAGATAGAAAACCAGAAGGGCGAGGTCTAAGAAAGGAAATACAGGCAGTAAGACAGTAAGATGGCAAAGGCAGATGACTCGATGTGCTGGGAAGCCTCTTATGGGACTGGTTAGATATGGTGACTTGGGTTCATGAAGTCCACACATACTCACCTAACAGGTCAGCTCAGACCCATGGTGGGATTCCAAAAGTCTGTGCATTTTGCTTCCAAGGGAAGCAGAAAGTAAGTTTGATCTATTGAGGCATGTCTAGGATCTAGAGGGAGAGATGGAGCTCTGCACCAGAGCAGATGGCAAGCTGCCCAAGAATGGCTACCTGGCTGGGACGAAGTAACACTGCTTTTAACCTTCTCCTCTTTATGAAGGATTCAGTTCAGTAAGCAATGATTAAGAACTTACTCTGTGCATGGAATAATGATGCTAGGTGGCTATAAATCTAATAATGATGCTAGGTGATGGGGATATAAATGTAACCCAACTTTAAGGAGTAACAAAAAGGGTCTTATTCAAAGCCCAGCTTCAGAATGACAAACACCAATTAGTCACTGCCCTCAGGGAACTTACATTTTACTATGAAGAGCTATAGATACAGAGAATTAAATACAAATTATACCCAGAGTAAAACAAAGTAATTTCAAGGTAGAACTCCAATGCCTGGAGGCAGTTGGAAAGGCCTTATACGCGAAGGTGGCACATAAGTTGTTCTTTAAAGGAATGTAAGAACTGGAGGATCACAGGTTGGCAGTGTTTAGAAGCATCAAACCCACCTCATTTTGCATCTGATTAAACGAACACAAATGGCAGTTAAATGACTTGCCCAGGGTCACTCAATAAGTATTTGACGTAATATTTGAACCATGATCTTCCTAACTCCAAAGCAGTGGAAATACACACAATGCTGTGCTGCCTCCCAAGGCAGAAGTGAGGAGGGAACCTGAAGGACGGGTTGATATTTAAGGATCATCTCTCAAAGACTAAGAACATTCCCAAAGATGTATGTATTCCTAGTCAGTAAACATTTATTGACTTAATATGTATTTGGCCCCATGCTGAAGCTATAAAGAAAGGCAAAGAAAAAGTCTCCAAGGAGCTCACCTTCTAATGGAAGACACAACCTGCACCCAGCCAAGCTCAAATAGGATATGGACGGGGAATGGAAGTGAAAGAAACTCTGTTCATGATTCTGCAGCAAAATGCCCTAATCCAGACTAAGAAATCTGGTTAAATCCTCTTGTTTATTAACCCAAGGACTTCAGCTCATATAGGGAGCTAGGGGGCTCAGTGGATAGAACACCAGACCTGGAGTCTGGAAGACCTGCCTTTAAATCCAGCCTCAGACATTTGCTAGTTGTGTGATGCTGGGCAAGTCACTTCACCCTGTTTGCCTCAAGTTCCTCATCTGTAAAATGAGCTGGAGCAGGAAAGGGCAACCACTCCAATATCTTTGCCCAGAAAACCCCAAATGAAGTCTCAAGGAGTCAGACATAAGTGAAACAACTGATTGGCTCATATGATGTTATACTTGACAAACTGGGGAATGTGAACTTCAGCAGAAGATGGGCTCCAAAGGCAGGATGTTTTCATGTATCATCTTCTAACTCTGTTAACAAAGTTAGTGTAACTTTAATCAGATATCCACATTTCACACTAACGTTTGCTATTGAAATTATTTTCAAATGGTTATCATTCTGAGGCCTCGGGACATCATAAAACTCAATGGAAGCATTATGATCCCTACAATGAGTTATGGAAGATTATATCGCCTCCCAGCACAAGAGGGAAATGAAATCCCTGATTTATTGTCCTGTGTCAAGTCTGAACAAGGGAAGGTCTTGGTTCTGAATGTACAGACTGTGAGAAAAAGATAAGAGTAATACGTATTTGAGCTGCACCCGACTTCTCAGTGTGTTTCTCTATGGAAAGCTGAGACAGGGAGTCAGCCACCTAGGGTGCAATATTTAAGATGGGATGCAGCAGTGGTGGAGTAGGCTGGATTTGGAGTCAGAAGATCTAGGTTCAGATTCTGTGTCTGCCACTTACTATTCATGTGACCTTAGGCAAATGACTTACCTTCTATGAACCTTAGACTAGGTCTGATGGCCTCTAATGTCTCTGCTAACTCTAAATCTTGGTCCAATAATGGATATTGTTCAACAAACCTTCACAAATGCAGGTACGTTAATACCAGAAAATTCTGGTTTCCATGGCAGGTAGGTATGTATGTTGTGGGAAGCCAAATTTCATTCATTACAATGAAGATGCAAGTCAGAGTCAGGATCTGAGTGTGAACCATGGCTCCGCAATTACTCTCTCTGTAACCTTGGAGATGAGGGACTGAAGTCAGCAGCAGTAGGTATAACAATGGACATGCAGATGTTGCTTTAGAGTTTGAAATGTGCTTCAACTCATTTGGACTATCACAACAAACTATCACAAAGGTTTGTGGGGTTTAGATGGAGCAGTGGATAGGTAGAGCATTGGTCCTGGAGTCAGGAGAACCTGACTTCAAATCCACCCTCAGATACTTACTAATTGTATGATTCTGGGAAAGTCACTTACCCCTGTTTGCCTTAGTTTCCTCATCTGTAAAGTGTCCTAAAGAAAGAAATGGCAAACCACTCCAATATCTTTGCCAAGAAAACCCTAAATGGGATCAGGAAGAATCTGATAGCCAAACTAAAATAACAATAGGAGAGCCATTACATGCATTATCCACATTTTATGGTTAAGGGAAGTGAAACTCAGAGAAAATGGTATGGCATTGATTACACAGCTAGTAAGTGTCACGGGCAGGATCTGAACTCTGATTTTCTCTCTTAGACTAGTTCTCTGAAATCACTGGATGTTGAAGAGCCTGTTTCCTCATCTGGAGAATTAAGCTGTTTAACTAAATACTCATCAAGATCTCCTTCCAGTTCTAAATTCTACTTTCCTCCCATGGTCAGTAATTCAAAGGGGACACAATTTTCAAACCATACCTAGGTGTGTGCCTCTGTCATTGAATTCAGTATTTTAAACAGTCAGTCAATCAACATTCCTTAAGTGTTTAGTGTGCCACAAAGAAAGACTAAAACAGTCCCCGCTTTCAAGTTTACAATCTAATGGAGGTACATAGCCTAACCAAGCATTTTCTGGACAAGATAACTAGGCAACATAATACGCACAGACACACACCCATATCCATTTCATTGACTGTTGATAAAGAACAACTCTCAGATAAGTCTCAGAATATGTGGACATTTACATCTCCAGACAAGGCCATTATATTGCAGAATAAAGTCTACCACCCCTGAGTCAGAGTGAGACCCGTGACAGAAACTCAAAGATCTCAAACATAAGTGGCTATGTCAATAGCAAAAACATTAACAACAGAAGGAAACATAGCCTCATAGATTTAGCATCTATGAATAAAAACTACAAAACAAAAGAAAACTAATAAACATTTGATGAGACAGGGTCTTGCAGAATGTGAGAACATGGAACCACACGACATGCTCTTCTTGAATAGGTGGAACTTCTTATCTTCTCAAAAGATAAATGAGAAAAATAAAAGCAGAATTTATGATCTGACCAGTGAAAATAACAGATGGAACAGAAAAACTAGAATCTGCAATGGTAGGTCTCATAAAAGAAACTAAAGAGAAAACAATGAATTGGGAATGCAAATATGCAAAAAGGAAGGACAATCTAGAAGAAGAGAAGCAAAAAAAAACGCTCAGATTTTTTAAAAATATGCTCACTATGTAGGCAAAACATAATGATCTCAAGGATAGGATATGTAGAGACAACCCAAGAACAGTAGGTCTTCCAGAAGAACATGATAAGAAAAAATTTTAAAATGGTAATGCAGGAAATAATAGAAGAGAACTTCCCAGAACT
Source organism: Bettongia penicillata ogilbyi (assembly GCA_023548195.1). Taxonomy (NCBI): domain Eukaryota; kingdom Metazoa; phylum Chordata; class Mammalia; order Diprotodontia; family Potoroidae; genus Bettongia; species Bettongia penicillata. The sequence continues at coordinate 8,026,281 of JAJHZJ010000331.1, read as the reverse complement.
TCTGGACATCAAAAATTCAGTTCAGAAAGAGGTTCTACATATGTTCAGGAAAACACCTTCAAGTACAAAGGAAAAGAAATTTAAATAACACAAGATTATTCTTTACCTACCAGAAAAGATAGGAGGTAATGGAATAATATGTTTCGAAGAGCAATGGAGCTCATTATGCAGCCCAGGATGTCCTAATTTGCAAATAGAAGTTTAGCCATACATGAAAAAAAAAAAGGATGCTCAATAATAAAGAAGCATTTGAACATTTTCAGAAAGAAAATCAGAAGGGATTATTTAATTTTTAATCCTCCCAAACAACAAAAATGAAGGAGAATAAATAAACGAAGAAGTCAAGGAGAGTGACAAAATAACTACAGAGTGACCAGAAAGAAACTTTTTCTTCTAAATGTACAAAAGGAGATAAGAGTGAAGGTAGAAGTTCTGTAGAGGTAACAGAGAAGAGAAGGTTCTGGGACATTATAAACACAATCGAGTGACACCCTTAGTGGGACTACATTACAGCACAGGAGAGTACATGAAAAGGGGGAGCAAAACAGGAATAAAGAGGACTGTGTGATACACCAGGGTCAACTCTAGAACTAGCAATATGGGGAAGAAAGAAGAAGCTGTAGGAAAGTGGGTAAGGAATAGGTGGGAAGAATTAAAAGTGGGGGAAGGAAAAGAAGGAGGCTTTGAATGGTAGTTCCATTGATGAATGCTCCATGGGTGAAGATAGACAGACTGTGAAGGGAGAGGGGGACCTTGAGCTGGGTATGGTCTAGGAGATTTGGTGCTTGGTAAGTGTAATTATCCTATATCAGGAAGAGATAAGTTGGAACACCTGGAGGAATAGGAAAGTATGAACCCAGGGAAAAGATTTTGAGGCAAAAGGGGAAAAGAAAGGTAACCAGGGGAGGGTACTGGTCAATGGTTGGCTGCCTCATCAGGGACCTGGTGGAGGAGGAGCCCTATCAGGGGGCAGTGTCCTCTCTGACATCTGCAATAATTGTTCTGAGAATGAGGCACAGTGGAAAAGAGGAATCCATAAGGCAAGCTCTGTAAGGCAGAGCTAAAAACCATCTAGAAGGGAGAGTCTAGAATGGATACTTTGGGAGTTTTGATTACATGAGGAATACAGAGAAAAGAGAGAGAGCAGATAATTATAGAGATCATGAAATAGAGAAAGAGAGTGTAGAGCAGACAGAAAGAGAGGATAGATAATGAAGAAAATGAGAGAAATCCTTTTTCGAAAGGGATATAAAATGAAAATAAAATAAAAACTAATCAACAGAATTAATTGAAATGGAGGAGAAAAGAGGGAATTTATTTGACTGAAAGGAGAAAAAAATGGGGAAAGAATTATGTAACCAGATAAAATAGCAGAAGATAAGGAGCTAATAAGCAAAAGCCAAAGGCAAAATGGGTAACAAATGAGAGGAGGGGATCAGGGTGAAGGGGAAGAAAGTCAGTGAGAATGAGGCTACCTTAAAAACGATAAAGTAACTGAAGGAACATAATACTGTATTAATAAAAGAAGAGGAGGAAAAAACACAACTTGGAAAAAAACTCAATATTACAGACAGATGGAGGAAAAGATAGACCTAACTCTTACAATTTCAAATCTAAATTGATTAAACAATCCAATAAAATGAAAAAGAGTACCGGACTGGATAAGTAAGCAAAACTCTATAATCTGTTGCTTACAAGAAAAATATTTAAAAAATAAAGACAGATGCTGAATAAATGTGAATAATAATAAATATATATTATATTTAAAATATTCATAAATATTAAATTTATAATATACTTAATATAAAAACAAATAAAAATAATAATTATAAATAAAATAAAAAATAAATAAAACTGAAGGGATAGCAAAAAATTTATTATGCATCAAATGAATTTTTAAAAAGCAATAACTGAAATCATGCTGATAGTGCAAAAGCAAACATTTGAAAACTAAAAAGGGATAAATAAGAAAATTATTTTATGCTGAATCACATACGTCAAGCACAATATCAGTAATAAATGTATTATGCCTTTGTATCTGAGAGAAATGATTCTTTCCCTCTCATATCAATAATCAATTACTGAATTAGGACCAAGATTTTCTCAGAAGCCTGAAGGTTGTTCAGTCTCTGAAGGACACTGCTGATAATGAGATTGAATTAACTTTCTCCTCAATCTTGTTCAGACTCAACCCAACCTTACAACGAATTTTATCTAAGATGGGGAAACCCATTGTGCTCCACACAGGTTTGGGTGGGGGATAGATTCTTTGATTAGATTGTCCAAGGGTAGGCAATTTAGAAGTAAATGACACTATCAAAATTATATTCCCCCAATTCCTCATTAGAATAGGTCCATCTCTCACTGCAATTTTCATTCACTCCCAGTTATTAACCAATCAGAGTTGATTGCCACCCTCAGGAACACCCACTCTTCCCAGGGCAATATACTGTGAGCCCATCACCTGATTTGTCTTTGGTACTCGAGAGTGTCACTGAGCCATTTTATTAGTAATATGATAGCATTATTAATAAAATGATTGATTATCCAGAAACAATGTCTCTCAAACTTTTTAAACATCACACATCCAAATTCAAAGAGCTTGGCGACAGGGGCAAGGAATCTCCTGAAGAGTAGGCACCCATTGCCATTATAGCTTTGAGAAACAGACCACCTTAACAAGTAGAAAAGCTGCTAATGATTCATCCCCCATGTACTCCAGTGACTGGGTGTGTTAGGGTTTTGCTTTTATGAAAAGAACTCTAGGAAAAGATGTTCTGAGTATTAAGCTAACAGAGCAAAGGCAGAGCCCAACTCCTCCTCTGAGGAAATGTCAACACCTCAAGCTAAGAACTCCTAAAGCCAGAACTTAGAAACAGAGGGGAGTTACACCTTATTACCTAGTAAAACCATTCTTGGAAGTAAGCAGCAGGAACTGTGGAATCACTGAAGCAACATCAAGTAAAGCCCCAATAAGTAACAAAATCTGATAGAGATTACAGGCCATGCCCACATGCCTGGCAGTGATTACAGACTTGGCAGAGGCATCATGCCACTGGAAAACAATAGGGAACAAGCCCAGCAGAACTTGTAAGTAACATTACCAGATGCATTGGGCAGTATTACTGATCAAAGACACGAGCTGGTCCTCCACAAATATGCCCTGAACATAGGATCCATATATGTGTGACTCTCCACACATGTTCTCTATGTGTATTCATTCTTTCTATTCATAATGAAAACATTTGTGAGCATGTATACTCAAGGTATGATGGAAATATTTTATTACTATTCCTCTGTTGATATTTAATGAAATGGTTTTGTGGTTCAATATTATGTCTTCTGACAAATTATTAAAGGTGAATACATTGATAGGGACTCAGGCGCTAGGATTTTGAGTGGATTTGGATCCACAAGGTAGCCTAACCCTGGAGTGAATTTGCTGAGGGACCAGTTTAGATGTTAAAAACCATGAGTAAACTGGGGGCAAAGGAGATTAAGTGATCTTAAGAAAGGAAGGACAGTAAGCAAGAATTGAGATGTGAAGCCAGTTCTTCTGACTCTAAACTCAGTGCTCTTTTCACTGTGCTGTGCAGAAGATACCACTTGAGTGAATTTAAAAGCTCCTGGAGAGAAAGAAAGGCTGTAATTTGCCTTTGGATTGAAATAAGAAAAAAATCAGTGCTTCATATGCTTATCTGGGGAGCTCAGCAGGCTCCCAGCTCTGAGCCAAGAGTTCCCAACACCATCACACATCCCACTTCCTCTTGCTCTGTGTCAGGCTCAGACATGCCAATCACTTCCCACACCCTCATCCTGAGGAGAGCCTCATGTCCAAAAGAAATTGAGAGAGAAAAAGAGAGAGAGAGAGAGAGAGAGAGAGAGAGAGAGAGAGAGCCGAAAATGCTCAGAAAGAATCCCTTTTCCTCCAATAAAAATAAGTGGATGACATTTTGACTAAAAGAAAAAAAATAAAACAACCACCTACCAAATACCAAGAAAGCCTGGGGCTTTTTGACCTAAACGAAAACAATTTTGGAGCAGAAAAGTGAGACCTGAGGCTATTGCAGACAAATCCATCTACCTACAGCTATTCATTGGACACTCGTTCTGTACAAGGCCCCGTAGTAGGGGTGGAGGGAATTATGAAGATGAATCAAATGGGTTCCCTGCCTTCAAACATCTCGTAATTTAACAAAGGAGATGAGCCATAAATGTGTAAAAAAAAGGGACAAAACAAGGGTTAACAAATATATCTAATGTTTGTAAATAATCTGTTAAAAAAGTTTGATAAACTTTCTTTAGCAGTTTCATATTTTATATAGATATAGATAGTTTGTATAGCTATTATATCGATGTTATATTATTTTATATGGATACTACAAGGGAACCCATAACTGAAAGGCTTAGCACAGTGTTCAGCACATGTTAGGTGTTTAATAAATGCTATTTGACTGACTATGAGATCATGCCTTGTGGGGATCAGGTGAGGTGAAAGGGAATATTTAGCTGAGGAAGAGAAACCTTGGTGAGGGAGAGATTTTGTTGTTTAGGCATGTCTGATTCTCTGTGACCCCATTTTGGGGTTTTCTTGACAAAGATACCAACAATTTTGCCGTTTCCTCTTACAGCTCATCTTACATATAAGGAAACTGAATCAAACAGGGTTAAGTGACTTGCCCAGGGTCACACAGTTAAGTGTCTGAAACTGGATCTGAACTCAAGAAGATGAGCCCAATGCTCTATCCACTATATCACCTCGCTTGCCCACAAGGTGGGGGAGAAGATTGGGGAGTAAATTAGCTGTCCTTAACTATTTTAAAAAGCTGTCATGTCACTTTCTGTGTGATCCCAGAGGGTAGAACAAGGATCCGTGGGTGAACATTGCAAAGGGGCACATTTAGTTTGGATGTCAGAAAAGACTTCCTTGGGAGCTGTCCCTAAGTGTATTGACCTGCCTCAGGAGGCAGTGAGTTCTCACTGACTCTACATCCTCAAGCAGAGGCTGGATGACCATTTGACAGAATTGCAGAGAATATTTGCTTGCTGGGGTAAAGGTTGGAGATGGCCAACTGAAGCCCCCTCTGGCTCTGAAATCTTGTTCAAGTTGGGGAAAGGTGAGCATAGCATAGACAGAAAGTCCTTGGATTCACCTTAATCATACACTTATGACCATTTTAAAGCAAACCTTTCATTCCCAAGATGGCAGCACTATGGAAGAAGTAGATCTTGGAGAATGACTCATTGGGTGCAGCAGAGAAGTGTGTGTGTTTATATGTGTGCGAGCGCATGTTTATATACATATGTGTTCATATATGTTTATGTGCATACACACATGCATACATGTGGGGGTGGTATTCACAGAAGGGGAAAATAACATGCTTGAGGAACATTGTACAGATAAGTTTAGTTATAGAAAAGGGCTTAATATAGAGGAGCAACAGAAATAGGACTGCCAAAGTAGGTTAGGGCCAGATGGTAGAGGGCCTTGAATCCCAGGGCGAGAGATTTACATCACTGAGCTACTTCCACAATGAAATAAATAGTCCCAATAGTTTAATTTGCATTCAACATAACCTGCTCAATCTGCCTTGGGTATGAGCATGTTACCAGGTAATGGCAGGGGTAGAAGAGGTCTATTATGGGATACCATAGAGAGAGCACAAGATGTGAACACCTTGAACACACATTGTTACTTTAGCAATGGGGCTCAGTTTCCTCATCTATCAGGATCGGTGCAAGGATCAAATGAGATATGGTACAGTGGGTAGAGCTTGGGGTTTAAAATTGGGAAGTCCCAAGTTCAGATACAGGCTAGCTGTGTGAATTTGGGCAAGTCACTTAATCTCCATCTTCCTCAGGTTCCTCATCTGTATAATGGGGTTAACAATAGCCCTACTTCTCTTAATTTTAGTTTCCCCATCTAAGAAATGGGGCTAATTATAACACCACCCTCCTGTGGTTTTTGTAAGGATGAAATGTAAAGGACTTTAGATGTCTTAAAGCACTATATAAATGTTAGTGATTACCATCATGACTGTAATCACGTGTCTATTCAAAGATCTAGTTTTTTTTCCCCTTATGGGAATTTTAGATGCCTTGAAATTACTTTGTATTTTACTTTGCATCTGTTTCCCATTTACTTCTCTGTGTACATATTGCCCCCCACTTTTCCAACAGAATATAAGCTCTTTGAGGTCAAGAACTGACTCATTTTTTAAAAAGTCTTTTTCCCCTCAAATACCCAGAGGCACCCAGAAAGCACATAATCGGTGGTTAATAAATGCTCCATGCAATTCAATTCAAATTCATCACAAGGTACACAACAATGCATACACAGGGTACACAGCCCACTCGCCCTCATGACCAGTTTCAAATCTCCAAGTAGCCTAGACCTTCCACTAGATGTTGGGAGGAAACTCAGAAAAATAACCTTAGGTACAGACAATTAGATTACAGCGATACAATGCATCCAGTGGTTTCCCACCTCATCTTAAATAAATGAACCATCAGGCAAAATGTTCCTACAGTAGAGCAGTTTCCTGAGCCATGCGTTAAGGCAGATAATGGGTGTGCTTGCCAGAACACTTGAGCTGACATCATGAGACCCGATTCCGCAATCCTGAGCTGAGAGGGTATTGACATTGAAACATGGAGAGCTCCTTCCCTCTGAGAAGGGATTAGAATAGTAATTGGTTTCCTGGGTTTGGGGAAAGAACAGATGGTAATTGATGTTACTTGGGGTGTTTTGAGATAATTTGTGAGTTTTGATGGGCAGCAATGTCCTCATAGTTATAGGAGGCCAAAGGTCCTTGGATTTAGCTAGCTTGTAAGTGGACCGGAGCTTGCTACGTTGGAAACGTCCCTGGTCCCTTATAAGTGATTTGTAGATGACAATAAATTCACACAAAAGGAAGCAGTCCACCTATAACTGCATAAGGCTTCCTAGTCCATCTCTAAAAAGCTACTGGGTGGTAGACTAGGAAAAGCTCTGCGATTAGCGTCAAGAGGATCTTATTTTTGTAGAATTGTTCCCTACTCTTTGTGATCCTATTTGGGGTTTCTTGGCAAAGATACTAGCATAGTTTGCCATTTCCTTCTCTAGCCCATCTTATAGATGAGGAAACTGAGGCAAACAGGGTTAAATGACTTGCCCAGGGTCACACAGCCAGTAAGTATCTGAGGTTAGATATGAACTCAGGTCTTCCTGCCTCCAGGCCCCATGCTCTAGCCACTTCACCACCTACCTACCCTATTAGATATAAACAAGCTCCTTAAGAGCAGGACTATTTAAAAATTTTTCTTTGTGCCACCAGCACTTAGGATAGTGCTTGGCACATAGTAAGCACTTAACACTTGTTGAATGATTTGACTATTTTATTTAATCGGAACTTTGTTGCCCCAATTTTGTCTTTCTATTTATATTTTTGCAGTCATTGTGTATATTATCCTTTTGACTTTTGATTCTAGAACTAGACACAGATGAGACATAAGAAGCCCTTCAGTTCAATACCTGCATTTTATAAACAAAGAAACTGAGGCCTGTGATAGTTAAAGTGATAATAAATGTCCAATGTAGGATTTTGGTCCGGTGTCTAGAGTGTCATGGCTGCAGTCAGAAGGAGTCCAAATCCAGCTGCAGACACTTGCTAGCTGTGTGACCCTGAACAAGTCACTTAACCCTGATTACCTCAGTTTCCTCATCTGTAAAATGAGCTGGAGAAGGAAATGGCAAACTTCCCCTGTATCTTTTCCAAGAAAACTCCAAATGAGGTAATGAAGAGTCAGATATGACTGAACATGACTCAGTAACAACAGATCCAGACAGCAGTCTGATTTGAACTGAGGAAGCTCAGTTCTAACTTCAACCCTGGCACTCTATCCACTGTACCCACCTAGCTGCCTGGATCTTCAAGAATTTAAGTGACTGCCCAAGGCAAGGTTACTTTGCCCTCCTGGGCCTCAGTTTCCTCATCTACAAAACAGGGAGTGAGGTTTGAATGGGATGGCCTTCAAGATGCTCTTCCAGCTGTAAATCTATAGCCACATGAACTCCACAGAAGAGCAGGAGTAAAAGAAGTCACTCAGGAATTATGTGGTAGGAAGAAAGGAGAAGCTAATCATGTGAGTGAGAGAGCTGATAGGTGGACTCCCAGAGTACTCCAATGGCACGAAATCTTGGGAGAAAGAAAGGAAAGCTTCCAGCATTTTGGATGGACTCCACTTTGGTGAACTGATGAGAGACAAGTGCCACATGATACAGGCAGACATGAATGGGCTGCAATCTCCATGGTGAGAAGGAAAATTCATATTGACAAGATAATAGATTTATCTGAATATTTCAATATAAGCCTAGAAAGTATCTCAAAACAATCAGAGGCAAATTTCTAAAGTGATCATTTGAGGAATCAGGAGAAGCTGGTGAAGATGTACCTACATATTGGGGGTAGAACATCCTTCAGGAGTCAGGGAGTTGAGGAGACAGTGTTATATCACGGAAAAGTCACTGAATTTGGACTCGGCAGATTTGGAAGGTGCAGTTCTACAACCTACTACCTGTGTCAATAAATGACTAAGTGACCCCCCTTCCCAGTAAACATGTGGCTCATGAAGATATTTTTTGCATAATTGGGTCTAAAAAGCTATGGGGAAACCATCCAGGGTTTCATCTAAGGGAAGAAGTCAAGACAAAAATGGAAGGGAAATGCTTTCACTAGTCATTCAAATTCATGTCTCCTAGGAAGTTTTCAGATTTTTTTTAAATTAGAAATGTGCAAAGTAATAGTTTTCAGGTTGCCTTTCCTGATCTAAAAGGAAATAGCAGGGACCTTTCTGTTCTCTAAACTTGTTGAGAGATGCTCACATAATAGCCCTTACAAACAACCCAACAGATACTCCAGGACGGGGGAAACTGTTTGCAATCTTGCTATAAAAACATATGTCCCAGGCTTGGCAAAGCTTCATAGTGATCTGGCTTCACTTTTTAAAACAATAATTAAAAGGTAGGTGTGGTAGAGTAGCTTGGAGAAAGATGTTTGGACAAACCAGACTGATTGTGGCAAACAAAGAAGATGCGATGCTGAACAGGGATATCAGCAGTTGTCATGGCAACCACATGGCCCAGCAGGTGAACATTACTGGCCTCTTGTACTTGGGAAGGGAAGATGAAAATGAATAGACCCATGTTCATTTCTGACTGGGGCTCCAACTGCCTTGTAGACTGCTGCTTCTTTTTCAAACAATCCTTTCTAAAGCCAGCCCTGGAGTGATGTATTGGAGTTTTTGCACTGCCCCATGTCATGTGTGATGGTTACAAGGTTGTAGGTTCTGGGTAGCACCAGCCCAAGAGAATTTCTTAGATCAAGGGTTCTCAACCTGAAGGAACACATCCAAGGGATCCATGGGTAGAATTCAAGAGTTTCATGAACTTGAATAGGAAAGAATTATAAGTTTATTTCCAACAGGTTTCCTTTGTAATCCTATATATTTTACTTTCTGCATCTAAAAACCTAATTCTGAGGAGTCAATAAACTTCACCATACTATCAAAGGAGTCTATGACACACACATAAAAGGTGAAGAACTCATGCCTTAGGTAATATTCGTAGGGTACCTTATCCAAAAGTAGGCTGAGTCTCCTCAAGAGGAAGTGGGTTCCTCTTTGCAAGAATCGCAGAATATGAGAGTTGAAAGAGACCTGAACAGCCATTCAACTCCTACACAAGAGGAGTGCCCCCATTTAATATCTGAAGCAAGAGGTCATCCAGTTTGTGCATGGGGAGCTCATCACCTCTTGAGACAGACCATTCTTTGAAGGAGGTCTTTGAGAAGCGATATGATTCCTTGCAGGAGATGTCATAGAAAGCCTTCTTGGTTAGATCTAAGAGTAAGTGGCCTGTGAGGTCTCTTTCAACTCTCAAACTCTATGATTCTGTGAATCTAGTGGCCAGAGGTAATTTCCCTGGCATCACTCGGACCAAGAATCTACTCTATGATACTGATATCTACACATATTATTTAACCAATAGTTATGAATAAAATACTGGGTATACAATGTCAAAACAATAATAATATTAATAATTAACATTTATATGGTGCATTAAAATTTATAAAGTGTTTTACATATATTATCTCACTTAACCCTTATAATTAACCTGTAAAATGGTGCTAATATTCTATTTTACAAATGGGAAAGCTCATTTTACAAATAAGCGGTAAGTGATTTGGTAATGGTCAGCAAGCTAGAAAATATCTGAGGCAGGATTCAAATTTAGTTCTTTCTGACTGAAGTCAGGCAATCTATCCATCATTTCAAATAGCTTTCAGGCCCTCAAGAAGTGTATATTCTAGTAGCAGGTGGGCAATAGAGCTGGAGAGAGAGCACTTAAACAAATGTATAAAAGGAGAAGAAATGAGCTATGACTTTACTGACATGGTGAACTCGCCATGAGGGGACACCCTTTCTATACCAATGCAGGTTGGCACCTTCTATAAAACCTAGAGAATTGCCTAATGCACTTACCGATTAAATGGCTTGTATAAGGTTACATACCGGGTTTATGTCAGTTGAAAGAACGGAATATAAGTCTTAATGGTTCTAAGATCGGCGCTCTATCTGCTAGGCACAACATCTCTCTCAAATATGTGTATATAGACATAAAATCTGAGAGGGGAGAGAATTGAAAAAGGTCATTAGATTTGCTAATTAGATCATTGGTATCTTTGGAGAGAGCTACTTCAGTGAGGTTAGAATGAAACTAGGTGGAGAAGAGAGCGACAGGAGAGGAAGTAGAGGCAATAAGTACAGACAAATTATGTAAGAAATGTGATTGAAAAAGAAAGAAAATATAAGATGATAGGTGATGCGGAAAGTAGGGGGTAGAGAGGGGTTTTTAAGGATGGTGAAGATTTAAAGATGTACACATCAGGAAAGGAAACCATAGACAGGGAGGGTCTGAAGATTAAGGAGAATGATGGTAGGGCTAACCTACTAGAAAAGATGAGAGGAATTAGAAATCAAGAATACATGTAGAGGGGTTTGTCTTGGTAAGGAGAAAGAACTACAAAGTTTTTAGAGACTAAAGGACAAGGTAGTGGAGGATGATGGTAGTTTCAGAAGAATGAAGAGGTAGTTTATGGTAAATAGCCTGGATTTTCTCAGGAAAAAAATGAGGGTAGTCTTCAGCAGAAGACAGGAAGACCTGAGTTCGAATCTGACCTCAGAAACTTACTGTCTGAATGACTGTAGGTAAGTCACATCTCCTCTCCCACTCCCAGTTTTCTCAATTGTAAAATGAGGATAATTATAACATCTACCTCCCAGGTTCGTTGGAAGAAGCAAATGAGATAATATTTGTAAGCAATTTTAAAAACTTTAACACATTCTATAAATGCTAGGTGTAATGATAATAAATATTCTTCTTCTTCATCATCATCATCATCATCATCATCATCATGGAATTGTCTTGCTACAGCAAGGGTCTGGTTGAAGCTGCTGCTGATGCTCCACCAGTTTCAGTTGTGCACAACTCTCTGTGACCCCATTCTGGGTTTTCCTGGCAAAAATGCTAGAGTGGTTTGCCGCTTCCTTCTCCAGCTCATTTTATAGATGAGGAAACTAAGGCAAGCAAAGTAAAGTGATTTAGCCAGGTTCATACAACTAGCAAATATCTGAGGCCAGATTTGAACTCAGGTCTTCCTGACTCCAGACTCCCACGCACTATCCATTGCACCACATAGCTGCCCAGTTGAGGTTAGATAACAAAAATTTTTAGGGGGCCCAGGCAATATGGTTATATGACTTTCAGTTTCATTTAGCTGTTTGTAGATAGGAACAGAAAAGGAAGAGGTATCTAGGGTCAGAGTTTGTCAAGGCCTGAACACTAATAGGACAAAGGAGAAGGTACTAGAGAAGATAGGATAATACGAAGTGGAGTTGGTTAAACAAAGAGTTGAAACTGGGAAAGAAGCAAAGTGTAGTCAGAATAGACAGATGGTCTGGAAAAATACTTAGGGACTATAGCAGGTCACAATAGGATTTGGAGGAATAAAGTATAGGGGAAGATGGAATGATGGGCCAGTATCAAAACCCCCAAACCTCATTGATCTCCCTATTGTACCATCCTTCCACAAATAGCGACTTTCATTTACCCAGAATTCCAAGAGTTTAAGACATACACAGAAGGGAAGGGAGTAAGAGTTTATTAAGTACCTGCTCTGTGCCAGGCACTGTGCTAAGCACATTACAAATATTATCTCATCTGATAATGAGCATGGTTTACCATAATCTTAGCCTACACCTCCTCCCTGCCCCCAGGTCTGACTGGTTTCCGTGACTTTCCTCTCTTAGGCATGACTCACTCTCTGCCTGCATTATGTACTATATAGCTCACTTGTAGCTAACTGTACGGCTCTCAATATATCCCCAGAGGTCCACATTTCCCAACGGCAGTATGTGAGGACTAGGCATGGGAGCTGGGGAATGGGTACAGCAGGAAAGCAGGGAGCAAGGAGTAGACATGGAACAGACCCATGACTGGCCCATAATGTGATTTTAGTAAGACATAGAACATCGTCAGCATAGTAGACAGAGCACTGGACTTAGAACAGGAAAACTTGGGCCCAAAACTCTTTCCTTACCCTTACTAGCTATGTGACTATAGATAAATAATTATCTTCCCTGTGCCTCAGGGTTCCCATAGGTAAAAAGAGAGAGTTGGACCCAATGGCCTTTGCCATACCTTACAGTTCTAAATCTATAATTTTATGATCAATCAATATCCAAATACAAACATCTTAGGCCTCATCTACCTGGCCCCAAGAGTGCTTTGTTACTTAACTGTTAGAAGGGTCTTACAAGGATCAATTACTGATACAAGAGAAATCACCTTTCACTTCAACTGTTCACTTAGCTCTTAAAACAAGGCTGAAAATGGTGACTGTATAAAAAAGATTTTAATCAACTAAAGGAGAAAGAGTCCTGTTGCCAGAGGGGAGGAATTTTTCATCAAATCTTCAGCCTGGACCAGATTTCATCTTAACACCATCCATAGAGATGTATTTTCATTTTTTAAAAGTATCAATTCATTTTATTTTGACAAAAGAAATACTTCTCAATGATCATCCAGACAAGCCCCACGCCCTTACAAACCATATTCCCCTAATTCGTTTATTGATTGCTAACTACAGTACTAACAGGGTCACTTTAACTGGCTAGAATTCTATCATCTCTCTGTGCTGACATGATCTACGTTGTTGTACTACTTGTCCCTGAATTTCTCTTGTGCTTAGCAGAAGCCTAGCACATAGCAAATGGTTAATGAATTTAGGCTTAATGTCAGGATAAATTCCTTTGTTTATATTAAAGTAATTTTTTCCTTTTTTTGTATTTATTTATTTTAGTCAACATTCATTTCAACAAAATTTTGAGTTCCAAATTTCCCCTCATTTCTCCCCTCCCCCCAAGATGGCTTACATTCTGATTACTCCTTCCCCTAGTCTGCCCTCCCCTTTAAAACACTCTATCCTCCTCCTCCTCACTTTCTTGTAGGGCAAGATAGACTTCTATTGCCTATACATCTTATTTCACAGTTGCATATAAAAACCAATGTTTAACATTGGTTTTTAAAACTTTGAGTTCCAAATCATCTCCCTTCTTCCCTCCCCACCCACCCTCATTGAGAGGGCAAGCAATTCAATATAGGTTATACATGTGTAGTTATGCAAAACATGTCCTTAACCGTCATACTGTGAAAGACTAACTATATTTCCCTCCATGCTAGCCCCCCCATTTATTCTATTCTCTCCTCTGATCCTGCCCTTTTCAAAAATGCTTGATTCTGACTACCCTCTCCCCCAATCTGTCCTCCCTTCTATCATCCACCCCCATCCCCTTCAGTTTACTTTCCTGTAGGGTAAGATACCCAATTGAGTGTGTATGTTATTCCCTCCTTAAACTAAACAGGATAAATTTCTTGATAATTAGAGTTTCCCAAAGTGGAATGAGCTGCCTTGAGAGATGGTGCCTTGGAGGTCTTCAAGCAGAGTCTGTATGATCAGTTGACTGTCTTATAGTCTGGATGTTCTTCTGTGTATGACTTAGACTTGATGGCAGAGGAGGTGAGTCCCTTCAACTATGATTCTGTGAATTCTTGTTTGAGTGTGCATGCTGTTGTTGCTATTATTTTAATCTTTGTTCTCCTTACTCTCTTTAGGTTGTTTCTCCCAATCCCACCTCCCAAACGCTAGAATATGAGTTTCTTTAGGATAAAAACTGTTTTCTTTTTTATTTTGTCTACTCAGGACTTAACACAGTACTGAGTACTATCAAAAGTCAATACTCAATAAACATTTAGTAAGTGCCTACTATGTGGCAGGTATAGTGCTAAGCACTGGGGATGCAAATAATAAAAAGAAAGGCAATCCCTGCCCTCAAGGAGCCTATGATCTAAGAAGAAAGACACCATACAGAACAAAGCAGAAAAGGGAGGGAGGGCAATTAGAGGGACAGAGTATATGGAGGTGTGGATATCTGATAAGGTGTGAGAACCAAAACTGATTCAGTATCAGGGGATGAGTTCAGTCTCTGAGTTTCCCAGAGGCATGATCATAACGAAATCCAGTCCAAGGAAGGCAGTTGATGGGAAATGCGCTGACTTGCACATTGTAGGTGTTTAATAAATAAATACTTATTAAATTAAATTGTGTCACTACATATATCTTCATATGTTTCTCTGAATTCTTCATATTTACCTTTTATGTGCTCACTTGGATGACAAAATCTTTCCTCTTGGCCACTAGCTAGGTTTGAACTCAGATTCCTTATGTCCCCTTGACAAAGCTTAAATAATGTTGAGTCATATTCTGACAGGAAGAGAGATACTCCTGGAGAGGTCATGTGGTTGAATGGTCCTCTGGAAGGGTTAATGCCCCTTCTCTTTGGACCTCCGATTACAGAGTTAGTGCTTTGTACCCTATGGCTCTTAACGGCACCTAAGCAAAATGCATCCATACAATGATCATGCCAATAACTAATGTTCCATTCTATACCGAGAGAGTCAACAACCTCTTTGTAGAGAGGAGAGTGGGTATCAATTCTCTGGAGTTAAGAACAATCATGACTTATCTGGAGGTCTTCTATCTTTTGATTTAATTTTTCTTCACCTTCCTGCAATGATAGAATACATTGTGAAACATCTTTTCCAAGTCTGTTCATTCCTTAAAAGGTAGAGCCTAAGGCAGTCAGACTAAGAAGCAGGAAGACCTGAGTTTAAACACTGCCTCAGATATTTACAAGCTGTGTGACCCTGAAAAAGTCATCTTTTTGTACCTCAGGTTCCACATCTGTAAAATGGGGATGATACTAATAGTACCTACAGTGTAGAGTTGTTATGAGGATAAACATTAAATAATGTTTATAAAACACTTTGCAAAACTTAACATGGTATAGAAATGCTAGCTACTATTATCATCACATTCCAGACACTGCTCTGGGTTTATGAGCTCAAACTTTAAATCACAGAAAACCACTAGACCTGAGGGATGCATTTTCATCTTTCCATATCTGCTATGCTTGGAGCAAGCCACTCTGACACAGCACATCCCCTTGATTAACTGCTTCTGAGAGAGTCAGTCAACACTAATCAATGACAAGGACTCACTGTGTCACAAAAACAGTTTCCTCTTACTTTGCACCACCTGAGATTGTTTCTGAAAATATCCTTGGATGCGTCATAGGGTAAAGAGCCCTATACTTGTAATCATCAGCTTTGGACATCAGATTTGGTGACACTGGTCCAAAGCTTCCAGACTTCTGAGTTTTAGTTTTCTCTTTTGAAAATGAAGGGATAAGACTCCATAATCCTGAATGCCTTGTACGGCTCTTAAACAGAAACCAGAGATGGCTGGCTTGGATACCTGGGCAAACAAGGCTTCCTCCAACTCAAAAACCACATTCTACATGACGCCCAAAGGCATCTCAACACATTATATCAACATTTTATCTCAGCTCATTAACTTTCCCCCAAAGCCTCCTCTCCTCTAAACTTCCATATTTTTAACAATGGCACCCAACCTTCCCATTCACCCAGACTTTCAATGTTGGCATCATCCTTGATTTCTCACTCACACTAGCTCTATATAGCCAATTTATTGCCAAATTTGTCTATTTTCAAAACATCTCCTTTATATCTCCTTTTTCTTTCTTTTCTTCCTTCTTTTTCTACCACCACCACCACTATTACCACTACTTCTCCTCCTTCTCCTCTTCCTTCTCTTCTTCTTTATCCCCCTCATTTTTCTCCTCTGCCTTTCAAACAAGCATCATTCTTCTTCAGGACTTCATCATCTCTATTCTAGACTGTAACCATAGCCCATTGGTTATAGTCTCAAGATTCTCTCCACTCCAATTCATTTTCCACTCAGCTGCCTAAGTGGTTTTCCTCTAGCACAGGTAGGACCATGTCACCCTACTATTATATAATCTCCAGTGACTCCCTCTCTAGGATCAAATAAAAAACTGTGTTTGGCATTTAAAGTCTTTTATAATCTAACCCCTTCCTACTCCTCCAGTCTACTCAGACCTCTCCCACCAAAGCACTCTACAATCTAGCTACACTGGCATTTGCTGTTCCTCACAGACCACACTCCATTTTCCAACTCCATGCCTTTGAACTTGCTGTCCCCCAATGCCTGGAATGCTCTCCCTCCTCACCTCTGCCACCTGACTTCCTTCAAACCCCACCCCATCCTTTCCCATTCCTATTCCTATTCCCCTCTCCTTTACCTCCCACTACAAAATTTTCCCTCAAGATAATCTTCTGTTAAATTGCATGCACCACGTTTTGGTCTGTTTTCTTCCCTATTAGAATCTGAACTCCTTGAGAACAGGGACTGATTTCACTTTTCTTGTATCCTAGGGCTCAGCAAGTCCCTTGAATAAGCTCTTAGTAAATACTTTTTGACTAAGAACCAGAAATTTAAGAAAGAAACCATACAGTTAATGGTAATCTGTAGCAGCAAGCACCCTAACACATCCAGGAGGGCCTGCTAGCACAGGTTCTTAGATCTGCTTTTCTGAAAGAAAATCAACTTTTGAGGGGTCAGCAATCTTCTTTCATTACATTCACCAACAGAGAAAATACAAGCAGAGAAACAAAGACCAAGAGACAGGGGGCTTCTAACTGTCTGACCATAAGCAATACATACATCACAGATCAATAGACAGATCCAACTGTTTGATCATTACACACATACATAGTTACCAGAGAAAGAAGCACCAGCCTCTGGGTTTTCAAAGTTGGCGGTCTCCCTAACTTTCTGAGAGTCTCTTCTGGCTCATGAACCTTCTTCCAAAAAGTAAGCCCTAAAGCAAAACCTCACCACAGAGTGTATTTATACTTTTTAGAGCCAGAGGGCATCATGACCCTCAAAACTCAGTGCCTCCTTAATTAACAAAAGCTATGGGCCTTCCTACAAAACAAGCCTCCCCTAATCAATATTCTCTTAATGGGCTCCACCTGAGGTCTATTGGGGGGGGGTGTGGAGAGAAACAATCTTTAACTTGCATTAAAATAAATCTCATTAACATTACATAAACCTACTAGGTGCTCCAAACAATAGCCCCAAGCTCATCCCCAGAGTTCACCACTATACCCAACAGATGACTGATAGTAACTCAGGCAACATTCTCCCTGGCACCACCACCACCACCACTACCAATACCACCACAACTCTCCCTTTCCCTCAATGCACTCAGAACTGATTTTACAGACTGGATTCTTTTTTTCCTCTGTATTCCAAATCTCAAGCATATTAATTTTTCTATTTCAATTTATTCATGATCTATCTTCCAGAAAAGTCTTCTTACCCCAAATATAAATTGCTAATCATTTAATTCACTTAGAATTATCTATCTCCAGTACATTTATACATGTTATATTCCATTCTTTAGAAAGACCTTGAATATATACATCTCCCACCTCCACTCCTTTGCACAGGTAACATGCCCTCTCCTCCTCACCTGGCATCTATCTCTTGAGAGTCCTAGATTTCTTGAATGCTCAAGTTGGATGTTATCTCCTACAGGGTGCCTTTTTTGATCTCCTCAGATGTTAGTGTATTCCCGTCAACTCCAAACCTTCTACCCAATCCCCTTTAAATTACTTTGTGCTTATCTGTCTAGAGAGGCCATAAGGCAAAGTATATTCCTCTAAAGGGATAAAGGATCACCCACGTTGGTGAAATCTCAGATCCATTAACAGATGAAAGTAAAATGAGTCATTCTCTTGTTGTAATTATCATAACTGGGCAGGTGGGTGACGAAGTAGATAAAGTGCTTGGCCTGGAGTCAGGCTAAGCTCAAATCTGGCCTCAGACGCTTAATAGCTGTGTGACCCTGGGCAAGTCACTTAACCCTGTTTGCCTCAGGCTGTGTGACCCTGGGCAAGTCACTTAACCCTGTTTGCCTCAGGCTCCCTATCTGTAAAATAAGCTGGAGAAACAAATGCAAAACCATTCCAGTATCTTTGCCAAGAAAACCCCCAAAGTCAGATACAACTGAAAATGACTAAACAACAATACACATCTATAAGTCTGTGTATATATAAGTGGTATGGTATAGTGGTTAGAGAGTTAGCCTTGAAACCATTAAGTCCTAGGTTCAAATCCTACCCCCGGCTATTTAAGCTGGACAAATCATGTACATTCTCAGAGCACCAGGTATTTCTCTAACACTATAGGTTGCAGAGAAGGTGCCAACCTACATCAAAGGGAAGAAGTTACTCCTCCAGGAAATTCCAATCCTTTCATACTTTCCCAGTGAAAGCCCAAGAGTGGTCCCCACTGTTTCAATCTTTCGATTTTGTGCCCTCAGCCTCTAGTAGTCAGTCAGCCAGGAAATGGATATTAGGCTTCTACTTTGCACTTGGAACTTTGCCCTCTAGGAACTCACAACCTGATGAGGAAGAAAGCAAACAGGTAAAACAAGCCATGTACAAAAAAAAAACAAAACAGGTTAAAAGAAGGAAGGCACAAGAATTAAGAAGGGTCCTGTAGAAGATAAGATTTTAGTTGGAACTTAGAGGAAGCCAGTAGGCAGGGATAAGTAGGGAGAGCATTCCAGGCAACATAGGAGACAGCCAGAGAAAAATGCCCAGAGCTGAGAGATGGAGAGTCTTGATCAAGGAATAGCCAAGACCAGGGTTATTGAATCAAAGGAGGGCCAGAATAAAGTCCAAGTAAATTGGAAGTTGGGGTGAGGGGCTTACTAATTCAGGCACTTTGTGTATGATTCTGGAGGTGATAGGGAATCACTGCAGTTTACTGAGTAGGAGGTGTGACATGGAAAGTCTTGTGCATTAGGAAAGGCACTTTGGTAACTGAATGAAAGATGACTGGGATGGGGAGAGACTTGAGGAAGGCAGACCCACTAACAGCTGCAATGGTCCAGGTGTGGGGGGTATGGGGACCTGTACTAGAAGGGAGGCAGTGTCAGAGGAGAGAAGGGGGAATATTCCAGAGATATTGCAAAGGTGAAATGAACAGGTCTTACCAACAGATTGGATATAGGGCATAATAGATAATGAGGAGTAAAAGACGACGTGAAGGTTGTGAGTCTGAGGACCCCAGAGAATGGTGTTGCCTTCTCTAGTAATAGGGACAATAGGAGTGTAGGAGAGTTTGTGGGGAAAGACAATGAGTTCAATTCTGGACAAGTTAAGTTTAAGATGTCTACTTGACATCTAGTTCCACATGTCTGAAAGACAGTTGGAGATGTAAGACTGGAGATTAGAAGAAAGGAAAGATAAATTTAAGAACCATCAGCCTAGACATGATAATTAAATCCATGGGAGCATATGAGTTCACCAAGGAGTATAAATGAAGAAGACTGTCCAGGAAAGAACCTATGGGACAGCCATGGTTACAAGGTGTGAGCTAGATAAGGATTCAGCAAAGGAGACGGAGGAGAGGTTTGATAATTAAGAAGAAAACTGGGAGAGATTCATGTCCCAAAAACCTAGAGAGAAGAGACTATCAAGGAGAGGAGGTTGATCAACAGTGTCAAAGACTGAAAAGAAGCCAAGAACGAGAACTCAGAAAAGGCCTTTGGAGTTGCCAACCAAGAGATCATTGATAACTTTGCAGTTTCATTGGAATGATGAGGTCAGAAGTCAGATGATAAAGGTTAGTATGAAATTAAGGGGTTAAGAATTGTGTGAGAGGAGAGAAAGTGGAGGCATCTATCACAGATGGCTTTATCAAGTGGACTGGTCACAAAGGGCAGAAGACATACGGGATGAAAATTGAGAGGGATGGAAGGATCGAGTGAGGGGTTTTTGAGGCTGAGGGAGATACTGGGCATATTTGTAGGCAATAGAGAAGAATATGGCAGACAGATAAATTAAAAATAAGTGATAGATGACAAAGGGAGTAATCCATTGGAGGAGACAGGATGGAATGGGATCATTTGTGCAGGTTGGAGAGGTAAGACGTTGGCGAAGAAAAGGGCCATCTCTTCACACGATACAGGAGTGAAGGAGGAGATAATGGCAGAAGGCTCCTGAGCGATAGGAGATGGGGCAGAGGAGAGAAGAGGGAGCTTTTGGTGAATGGTACAGTGCCTGACGCAGCAGACATTCCATAAATGCTTGCTGATAGATTTAATCTTTGCATCCCTGAGACCCATAATTTTGCCTCGCACATTGTCACTGTTCAATCACTTAGAGTCGTGTCCAACTCTTCATGACCTCATTTGGTATTTTCTTGGCAAAGACACTAGCATGGATTGCCATTTCCTTCTCTAGATCATTTTACAGATGAGGAAACTGAGACAATCAGGGTTAAGTGACTTGCCCAGGATCACACAGCTAGTGTCTAAGGCTGGATTTGAACTTAGGTCCTCCTGACTTCAGGCTCAATGCTCTACCTCACTGCATCACCTAGCCATCCTACCTGAAGATGAAACCTTTCTAAATAATACTCAACAAGTGGTTTTTCCAGCCTCTACTTCAAGACATCCAATTAGGGGGAACCCTAAGGAACCTCCTAAAGACAGCCCATTTTACTTGTGGCTAGGTCTCCCTTTTAGGAAGCTTTTCCTTCTATTATGCCTAAATCTGCCCTTCTGCAACTGCCACTCATTGTCCCTAGTTCTACCTTTCTGGACTAAGTAGAACAAACCTAATCCTTCCACAAACTCCAGTGGCTCTCTATTTTCTCTAGGATTAAATATAAATTTCCTTTGTTTGGTGTGTAAAACCCTCTACCACCTGGCCCCAATCTATCTTTCTAGTTTGATGATGAATTTCTCCCTTTCACATACACTACACTCTAGGCAGACTGTCTTCACTCTTTCTCGAACATGGCATTCCATCTCCCATCTCCAGGTCTTTGCATTGACTATACACCACACCAGGTTATTTTCAATGACCCCTTACAACACCACCTTCTACAGGAGATCTGTCTTGATGTCCCCAGAGGTTAGTGCCTCCTTCCACCCCTGTCAAATTATTTTGAGTCGATTTTATGATTATCTAGAGATATCCAGAGCCAACTGGATGGTTCAGTAGATAAGAGTGCTGGGCCTGGAGTCAGGCAGACCTGAGTTCAAAATCAGCCTCAGATACTTACTAGCTACGTGACCTTAGGCAAGTCAATACCTTAATCCATGAAAAAAGGAAAGGGTAAACCACTTCAGTATTTTTGCCAAGAAAACCCCATGGACTGTGTGGTCCATGAGGTCCTGAAGAGTTGGGCGTGGCTGAACAACCACAGGGACATACATGCTATTTCTCCTGGTTAGACTACACATCATTTAAGGGCAGGAACTGTAGCATTTTTATCTTTAGATTCTCAGTACTTAGCACAGTGCTGGGAAGAGAGTAAGAGCTTAAGAATTAGTTAATAATAAATAATGTTTATTGAATGACACCTGACAACTCTTTAAATACTTGAAGCCAGATGTCATTCCATTCTCCTAAGTCTTTTTTTCTCCAGGTTAAATATCCTCATTCCCTTCAATCAGTCCTCATGTGTCATGGACTCAAGGCCCTTCCCCATCAATAAGATAATTGGTAATAATAATAAAGGCCCCAAATAATGCCCCCATCCGGATGTTCTCTACCCTATCAAGGCTCTTTCTTAACCATGGTGCCTAGAACTGGGCACAGTTCCTTTAATGTACTCAGAGCAGGACAGTCAGTAAAACATCCATCCAAACACTTCTGCCATTTAAGGGGACTTTGTCTTAATGAAAACAGCTCACCAATGGTACAGTAACTATTTATATAAAAATATATAAATAAAATAATTTTTCACCCCAGTTATGATCAGTTTGGACATCTGTGATCACAATATTTGTGATAATAAACATACACACCTCTGCACAGGCAAACAAGCACAGCTGCATAGTTGTGAGGCTGCCTTATTTTTTACCCAGTTTCTCAGAATAAATGCGCAATTTCACCTCACAGTGAATACTAGCACTGGGAGATTTAGGTCCTGAAACCTTATATTCCAAATTGGTGCAGCCAAGTGGTTCTTAACCTGGAGACCATCGGTAGATTTCAGAAGGTCATGGAACTTGCATGGAAAAAAGAATTCTGTCTTTATTTTCAATGACCCCTTACAAATTTAGCATTTTCATCAATTATTTAAAATGTGATTCTCAGAAGGGGCTCGTAGGTTTTACCATATTGGGAATGGGGTCAATGACACACATAAAAGTTAGGAATCTCTGATATAATAGGGAAGGGATCATGCTATTATTCTATATGGAGTATATCAATGTCAAACCTTTGGTTTTCAATACCCTTGAGAATATAAGTGAAAGGATTGATATCTAAACTGATATAGCAGCTAGGAGAAGCTGGGGGTGGAGTCAGGAAGACCTGGTTTCAAATCTTGGCCTCATATACTTAGTTCTGTGATCCAGGGTGATTCACATAACCTCTGTCTCAGTTTCCACAACTGTAAAATGGGGGATATTAATAGCAACATTTACCTCCCAGGGTGATGTAAGGAACAAATGGGATATTTGTAAGCCTTAAAGCACTATGACCAGTAGTTAGACCATATCTAGTAAATATCTGCTGAATAAAAGAATGAAATTGGAATGGTCTTCATTTCATAGATGAAGAAAATGAAACTTGGAAAGGTTAAGGAACTGTCCATGGTCTCAAGCAGAATTACACCCAGGTCTTACTGTCTTCAATTTTATACCACATCACTGAAATGAATGGAATGAGCCAGCCATGCTCTGACCAGGAGACAATACAATGAGACCACCTCTTTATTTCTGAAAGCTCTTCTCTTTAAATAGACCCAAGGGTCCTTTTTCCCTTTGGAGGAAAGAGCAGCAAGTAAATCTAACAAAAAGCATCACCTTCTTCCAAGCAGGCCAGAGAAAGCAGAAAAAAGCTTTTTAAAACTTTACGTTGGCAAGCTAGGTCTACTTAGCCCATGGTAAGGTCAGTTCATCTTTGGTATTGCTGTTTAGTCATTTTCAGTCATGTCCAACTCTTGGTGACCCCATTTAGGGTTTTCTTGGCAAAGACACTGGAGTGATTTGCCATTTCCTTCTACAGCTCTTTTTACAGATGAGGAAACTGAGGCAAATAGGAGTAAATGACTTGCCCAGGGTCAGCCAGCATCTGAGACCAGTTTGCAACTCATGTCTCTCTAACTCCAGGTCTGACACTATTCACTGCATCACTTTGCAGCCCCAAGGTTATTCTAATAATCCCAGCTCTGTATGAGGAAGACAGTGTAGTATTCAGAATGGGGAAGACCTGAATTCAATTCTTCCTTCAGACCTTTACTCATTGTGTGACCCTGGGCAAGTCACCTAACTTCTTTCAGTTCCCTATAAAATACACTGACTTCAGAGGGTGGTTGTGAGGACAAGAGGGGATCAAATAGTGTCCCAAAAGTCTTAGTGCAGCTTTAGCTCATCAGACTCGGAACTGGACTAAGACTTTTGGTATAACATGGATATGTGAAATGCTTTGCCAGCCTTAAAGCACTATGTAAATGTTAGCTGCTGCTGCTGCTTCTAGCACTACTACTAGAATCAGGAAGACCTGAGCTCAAATCTGGTCTCTGATACTTATTATTAGTGTGATTCTGAGCCAGTTACCTAAAAAAAAAATCTCTATTTGCCTCAGTTTCCTCATCTGTAAAATAGGGATAATGATGGCATCGGCCCCTTGAGTTGTTGTAAGAATCAACTGAGATAATAATTGTAAAATGCTTAGAATAGTGCCTGGCACAAAGTAAGTACTATAGAAGTGTTAACTATTACCACCACCACCACCATCACCACTACTACCACTACTACCACTACTACCACTACCACCACTACTACCACTACCATCACTGTGACCTTGAGCAAGACCTCTCTGGACCTCAGTTTCCTGAGCTGTGAAATGAAGTTAGTAGGTGAGATGGCTTCTACAATCCCTCCCAGCTCTGTATCCATCATCCTACCCCCCATCCTCAAATCTAATTTAAATTATCTTCACAAAATCTAACGTTAGGTAAATAAAAATTATGTGCCTTAACTTAAAAAAATTACTGGCTTTCCTTACCTCCACCCAATTGTAAGCTAAATCAGAATTTTCCTTCCAGAACCATAGGACGAATGCCTCTTGGCAATACATAAAATTGAGTTTCAGAAATATGAATCCTCTCTAGGCAAAGGTAAAAAAAAAAGTTGTGTGTGTGCGTGCGTGTGTGTGTGTGTGAATGAATTCTGCAGCTACAACTTCCTCCCTTCCAGAGAGCTCCAAAAAATATTTTCCTCCTTGGATATTCAACCTAAATTGTCAAGAAGGACATGGATTCTTCCCTGTAGTCCTTCCATAGGCATCTCAAATTGTGTTTTTTTGAAAAGAGAGGTGAAAGGTGATAAATATTCTTTAAAATGTAAATAGAAAATTTTGATTTTGCTTATTTAATCCACAAAAAGGAATGCATCATTGCTGTGCATAGGATTTCTATTCTGACATTACAAACACTTCATCTCCTGACTCTGGGCATTTTCTCCGGCTTTCCCCCCAGCCTGGAATGATCTGCCTCTTCATCTCTACCTCCTGACTTCTTTTTAAGGCCCAGCTAACACCTCATCTTCTTTAAGAAAATCTTCCCAATTCCCCCAATTCTAATGTTTTTCTTATATTGATTATCTCTAATTTATAGCTTGTTTTTTCATAATTGTTTGCATGTTGTTTTCTTCATTTGAATATCAGCTCCAGGAGAGCAAGAACTGGAGATACAACTGTCTTTATATCTCCAGAACTTTACACAGTGCCTGGCACATAGTAGGAGCTTAATAAGGTTGATGTCACCTGATGAGAGCATTTGTCATAGAATGCAGTATTCTAAAGTCTCATTATAATACAGCTCCAACCAGGTGTACAAAGAACACCATATTTGGAGTTAGAAAATCTGACTTTAAGTCCTGGCTCTTATGTTTACTACCTACTGTGACTTTGATTGAGTCACTTAGCCTATCTAGACCTCATCTATAAATGAAAGTTTTGGATTAGATGATCTTTCAAGTCTCTTCCAATTCTAGATCTGATACAATTAATGCAAACCAGCATTTATTAATCACCTACTATATGCCAAGAACTGTACTAAGCATTAGCATCACTCAAATGCATCTGGAATATGATTGATTTGGAAATTATCTTTAATTGATCATAATCAAACTATATCTAACCATATCCTTCCATAATCTGTCCAAAGGGGACCCCAACATACTGGAAGCTCTGCTTGATTTTTTTCTAACATGGACAATCCATAAAAGTAAGATGTAAAGATAAAAATAAAATAATACCTGTCCTCAAAAAGATTGCATTCCATTGGTTATATAATATTCTGAGAAGATCCAAAGTTCCTTTTCTAAATAAATTTAATCTTTAACAATGTGGTATGTGTTGCTTTATGAATCTGGTCTCCATTAGCAAATGTTCTGTAATTTAATTCATTCTCAGCCACAGGGAAAGCTGTGGTCATACCTCTGACTCTCATTGTCCTTGATAGCATAAGATATTTAAATGACGCATGAGTGATGCATATTTGTCCAAACTCAAGGACTCTTATTTCAAATGAGGTTTGGTGCTATTTCAAAATTTGTACATTTGTCCAACCCAAAGGACTCCTATTTCAAATCAGTTTTGTGCTAGTACAAAATTTCATGCAAAAATTCAGCCTTTCAGGTAATTACAAAAAATGGGCCAGTAAAACTTTGACCAATTCTTCTCACACTATGCTCTGAGAAGCTACTAGTTCTTCCCATATTATGCTTTGCAGTTTCCATGGTTACAGAAACCCAGATTTCCCTACAGCTTGATTTTTCTTATGACTTGTATTCTTCTCCAGGCTTAGACCATGGGGTCATTTGAATGACTGGGAGGTTAGTCTGCCTGCTGTTGCTGAAAGGATCTGATGACCTTACCCAATGGAGACATCATGTTATTTCTGGTTCAATTTCCTTCTTTCCTTCTTACTAGAAAGAAGTTATGGGTCTAAATTATGTTGCCAATTACCTTGGCTCTTCATTTTATCTTCACTAGATTGATTATCCTCACATGTGGTCTCTCTATATTAAGTAGGAATTCTTCAAGTGTACATCATGTGCTCAATGACTATTCTTTCCTTCTTCTATCCATCTGTCCACTATTCTCTGTGGTCAACAAGTCTCCATGGAGGACACCAGAATATCTACCAAGTTCCATGTTTTGGTGATAAATTTAAGTTTTTCTCCTGTCCCAGGTGTGAGCTAAAATTAAAATCAACTTAGAAGCATTTGTAGCTGCAATTTTCTTTCTTCCAAAGAAGTTGTTGATGACTTTGGGTTTCTTTTTTCTATTTAAGCTAAAATGTATCATTGAATGACAGAAGGTCTTCAGCAGGCTAGAATAAGGCTGGACCCAGTAAGATGATGTTCAGTAGAGATAAATGCTAGGTCTTATACTTGAATCCAAAAAAATTCACCATAAAAATATAAGATTAAAGAAGGGAGGTTAGAGAGAAAAAAGATCTTGGGTTTTTAGTCAAGTTAAGTAATATTTACTAACCACCTACTATGTGCCAGCCACTGCACCATTCACTGAGGATACAAAGAAAAAGCCTGTAACCAAAAACAGTCCCTGTCCTCAAGAAGCTCAGAGTCCATTAGATTGAGCTCCTTGAGAGCAGAGACTGTCTTTATTTTTCTTACTTGTATCCCTAGAGCCTAGCACAAATGCTTGGCCCATAATAGATGCTTCATAAATGCTTGCTAAATTGAATTTAATCTAATGAAGGAGACAACATGCAAATAACTGTGTACAGATAAGATAGAGTCAAGAAAATAGGCAGTAAGTCTCAGAGGAATGCATACTCAACATGAACCAACAATATGACTCACACCGGCTCAATGATCTCTGATGTGGCCACATCTAGAGCACTACATTTTTGAAAAATCATTGATAAAAGCATGCAGAAGAGGGCAACCAGAACGTTGAAAGCCCTCGGGTTTATTTCCTATGAGGTTCAAGTGAAGAAAAGAGGACATTTATCTCAAAAAAGAGAAGGGACATGCAGGAAATAACTGTCTTCAAAAGTATTTTAAGGGCTGTCACATGAGATAGGAATTAAATTGTTCTTTGTAGTTGAAGAGTATCATAGCAGCACAGAATGTGAGAATGCAAGTAGTCTTCTCATTTAACTAGTAATACATGAAAGAAATACCCACTAGATCATATCCAAGGAGTGGCCTTCTAGCCTCTGTTTGAAAACCTTTGAAGAGGACCCTGACCTCCTGAGGCAGCCCATATTTTATCTGTCATCTGATATGATTAACACACATTGGTCTTGAAGTCCACTGAAAGCCCCAGAATTTTGTTTTAGAATATCATTAGTCTAACCATGCTTCTCCCATCTTGTATTGGTAACACTGATTTTTTTGTGTGTGTCAAAGTGAAAGACTTTACATTTATCTGTATGGAATTTTATCTTACTAGGTTCAGCCCGATGTTCTAGTTTGTCAAGATCTTTTGGGATTCTATCTGTATCATCAAATGTGTTAGCTGCAGCACTCACAATGAACCATTAATGACCACTCTGAGTCCAGACATACAATTATTTCTGAATCTAATTGTCCATATTATTTCAAATTGTTTTCAAAAATTATGAGATACTTTATTAAAAGCTTTGCTAAAATCAAGGTAAGCAACACTATTCTCTTTGAGTTGTTTTTCAGTCATTCATGACCCTATTTGGGATTTTCTTGGCAAAGATACTAGACAATTTTTCTAGGAAGCAAAGTCTAAGTTCATGGTTTGCTGACTGTTAATTCCTCTTTTGAAATTTGAGAGGTGTCCTTCTCCAATCTTGTGATAGTTCTCTTGTTTTGTATGAGCTTTCAAATATCGCTTATGGAACCAAAGCCATCCCATCTACCATTTCTCTCAATACCCGAGGATGTAGTTTATCCGGGTCGGGTGAATTCATCAAGGGCAATTAGATGCTCTCTTACTTGTCCTAGGTATCATTCACCCTGTTATAGGGTATCGATCTCCTGTTAGCCACTTTTGTTCTATCATTCTACTCCAAAGGTCATCCTCCTTGGCAGAGAAAACAGGAGCAAAATACCTGCCATACTGTTCACTCTAAATAAAAGGCTTATTCCTTCTTTAGTCCCATTTTTTCCCCTAATAGAGATAACAAAAAATGCTTTTCTAAAATTCATTTTGCTTCCCTGGCCAGCCTCAGTTCCATTTAGGTCTTAGCACTCCTAAAATTTTTATGTGGCATGCCCATCTTCATCATCTATTATATGCCCTTCCTTCCATCTTCCCTACTTCTTTTCAACATTTAAGTTAGTTGGGGAGTTCCCTACATATCTACATTGGTCTCCTCAGATAAATCCTGTTTTTTCCTTCTCATCACAACAGTTTCTTTTTGTTTCTTTGGAATTTTATTCTTGAGCATCTCTCACTGCTACTGGGTTGACTTCCTCCTGACAAATCAACAAGTATTTATTAGGTGCCTACCATGTGTCAATCACTGCTAAAAGCTGGCTAAATACTTATTCCTCTTTATTCCAACCTACATTTCATCTGAAGCCTTTGAGATACATTTTACCAAAATCTAGGGTGAGGATGTCAGATTCTGCCCAGACTTCCTCTCCTATAACAAATTCTAGAGTAGAATGGTCACTTCCCCACTTTCTAATCCTACAGAGTGGAACAAAGTAGGACCATGGTTTTTCTTTTTTGTAGACAAGCACAGTGCAGTAGATACAACAATGAATTTGGAACTTAGAGTCAGGAAACCTGGATTCAGATCTTGCCTCAGATACTTATTATCTGTATAACCCTGATTAACTCACATAACCTCTCTGAGTCTCAGTAGAAATTGTAAGGAGGAGCAAATGCTTGTAACAGTCAAACTCTCCAAATAGGGAATGTTGCCTTAGTTTCCCCCAACTGGAGCCCTCAAAACAAACCACTGGAGTGTGTGCCCCTATGGGCAAAACCAGAAATATCATCTAATTTATTACTATTCAAATAAGACAAAGGAGATCAAGTAGATGGACTTCACCAATTGCTTTTAGACTATGGAGGGGAAACACAAGTTGTTGAATTGTGTCTGACTGTTACCCCATTTTGAGTTTTCTTGGCAGAGATACAAGAGTGGTTCACCATTTCCTCCTCCAGCTCATTTTATAGATGAGAAAACGGAGGCAAACAGGGTGAAGTGACTTGCCCAGGGTCACACACCTACTGAGTGTCTAAGGCCAGATTTGAACTCAGGAAGATGAGTCTTCCTCACAGCAGGCTTATTCCTTCTTTAGTCCCATTTTTTCCCCTAATAGAGATAACAAAAAATGCTTTTCTTGGATAGAGCTTGGTGCTCTCTATCCACCATGCCATCAAGTTGCCCACAAAGGATGGAGCTTGGAGTCAAATGCCCTCGGCATAAAGTCTAGCACTGAACCATTCACAAATTGGGCAATATTTAGAGAAAGCCATTGACCTCTGGGGGTAGGAGAAGAGAGCCTTTGACATCCTGTGTATGGACCAATTTTTCAGTAGAAAATGACTTTACCCTTCCTATTCCTCAAACTCAATAAATGAATGTTTAAAGCCATATTCCAAGTACATTTTTAGTCTCAAAAAAATTCCCCAGGTTTCACAAGCATAAAGGGAGCCATCCACATATTACATGTTCCAAAGAAATCTTGAAGGATGCTGTATATCTGACACCTCATCAAAATTCTCATGAGCACTTTCAAGGGAGAAAGGAATTGAAAAGTCAAAAGAAAACCATGCACTGTATGTAGCAACTCACTGCATATTGCCAAATCTAAACAACTCAGATGTCACTTGTCACCATATGCAATCACCATCTGACTCTGCTGGTCAAATCTTTCTTGCCACTAAGAATGAAATGACATCACCAAGTCCAACTTCTTTGTTGGAAAAAAATTATTATTCCACATGTGGAACCAGCCCTGCAAGAGCTTTTCAAAAAGCATTTTAGAATTTCAAGAGGCAAGTGACACAAAAGAGCCCTTTCTGTCAATTTGATGTCTTCACTTTCATTTTTACCTGTCTCCATTTTCCTCACATGCTTGTTGCCAGACACTTGAATAGCCTCTCTGTGTCCTGCCATGCATACTCACAACAAAATATCTTTGTGGTGCCAATTCAACCCAATGATCATCCCATTAATTATTTCATACACAAGAAGGCTAAGTGGAAAAGGAGCTCAGACAGTGTGCCTGGATTTCAGTGGGTTAATATTTCAAGATTAAAGGTTAATCCAAAGATTTGGGGCTCTCCTCATTGACAAATGAAGTCATTCAAAGGGATGAGTAGACAAGCTACCCAAACAAAATGGCAGCAACTCATAAAGGACATAGCTCTTGGAGGTTTGTGTTTTAAATTTAATATCAGATCCCAAGGTCATTATATCATGCTAACTTCCACAGGATTATAGATTTAAAATTGGTAGGGTCATTAGATGAAATCTAGCCCAACTCTTCTTTTTACAGGTGATGAAAGGAAGGCCTGGGGAGATGAAATTTGGCCTTATGTGAACAAATTGAACCAATTACTTAATCTCCCTTATCCTCTGTTCAACTGGAAAATAAGGGAATTGGTCAACATGACATCTGAAATGTCTTCCAACTCCCTAGGAAATCTTTGGTTCCACTTTAGGACAGCTCTAAATATTATTGAGTTTTTGCTGGGTCTTTTTTATGCATTTTCTTTTTTAAAAAAAGTATTTATTTATTTTTAGTTTAAAACATTCAGTTCCACAAGCTTTTGAGTTTTATATTTTCTCCTCTTCCCTCACCTCTCCGCCTCCCCAAGACAGCTTGCAATCTATTATGGGCTCTACATGTACATTCATATTAAACATATTATCAAATTAGTCATGACATAAAGAAGAAATAATATAGCCAATAATAAATAAAGAAGTATAAAGAATAAAAAAGAAATAACATAACTAATAGAATGAATCATGAGAAAGAGAAACAAAAGAAAACAAAAAGGAGAGAGGGCAAATATGTTTTGATCTCCTTTCATGTTACTGAGTCTTTGTTTTGGAATAGTGTGTGTGTGTGTGTGTGCATGTATGTTTCCTAACATCAATCTTAAATTTGCCCGTCTGAAACTTCTAGTCACTCTTCCTACTTCATCCATCTAGGGTCAGGCAGAATAAGTCTATTTTCTTTTTCAGTCGTACTTAAAGATGGTTATCATGCCATGCCCCCATTCTCCATTCCTAAAATCTCACGGTTGGAACAAACCAATATCAATGAAATCCAAGATCCTGAGGTCACTATTTCTGTAAATCCTTATCCAGTTCAGTAAAAATTACGGAATCATATCTCCAGAGTTAGAAGGAACCTCAGAAACCAGTTAGCCTACTCCCTCATTTACTCCTTCAGAGAAAAGAGAGACTCCTGGAGTTTAAGTGACTGTAGTTTGTAAGCTTCACAGGAGGGATTTGAATCCAGGCTCTCTGATTCAAGAACTAGTATTTTTTCCACTCTACTGCCTCTTCTTGCAAACAACTTGGTTTGCATGGAAATGGGCGTCTCATTTACTCCCATACTGGAAGCCACAAGCTGACTCCTTTGCAGTCTCCACTACTATCTGCTTCCCAGGAACACAGTTCATCCACTCTCCCCCCTGATCCCATGAGCACTAGAGATGCTTGTCACTTATGCAGTGAATATTACCTTGTGTTCAAAAAGGATCAATATAAGTAATCGTTTTCTTGTACCAAGTCTTCCTTCTGAAGGTCAGAAAAACATATCAAATAGTGGACCCACAGAACAGCACAATCAGCCAATGCTAAGATTTCAAAGTTAACAAATAAAGCAGATTGTTTCTTTTGAGGGCTATATTATAGGATATTTTGACTCACTTATACCAGAGAATTAAAAACAATACAACCATCCCTAGTCTCTCTGAACATCATCTTGGGCAGGCTTAAGCATTCAGTGACTGTATAATTTCCAAGACAATATCTCTCAGCACTAGAAACAGAGGACAAAATCTGGGCAGAATAGATTTCCTTCTGTCTTCGTTGAATCAACTTATGAAATATCAGGACCCACTATAATCGACCCAGCTTTCTAATGACATGGAATGCTGTGACATCACTAAAGTGTGCTGTGGAGTAGAGGAAAAAGCAAGACTTAGGGAGAGAAGAATTGGGTCTCAATCCTGCTCCACCCACTCATTAACTCTGGGACCCTGGGCAAGGTATTTCACTGCTCCATGCCTTGGTTTGCTCCCCCATGAAATGAAGGGATTGGACTGGATAATCCCTAAAGTCTTTTGCATCTTCACCCCTATGTGATTCAGAGAATAGGTGTCTTTCCTCAGAGCCTGACAGCTCCTTTAAGCATGGGGACCATACATCTAAGCCTGGAAGAGAATTCAGAAATCATCTAACCAGCACCTCACCCATGCCCCCAGTGGGTAACTAGGTGGCACAGTGGATAGAACACTGAGCCTTTAGTCAGGAAAAGACCTGAGTTTGAATCCAGCCTCAGACACTCACTAGCTGTGTGATCCTGGGGAAGTCACTTAACCTTGTTTGCCTCACTTTCTTCGTCTGTAAAATGAACTGGAGAAGGAAATGGCAAACCACTCTAATATCTTTGCCAAAAAAAAAAAAACAAACCCAAGTGGGGTCACAAAGAGTAGGTTGCTACTGAACAGCAACTTTTTTTTAAAAAAAGCTTCCACAGTGTCTTTCTTATCAATCCCCTTCTCTCCAGACACAGTCACCAAGTTTGTTTAGGTCCCCATCATCTCTCACCTGGGTCTTGCAATGGCCTCCCCTCTACACTATCTACATTCAGTTTTTTTCCACTCTCCACACAAAGATCTAAAAATCATCTTCCCAAAGCATATATTTGCCCCTTTCTCTTCCCCTGTCCAAGAACAGACAAGTCAATAAACATGTACTAAGTACCTCCTATGCACCAGGCACTGGGGATACAAAGACAAGTCTATACCCTCAAGGGGCTCAGTGTCTAATGGGAAGACAAGATGCAAACAGCTATGACCAAAGAAGATCTAAACAAGAAAAACTGGAGACAAGCAGCAAAGGGAAGGCATGAGAATGAAGAGGCATCAGAAATGGTACTTGCGGAATGCAGGATTTTAAACTGGAAATGAAGGAAGCCAGGAAGCAGAGATGAGGGAAGGGGAACATCCAGGCATAGGGGACAGCCAGTGGAGCAAGAGGCTGAGCCAAGAATGTGGATATTCTAACTCCACTTCTCTTGCTATTCTATAGTATGTCTACAATTTGTACGTGCTACTGGGGGGAAACGATGCCTGCTAGGGGTGGCAGGGCTCCATATTTGAAGCATTCTCAGCTCTCGATAGCTGAGAAACAGAGACAGAGAGAGTTGAAGAGAGGGAAGGGGAGAGAGAGGCAGACAGACAGACAGGGAGACAGAGACAGAGACAGAGAGAGACAGAGAGAGAGTCTACTAGATTCTAAGTTGCCTGTTCGCATTGGTGGCAGAAATTTCCACAAAACTACCTCCATTAAAGAAGTCATAGGTCTGACACTGATAGGAAATTGAACTCTAAATAACCATCCTATAATAACCAACTTTGGTCCTAAAGATTAAGTAATGAAGCATACTTTCCCCCTTCCAGGATAAAGACTAGGTACTATGGGAACAGAATGTTACATACATTATTACGTACATGTATGTACATATGTATGTTATATACATAGATATGGTCACAGTTAGCAATTGGTTTTGCTTAGCTGTTTCCCCTCATTACAAGTGAGGATTGAATTTTCAGGTACTAGGGGAGTGAGA
Organism: Bettongia penicillata ogilbyi; assembly: GCA_023548195.1. Lineage (NCBI taxonomy): Eukaryota > Metazoa > Chordata > Mammalia > Diprotodontia > Potoroidae > Bettongia > Bettongia penicillata. Next base: position 7,991,925 of record JAJHZJ010000331.1, on the reverse strand, counting down.
ATACCAGAAATGACTAACATAAAAATAAATCATGGGTTTCCCTCAAATCATATCAACTTAGAGGTCGTATATCCTATCTGATGCATTGCAGGAACTGAGTTCAAATCTCAGTTATGATAGTCATTTCCTAATTGATAAGATCTGGGATACAAGATATTAAATTGCCTCACTTACATCACAAGGTTGTTGGAAGGCACATTAGCAGCACGATTCTGTGATTATTAGTTCAGTGATGGGCAGGGAGAGAGACCAGAGCAGACTGAAAAGAGGTGTTAGGAACAATCAGTCAATCAGTACACATTTACTAAGTACCTACTATGCGCCAGGCACTGTGCTAGCACTGGAGGCACTGAGGTAAGGGCTGAAACAAAGTTGATCATTTGGAAAGGGAAGGAATAGAAAAAAAACAACAATGAAAGACAGAAAATCCAAATGGATGAAAACAGGAAAAAATGGAGAGACACCAGCACCAGATTTGAAGTTGGTCAAAATTAAAAGTCTGTCGCCCACTTAACAAGCTAATCCAACAAGTGCTTACTTTGCACAAAATGCCACGTGATGCATAGTTAGGTGCTACATGATGTCTTAAATAACTGTGCCCAGAACATAGCCAGTGCTTAATAAATATTTATTGAGTTATTAATTACTAGATTAATAGGCAGCACATTGATTTCCAAAGACCTTATCTCAGCAGGTCACCCTCAAACATGACTTTAAAGTTTTGACAGTTTGACCTCCCGGGATCCCTTTTTGGGGAGGATCAATCTAATATGAAATGAAGAATGACTCTGGATTGAAGATAACAGATTTATCTTTAGCTTCAAAACTCAGAAATAGTTGAGAGTGGGGTTTTATAATGCTCTGAGTGAAATCAAAGTGCCTGTCATGCTAATAGGCCCCTTTTGTAAATTCCTCCTATGTATTCCCCCTGGTTCCCTAAGCAGAAGTGCTCTGCTCTGCTCAGAACATCCCTAGTCCCTAGCACCACTTCAAGTAACATCTCCAAAATAAATATTTTGACAATGATGTCTTTTGTTTAAAAAAAAGATTACATTTCTAGATCCCAGCTGTTAGCAAAAAACCAGATGCTTCTTGGTGAGCAAACTATGCTGAGGGAAATCTGGGTATTTTAAGAGATACATCAACTTCTTCTAGGCCTCAGGGGAACCATTCAACAGAAGAAGCTAATAATTTACTAAGAAGGATGCATGGAACCAAAAAAGAAAAGATAAAAGGAAATAGAAATGAATCATGAAGGTCCAGGAAGACCTCTGACTATGAAAATATTAATTTCATTTTCAAAAATCTCCAGAGAGAAATCCTTTCTGTGGAGCCTGTCCATACTACTGATATATTCATCATCTACACCAAGATGTTTGCGCATCTCTTTGAATCCTTCAGTGGTTCATGCAAGGCTCTGGTTACACTATTATGTGTAAGAGGAATTAAGATTTTTCCATTGGCCTCAGAGGAGAGAATAGAACCTAAAAAAATGGGTAGCTATTAGAAAGAGTAAATTTAAGCTCATTATCAAGAAAAGTTTCCTAATAATTAGAGCTCTACAAAAGTGGAATGATTTTTCCCAAGAAACGGTGGGATGGGGGCAGAGCCAAAATGGCAGACTAGAAAGATGGACCTCTAAACGCTCTCTGCCATAACCCAAAAAATACCTGTAAAAAATGACTCTGAACAAATTCGAGAGCAGCAGAAGCCACAAAATGAAAGAGATTTCCATCCCAAGGCAGGCTGGAAGATTGAGAGGAAAGGTCATTGCACCAGGCACAGAACAGAGTGCAGCAGGGACAGGACCTGGAACAGGCTTCAAGGAGCCACCAGCAGCAGCAGTTCCCAGATTCCTCAACCCACAAATGCCAAAGACAGCTTCAAAGGTCAATGAGAAAGCTCTTTCACCCAGGAGAAGGGAATGCAGTCTGGACCACTGGCAGCAGCCATTGCAGTGGCAGCATCAATTTTTGGAGCCCTCCATCTAAAGCCACTAGGGGAACTGAGCAGTTGATCTGATTCTCCTGAGTGGCTCCTGGGGTGAGGAGAAGCGTGGGCATGGTGGAGCTGGAGGTGGTTGTGGAGAGGAAATTCTACTTGCATATTCTGGGCAGAAAAGTTTTTATTTGCTCTCAGACAAGTGCACAGGCCAGGAGTAAACTCCTCTTCTTTGACTGTGTTGCCTTGGAGGAACTGAGAACTTACAGGTCCCTAGAGTATACCTTTCTCTTGACAAAGGACTCAAAAATCAAGTAACTGGCTGGGAAAATGCCCAAGAAGAGGGGGAAAGATAAGACTATAGAATGCTAGTTTTTTGGTGAAAAGGTATTTTCTTCCATCCTTTCAGATGAGGAAAAACAGTGCATACCATCAGAGGAAGTCAAAGCTTCTGCATCAAAAACCTCCAAAAAATATGCAATGGTCTCAGGCCATGGAAGAGCTCAAAAAGAATTTTGAAAATCAAATAAGAGAGGTGGAGGAGAAATTTGGAAGAGAAATGAGAGTGAAGCAATAAAATCATGAAAAGTGAATCAACAGCTTGCTAAAGGACACCCAAAAAAAAATGCTGAAGAAAATAACACCTTTAAAAATAGGCTAACTCAACTGTCAAAGAGGTCCAAAAGGCCAATGAGGAGAAAAAGGCTTTAATGGAAAAGCAGATTCAAAAGCTCACTGAAGAAAATAGTTCTTTAAAAATTAGAATGGAGCAGATGGAAGCTAAAGACTTTATGAGAAACCAAGAAATTACAAAACAAAACCAAAAGAATGAAAAAATAAAAGATAATGTGAAATATCTCATTGGAAAAACAACTGAACTGGAAAATAGATCCAGGAGAGACAATTTAAAAATTATGGGACTACCTGAAAACTGATAAAAAATAGCCTAGACATCATCTTCCATGAAATTATCAAGGAAAACTGTCCTGATATTCTAGAACCAAAGGGCAAAATAAATATTGAAAGAATCCACTGATCACCTCCTGAAAGAGATCTGAAAAGAGAAACTCCTAGGAATATTGTAGTCAAACTCCAGAGTTCAAGGAAAAAATATTGCAAGCAGCTAGAAAGAAACAATTAGTGTTGTGGAAATACAATCAGGATAAAATAAAATCTAGCAGCTTTTACATTAAGGGATCTCAGGGCTTAGAATATGATATTCCAGAAGTCAAAGGAACTAGAATTAAAACCAAGAGTCACCTACCCAGTGAAACTAAGTATAATACTTCAGAGGGAAAAACAATTATTCAATTATGAAATAGAGAACTTTCATGCATTCTTGATGAAAAGATCAGAGCTGAATGGAAAATCTGACTTTCAAACATAAGAATCAAGAGAAGCCTGAAAAGGTCAACAGGAAAGAGAAATCATAAGGGACTTACTAAAGTTGAGCAGTTTACATTCCTACATGGAAAGATAATATTTGTAACTCTTGAAACTTCTCTCAGTATTTGGGTAGTTGGAGGAATTATACACACACACATACACACACACACGCACAGAGGAAGAAAGAGAGAGAGACAGAGGGCATAAGGTGAGTTGAATAGGAAGGGAGGATATCTAAAAAAAATAAAATTAAGCGAAGAGAGAGGAATATATTGGGAGAAGAAAGGGAGAAATGGAATGGGGCAGATTATCTCTCATAAAAGAGGCAATAAAAAGCTTTTTCAATGGAGGAGAAATAGGAGGAAGTTAGAGTGAAAAAGTGCAGCTTACTCTCATCACATTTGGCTTAAGAAGGGACTAACATGCTCACTCAACTTGGTATGAAAAATCTATCTTACAGTACAGAAATGTAGGGAAGAAGGGGATGAGTGGGAGGAGGGATGATAGACAAGAGAGCAAATGGGAGGAGGCAGTAATTAGAAGTAAACACTTTTGGGGAGGGACAAGGTAAAAAGAGAGAATAGAATAAACGGGGGACAGGATAGGATAGATGGAAATACAGTTAATCTTATACAGCATGATTATTATGGAAGTCTTTTGCAAAACTATACATGTATAGCTTATATTGAATTGCTTGCCTTCTCAGTGAGGATGTGTGGGGAGAGAGAAAGAGAGAGAAGTTGGCACTCAAAGTATTAGGAACAAATGTTGAGAATTGTTTTTGCCTGCAACTGGGAAATAAGACATACAGGCAATGGGGTATAGAAATCTATCTTGTGCTACAAGAAAATAGAGAGGATGGGGATAAGAGAAGGGAGGGGTGTGATAGAAAGGAGAGCAGATTGGGGAAAGGGGTAATCAGAATACACTCTGTTCTGGGGTAAGCAGAAGGGAGAGATGGGTAGAAAATTTGGAACTCAAAATCTGTGGAAGTGATTGTTAAAAACTAAAAATAAATTAGTTATAAAAATAAATGAATTATAGTAAGTTGTTTCCTAAAACAATTAATGTTAAAATTATCTTTACATGCAGTTAGAAAAAATAGAATACTATTTAAAACAAAAACAAAAAAAATATTTTACAGGGATAAGTGAGAAAGTAGATTATTTTCAATTAACAATTTATTCCCTGAGCTCAAACAAGAGTTCTAAAGATTGGAGACTAATTTATTTTGTCTTTCTGTCCCCAGCATCAATCATTGAGTCTAGCACTAGAGTCTAGACCTTTAAAAAGTGCTTGCTGTTGCAGAGTATTGGAGCTAATTCCAAAGGAATGCAAGGTAAGCCCCTTGTGGGCAAGGTCTGTTTGATTTTTGTCTTGGTGTCCCCAGCTCCCTGCACAGTGCTCAGCACTTTATTTATTGTCCATGTTTAATAAATCTTTATTAATCCATTAAAGTGCCACAGCCCTTGCTTTAGAACAGCTGCAGAACTAGGGCCAAGGAGTTCCCAAACTTCCCCAAGCTTTCCACATAATTCTTATTCCAGAACACAACTGGGAGTTCTAATTCCCAAAAGACAAAATGGAAACATTCATTTCATGTCCAAAATTTTATAGATGGTATTGGCTTTATATACCACAGATGCTTCCTCCTCTATCATCCTCCTTTTCCTCCCTCCACCCACACCCCCAGCAAATAGAAGTTTCTCTTATAACAAGAACAAAAAAGTTAAGTATCATCCAACAAAGAGACCATAACTAACAAGCATATACAACACTGTTCCTATGGCATCTCCCTTCTCATTTCTCTACCAAGGGAAGAAAAGCATTGGAAACTCTTTAAGTTTGTTTGTTTGTTTGTCTAGTTGGGTTTTTTTTTATCAAATGGGGGAATGTGATTTTTCCCTGCCATAAGAAATAAGAAAAAGACCAGAGTAAGCACAACATTTGCCAATTAAAATAGAACACTCTTAGACCAAAGGCCAAAATTCAGCCCACAATTCTGCTGCAAAGGCAGAATTCTGCTTTCTTCCTCAATTTCAGCAATTTCCGAATGGCTCCCTTCTCCAAATCATTGATCTTTAAAGAGAAAGAAGAGGTCTCCCATATTTCCTTTCTCTGGATAGACAGTTGGAGGGTAGGGTAGGGGTGTGAAATACCCTGTCAGATGGAATTGACATTGTTTTTGCTTAACCGTTTTTCTTTGCTAAGAAGGAGAGGTCTACTGGAAAGGGAGTATGGCACAAAAATTATTAGTAAGACTTTTCAATGGGGACAGGAAACATACCTGCTGAAAAGAAACTATGGTCTATCCCAAACCATAGTTAATCTTAAAAATGAAACCATAATAATCATGAAAATAAACACTTATTCTGATGGACTCACCAAGAAATTTATAATCCTTCATCTTTTTGTTGTTTTGTGGTTGTTCTTCTCTCTTCATTTGAGATATGAAAATCTGAGTCCCAATTCTGGAAGGGAAGAGGGATTCCAACTCACTTGTATTAGAGGAAGCAGATGGATGCTTGTCTATCAGTCTGATGATGCTTCATTATAGCAGAGGGGTGACCCTGGGTTTTCAGAGACTACTTCAGCAAAGCAAAAGTTGGCTCCATCTACCAAACTGTAATGACTTTGAGTATGAGCTGGTGGATGGACTCTATGTTTGTCAGTTGAGCGCCACAAGTTTGTGCCCTTTGGAGAATGAGAATTGGAGAATGGATGCCACATGCAAATAGGAAGTAGGATGTTTAATCAGAAGAGTAGACTCAGGAGGAGCAGGATCACTATCTTCAAATATTTGAAGGGTTGTCCCACCAAAGAAGATTGAGAATTGTTCTACCATAAGGTAGAACTAGGAACAATGAGTAGAAGTTAGAGAAAGGCTGATTCACATGTTTAGTTGTCATGCCAATGCCAGTTCAGCAAAAATGGAATGGGCCAACTTGGAAGGTGTTGGGTTCCATCTCACTGAGGGATCTTCAAGCAAAGACTAGTTTCATTCAACAAACAATGATAAATCATATACTAAAATGCTAGGCCCTGGAAATACAAAGACAAAAACAAAACAGACCCTGCCTTCAAGGGACTGATATTCTAACATAGGAGGTCCCGCCATGCTGAAACTTTTTTAAGGATGTGCCTTACAATGAATTACGTGTCTGTCACCTGAGGATCAGCCCAGTTAGTCAATCAGCAAGCTTTTATTAAGCACATACTACCACAGGAAATTTGAGGGTTTAGTCGCAGGATCCAAAGTGATATTAATATTTCCCTCCAGGAGTTTACATTTTAATGAAGGAGATATCATGTGCACAAAGAAGTATATTCAAGATGCATGCAGAATAGATCCAAGTTTAGCTTACAGAGAAAGGCATTAGCTAAGATCAGAGAAGGGCAACTAGGTGATGTAGTGGATAGAGCACTGGGCATAGAGCTAAGTTCAAATCTGACTTAGCAGAAACTTACTAGCTGGGTGACTGGACAAATCACTTAACCCTATTTGCCTCAGTTTCCTCATCTAAAATAAGTTGGAGAAAGAAAAGGAAAACCACTCCAGTATCTTTGCTAAGAAAATCCCAAATGAGGTCACAAAGAATCACATATGACAATAAGAGGTCCATTAATACATTGGCCACATGAAGAATTTTTCTACCATATGAATTCTCAAAGACCTAGTCTGGGGGAGAAGGTAGCTATATGTAAGAAAACATACTCTTCCATTCCAAAAGCACTTATTAAGCATTTCCTGGCATTGTACTACACACTGGGCTTGCAAAGACAAGGAATTAAGGAGGGAGTTGTGGGGAGGCAAGGAAGGAAGGCAAAGTAAGTAAGCTGGAGAAGTGTCTGAAACTCGTGCAGCTGACCGCTTCTTGGAAGCTCATGTTGTGTGTAGAGGAGGTGGGGGGCGTGTTGGTGGCCTTGGAGTGCCAAATATTCATGGTAATTCCCCTTGTTTGCCAGGAGATCTCCTGCCTCTTTCTTCCCAATGCCTCTTCCCTGGCTCATTTCTTTCAGCCTTAACCCATGGCTCTGTGGATGAGATGTGGATCCAGGAGCACAAAAAATTGTTCCCAGGTAAATAACAGGCATGGATGTGAGCAACCAGGTCTGCTCTTTAAATAAAACAGGAGAGTAAATTTAAAATCTAAGACTTATGGAAGTGATTATAGAACAATAAAACAAATAAATTATTTTTTTTAAAAAAGAGCAAGTTTCAACTTAAATGTACTGTCATTGAGCTTGAGAGGCTGAATGAAAGTAGATAGAGATTCAGTCTTGAAGGCAGGAGACCTGGATTGAAGTTCTGACACACACTGACTGTGTGACCCTGAGCCCACCCCTCAGAGACCCAGGAAATTTTCTAAGACAATAAATAACAGAACAGCTTGTGATCTGCATTGAAAGTGGGAGTTCCCTCATCTGAGAGTTCCTTACACTCGTGAAATCACAAGTAAGAAGTAAAAAACATAATTATTTTGTACACGAGTACATGCCATCTCCCAAATATAAGCTCCCTGAAGTCAGGGACTGTTTCATTTCACTCTTTGTAGCCCTAGCTCTTAATGTTTAATAAATGCTGTTAACTGATTGCACAGGATGAAGAAGCACGCCTATTAATGAAATTGTAAGAAAATTGGAAGTACAAGGAGTCTTAGAGGTTATCTATTCTTATTTGACAGTAAGAGAAGCTGGTACCCAGGAGGTTTGGTAGTTTGCTACAGACAGACGGGTAGGAAGTGTCAAGAGTGCAGCTGGAAGCCAGGAATCAGCCAATCCCCAGGCTTGCTTATGCCCAAGGCAAAAAGTGGTCAATGGAAAACCCACCTGAGGTAGGGAGCTTTTGCCAAATCATTAGGAAGCAGTTTTTCCTTGAATCTTTGGAGTGGGAAAAGCTAAGAGGGTGGGACTGGATTAGCATCACTGTGGTGATGATGGTGGATGGTCTTTCTCTTCCTACAATGTAGAGAAATCTGCTCCTGGGAGCCTTGCCACGAAGGCTAAGGAGCATATGGAGGCACCACATGCTGCAACTTGAGCCTCCCAGATCCTAAATGAATCACATCAGGAAAAAGATTGCAGAACACCAGAATTCTGATGGCAAATATAAAGGCACTATGCCTCCAAGCTGCTAATCCTTAAGCAATTAAAACCTAAATATGAAGTCAGGCCCACGGAGATAAAGCATTGGAGATGGAGTAGAGGTTTGGGAAGATTTAAATATTAAAACGAGGCAATAAAGAGGAGACTCAAGGTTTTTTGAGTAGCAGAGTGACACAGGAAGACTTGTGTCTAGGAGCATCAGGGCAACTGTGTGAAGGATGGGTGAGAATAGGGGGACCAAATATAAGTAGACTGTAATATTCCAGGCATAGGAAAGACCTTGATAAGTTGTAGAATATCGAGATACGTTCAAACATCATGGTTATGAACGGCAGTTTCATGAGGCTCAAAAGGGATATTAGCTGTAAAACATTTTGCAAAATTACAACTCAATTCAAATGCCTGTCATTATTATCACTGTCACTGCCATTATTAATTAACCTATATAATATTTTTAAAAGTTTGAGAGACATAATTTCTGGGTAATTTAGTCATTTTATTAATAATGTCAGCATTTTAATAAAAGAATGGTCATTTGGCTATCTATCTCTTAGACCAAAGACCATCATAGTGGCAGGCTCATGGCTAAAATATATCCATTGGAAGAGATGTGTTCCTGAGAGTGGCAATCAACTCTTATTGGCTAAAAATTCATGAGAGAATGAATATTGCAATGAGAAACTGGATCTGAACTTTGATCAGGTCATCCACTTCTAAGTTATACCCAATCTTGGTCAATCTATTCAAAGAATTTATTTCCACCCAAACCTGAGTAGAGCACGATGTCTCCCCCACAAAGGTGGGGTCTAGTTAGAAGAGGTCAGCTCAGCCTTCAGAGACTGAGATCTTGAAATGCGAATAAAAGAAAAAGGGGGAAATGAATCTCTCCAAATGATTCATTATGTCTTTCACCTCCAGTTGCCAGATCTTCCAGTCTGAGGATGACTTCATTCCCCAAGTCTTGTACTACCCTTCTGCTGACCTTCAGCAATACTCAAAGAATAAAACACATACTACTTATATGTGCTGGCAAACATTTAACCACCAGGCTCCCGGAGGGAAGTGCATGCACAAAGGTTTTAAGGTTAAAAATCTGTATTATTGACACTTTCTTAAATCTACAAAATCTATCAAACAACAAATGATTTGTAGTGATTAACCTTTCTAAAGTGTAGATGCTTACGGCGAACATTTAATAATCATCGACTCTTGTTAGCTAAAAGGTAGAGCAAAGCCCTGGTGAGATCCTTGAATTCATGTCAGAAAAGGACTGATTGAGGCAATTGAGAAGGGTTAGCCTGGAGAAGAACAGAACTTGGAGAGGAGGAGAGGATATAATAGATGTCTTTAAGTGTCAAGAAGGATTGGTCTTATTCTGCTTGGTCAAAGAGTTAAAGAACCAAGAATTATGGAAAGTTGCAAAGAAGCCCATTTAGACTTCATATCAGAAAGAATTTCCCAACAATCAAAGCTTGGCAAAAACTGAATGGGCTGCAGGTAATAGCAGATGTCCCTCTCCTCCTAACCTCCAAACCAGGAGGTCTTCAGAAAAACTAGGATGGCCCCTTGTTGGTTATAGTGTGGAAAGGATTTTGCTCAGTGGTCTCTTAGATCCTAATCCTAAAACTGTGTGATTCTGCATTGAGGATCATAGATTTAGAACTAGGACATTAGAAACCAGTTAGTCTAGGGGCTCTTAACCTTTTAGTGTGTCCTGGACCTCTCTGCCAATCTTGTGAGGAGCCCTGGGAACCTCATCTCACAATGCTGCTTTAAATGCATAAAATAAAACTCAGAGGATTACAAAGGAAACCAATTGTACTGAAATGGAATTATCAAAATATTTTAAAAAGAAATTCCTGGATTCAGGATAAGAACCCAACCCTTCATTTTAAAGACAAGAAGAGGGTGGTTTGCCTAGGATCACATCACAGGCAGGATTTGAATCCAAGCTCTGTGACTCCAAAGCCAGGGCTCTTTCACCATGGTAGGCTGATCTAAAGCTAGAAAGTAACTCTGAGATCATCTAATCCATTCCCTTCATACTATGGATGAGGAAACTGAATGGAAAGGACCAATGGTCCATTTTAGAAGTAATGACCAATTCAAACTCTTACAAGCCAGGTGTTGAAAGTCAGGAATTAATAGATATAACTAAAAAGAATATAGGAAAATAGGATCACAGGTCTAGAGCTAGAAAGGATCTTGGAGGGTATCTAAGCTAACTCCCTCAATTCACAGATAAGGCAACTGGAGATACAGAGACAGATAGGTGGCTCCATGAATAAAGAGTCCGATTCAGAGCCAGGAAGACTTGAGTTCAAATTTGCCTCAGCCATTTACTAACTCTATGACCCTAGATTAGTCACTTCACCTGTTTACTCAATTTATTTAACTTTAAAATGGAGATAATAACAGCATCTACCTACATGGTTGCTGTGAAGAATAAATTAAGATAATATTTGTAAAGGGTTTAGCACAGTGCCTACACATAATAGGTGCTATATAAATGCTAACTATTAGTAGTGGTACAGAGAAATATAGTTATTTAGGATCATAAATTTAAAAGAGACCTTGAAGCCATCTAATCCAACCCCCTCATTTTAGACTGGGAAACTGAGGCCAAGAGAGGTGTTGTGACTTGAACAAGGTCACACAGGTGAGTAAATTGCAGAGCCAATATTAAAACTCTGACTCCACCAGCCACTGCTTTTTATACTATATGATACCAATATCTATATAGTGGGGAGACCTTAGAAACCCTCAAATCCAACTCTTTTATTTTACAGATGGGGAAAATGGAGGCCTAGAAAAGTTAGGCAACTTGCCTGAGATCACACAAGTAGAAAGTAGCAGGATCTGAATCTATGTCTTCTGATTGCCAATCTAGCATTCATCCTCCCGTATCACTTGCTGCACATGACACAGCTTAAGAGCTTGGACTGAATTTTTCATCTGAAGAATCAGAGATAATATGGGGAAACCCAAAGCATCTTTCTCAGGTGTGATTTAGGAGATAGAAAAAAACACTTGAGAAGAAAGAGTGGGAGAGAAAAGTCTGTATTTCAGGGAAGCTCGTGACTATATAAAGCTGATCAGCCTTGCTAACGAGCAACTGAAAAATCCATGTTCTTTTTTTCTGTCTTAGCATCATGGTATCCTGGACATCCTCAGTCATCTCAGCAAAACATAATTATCTGTTTCAAGGAGAAACACAACAGAGGATCTAGGAAAATAAAATGTCATTAATTCCATTAGCTACAGCTTACCTCCCACACAACTGAAATACGCACACACACACGCACACATGCATACACATTATTTTTAGCAACCCAACTCCCTCTTTTTGTCCTTTTATGTCTTTCCAGTAAAAAAAAATCTGATTTTTAGGAGGAAAAAATAATCCCACCACTTTCTGGCTGGCCATCCCCATACAATGCTGCCTCCATTGTGGCACTGCTCCTCATCTCTACCTCCATGGAATCTTGGACTCTGCCTCTGGGACTCCAGGCATCCCTACCAAGAAATGCCCAGAACTCAGCCTCCAAGCCACTGTCAGTCCATCTCTATATCACACTCTCTCACCTTTCCCCTCTCAATTCTTGTTCTTGTTCAGTTGTTTTAGTCATGTTCAACTCTTCAGGACCCCATTTGGTGTTTTCCTGACAAAGATACCGGAGTGGTTTGCCATTTCCTTCTCCAGTTCCTCTTCCAGATGAGGAAATTGAGGCAAGCAGGGTTATGTTAAGTGACTTGCCCAGGGTGATCCAGCTAGGAAATGTCTGAGACCAGATTTGAACTCAGGAAGATGAGTCTTCCTCACACCAGGCCCAGTGCTCCGTGCACTATGGCACCACTTAGCCATCCATATAAATACTAGCTATTAATTACTTAAGAACACAAACCCAAAATGGAATAATAGGAGATAGTGAGTTCCTTCTCATTAGGGTTTTCAAGCAGAGGTTGATTGGCCCTTGTCAGGGAGGTTGCAGAGTACGTTGTCCAGTTTGGGACTGAACTAAACAGCTACTGGGATCCCTTTTGTTCTTAGGCAGCTAGGTGAACAGCACGTGGGGCCTGAAATCAGAAAAGCTTCCTCGCTATGTAACCTTGGGCAAGTCACTTCATCTCTGTCTGACTCAGTTTCTTCAACTATAAAGTGCTTACCTCCCAGGGTTGTTCTGAGGATCAAATGAGCGAATGTTTGTAAAGCACTTAGCACAGAGCCTGGCACATAGTAAGTACTATGTAAATACTTATCTTTTTTTATTTTTTAAGTTTTTATTACTGCTGCTTTTATTACCACTATTAGATTCAGGAATGCTATGGTTCCCATGAAAATTTGTGGGTATCAGCCACTGCAATCATAATAACAACATTTATATAGTCCTTTAAGGTTTGCAAAGAGTTTTTAAATATAATATCTTATTTTCTCCAATTACGTGTTGAAACAATTTTTTTTAACATTTTAAAAAAGTTTTGAGTTCCAAATTCTATCCCTTCAAGCAATTTGATATAGCTTAGAGATGTTTTGCAAAGAGTTTTACAAATATTTCACATACTAAAACCTAAGGCTTGCTCTTAATTAGGACCACAGCAATGGTTCAAAAACAAATCAGTGTTAAAAGAATTCAATCAGATGGGTTCCCTCCCCCCTCCAAAACGACTTTCATGATCTAATGTGCCCATTAGAACCTCCAGGCTCACACCTTAAGTCCTATCAGAAATTTAAGAAGGAATTTAGAATTGATTTCCAGAAGTGGTTTTTTTTGTGTGTCATGTACTCTTTGTTTTCTAGGCTAATGAGCATTTTCATCTCTTTATAGAAAGTGAATGTTTCAAAGAAACAACTCCATCAGGCTTAATTTGCTAAGCAGGGGAAATCTATCCCAGCCTAATGAGCAAATGAAAATTCCTGGTCACATCACCAATGGGATTGACATCAGCTGTTCTCAGCATAGTAGAGTCCTGTTAGGGGAGGGAAATTAGGTCTGGTAGAAGTTGGACGTCCACCTTCCTCCCCAAAGCCATCCAAAATAGATCACTGGAGTGCCAGGCTCAAGTTCAGCATCCTCTGCTAAGTGACAGCATTGTTCATGGTTCTTAATTAGCGATCATCTCCTCTAGACACTCAATGAGGGATTCTGAGATGAGCTGAGCTAAAAAAGACAGTGAGAGCTTTTGCTTCTCCTCCAAGGAGAGTAACCCAGGCCTGCTCTGCATAGAGCTCCCTTCATCTTAGTAGTCTTTGTTCAGGATGCAGAGCCAATTTGAAAAACACTGAAGGGTGCTCAGGCATCCCATCACACCCATCAAATCAATAAAGATATGAAGACTCATTGCTGGAGGGCCAGTGGGAAGACGGGCATAACACTTTACTGTTAGTGGAGCTGTGAAGTCGTTCAACTGTTCTAGAGAAAATATCTGGAAATATGCAAGAAAAGTTATTTAAAGCTATTAAATTATTAATGTTAAAAGTTAATTATTATCTTGATCCTACTGCTAGAAATGATAGCCCTAAGAAGTTAGAGACAACCAGCAAATTCCCCAATGTACAAAAATGTTCATGGCAGAATCTGTGATAACAAAAAAAAAGGAAACAAATCTATTCCTGTCCATTGAAAAATGGCAGAACTGTTGCATAGATGTTAGAATAGCAGATAAGAATAATTCATAAAAATGAAAGACTTTATGAAGTGATTCAAAATGAAGAAAATAAAGCAATAATCCAGTGGAAAGGCTCTGCACTGAGAAGTTGGTTAGTAATTTTTAGTTGTGTCCAATCTTTGTGACCTCTTTTGGGGTTTTCTTGGCAAGGATACTGGACCACTTTACCATTTCCTTCTCTAGCTCTTTGTACTGATGAGGAAATTCAGGCAAACAGGGTTATATGACTTGTCTAGGGTCACACAACTAGTAACTTTCTGAAGCTGGATTTGAGCTCAGGTCCTCCTGACTCCAAGAATGATAATCTAGACACTGGACCAAATCCTACATTGGACCCTTGCTATCACTTGACTATGACAGGCCTCAGTTTCTTTGTTTATAAAATGAGGGGATTGAACGAAATGGCTTCTGAGGTCTCATCTGGGTCTGGTTCTTGGATTAAAAGCTGAAAGAATAACATATACAATGACTACAAAAATATACCTAGAAAGGCAAGATAGAGCAACAAAAATCAGGTTAAATAAAGTAAATCAATCAAGAAGTACTTGTTAAGTGCCTGCTGTATTCCGAGCATTGTGCTAAATGCTGGTGACCCAAAGAAAAATCTGAGAATAATTCCTTCCCTCAAGCAGCTTACATCTAATAGGGTAGGTAAGTAGGTGGTGACATGGATAGAGCATGGGGCCTGGAGTCAGGAAGATGTGAGTTCAAATCCAACTTCAGGCACTTACTAGCTGTGTGACACTGGGCAAGTCACTTACACCTGTTTGCCTCAGTTTCCTCACCTGTAAAATGATCTGGAGAAGGAAATGGCAAACCACACGTGTGCCTTTGCTAACAGGGTCACAAAAGGTGGGCATGATTGAAAAACAAACAACATACAACATGCAAAAAAATAAGATGTAAGATATGATACAACATGCACATAGAAGATATCATTATGTTAATGTAAGATCATCTCAAGCACTAGAAGTGGGGGAGACTGGGAAAGGCCCTCTACAGAACATGGGATTTGAATTAAGCCTTGAAGGAAGCCAGGAGACAAGAGGTAAGGAAAGTGAACATTCCAGGCATGGACTATATAGCCAGCGCAGTCATAAAGCTGGAAGAAGGGGTGCGACATTTTTGTACAAAAGGACCTTTGCTTATTGTCTTTAACTTGTCATTGTTATATTTCTGGTAGCAGGATCCCTGAATCAAAAGAAATGAATAATTAACTTTTCCTGCCTTCTTCCAAATGTTTTTCTTGAACAGTTAAACAGTAAAAAATAAAATAAAAGAAAGCAAACAGTTTGGCCCAACCATAGAGTTTGGAGAGAAGAGTTGTATTAAAAAATTAGAAAACTGAGGCCAGGGTGTGAAGAGCTCTGAGTTCTAGTTGGGTTTCTATTTGATTCCAGAGGTAAGGGGGAATCACACACCCCCATTCTCTAGACAAAAATACTGAGTCATTGAATGGTTAAATAACAAGCCCAGGAATTGAATCCAAGTCCTCTGTCTCTAAGTCCAAAGTTCTTTCCAATAAGCCATATTTTCTCCAATACCTTCTCTACTATGTGCATGTGCACATATGTCTGTGTGTTTATGTATGTGGATGCATGTGTATATAGGGGGATGGAAAATCAAAGTTGCTTTGTCTAGCAATATGGTTTAAAAGGGAAAGCTAGCTGATACAGTGGATAGCAGGTAGGGTCTGGGATTACAGAGATCCCAGTTCGTATTTGACTCCAGATACTTAGTAGATGTGTGACCACTGAAACAAAGGTTCATCTTTCTAATGACAATATTCTCCTGACAATACTGTACAGCGATGAGCCATGGAATACCACTCTAAGATTTAGCTCCATATCTGGTACATAGCAGGCACTTTAAAAAGTGCTTACTCCCTCATGATGAAGAGGTGTGTGAAGGGTGTGAAGGGGTTAGGACACATAAGCAGGTATAGGTACGGGAGAAGCAGCATGAGGGGTGTCAGAGAGTTTGGGGGCTAGTCACATACGGACAGCAAGGGGGACCTCCAGATGATGGATAGCCTGGACTCTCTGTGGGCATTCATGTTATGTCAAAAGATGTAGGGATGGGCAGGTAGGTGGCGTGGTGAAGAGAGCACCAGCCCTGGAGTCAAGAGGATCCGAGTTCAAATCCAGCCTCAGATACTTGACATTTACTAGCTTTGTGACCTAGGGCAAGTCATTTAACCCTGATTATCTCACCTCACCCCTCCAAAAAAAGATGTAGGGTGAGCTCCTGGCATGCTGAGTGCCAGGATTGGGGAGAATTATGAACAAAAGTTGCATAAGATGAGAAGACATACATAGATTGCAGTTGGCACTATGGACACTCAGGACTGCCTGAATTCATGAACTCTGAGATCTACTGGAACATCAAAGTGAGCAAAGGGAATTCTACAAGGAGGTTATATGACTGGCCCAGTGTCACACAGCTAGTAGATGATGGAAGTAAAATCCACACCCAATTCCTATTGACTCCAAATCTTGGGCTCTCCCCAGTTTACCCAGGTGCCTCATGGGTACAGGCGACAACACATCTGCAAGAAGAGACTATCCCTTTTTTCCCCCTCCACCCTGAGATTCAAAGACTCTTATACACATTCTGCTATCTCAGCACAGCATCCTCACAGCACTGAGCAATTGGCTGGTGGACAAAAGTGGTAGGTCATCACGGGGGCATGAGCATGGCATCTGCTCTGGTCTGAAGTACTTGGAGTACCACCAGTATGTTCCTTATTCTGATAATCCAAGCTCAAGCTCAGGGATTCATTTTTTTCCACTGGTGTAGAAGCATGGGGTGAACGTGTTCCTGTTAGCACACAGTTGAAATTGGTGTTAATGTGTTTGGACAGGACTTCATGATCTGAGTCTCTGGCCATGGCAGGACTCAGAAGAAGAGTAAAAGTAGGTAATAATGCAAAGATTGTTTGATGAAGCCTCTTGCAGAAAGGACAAGTGCAGATGTGCAAAAGCAGAGACTTTCTATATAACTGCCCCCCTCCCAGAAAAACCCTCCACTCTTAAATCCTGGAGTCAGGCTGGTCCCTGGTACCAGGCACTGGCTCTGGTCTCTGTCTGGGGACATGGCTTGTTGTGGCCATTGTTTGACCTTCATTCAAAGAGGACCATGGTGTCAAAAAAGAGATACTATGACTTGTAAGTGAATTGCATTAAGTGAGGGAGGACTGTGCAAAGTCACCAGCCTGACTTTCTCCTCTAGAGCATCCATGGGGTGGCTAGAACCCTAGAGACAATATAGTATAATGCATAGGCAGGAGGGCTCAGGCTCAGAGAGTCATGGGTTCCACTCCCACCACAGATATTTATTAGCTATATGAGAGTGGGCAAGTCATTTAAACTTTGGAAGCCTCAGTTTCTTCATCTGCATAATGTGGTTAACAATAATAATGATGATAAGAATCCTTACATTGTTATGAAGATTTCATGAGATAATTGGTTTGAACAGTACTTTTTTAAACCTATACCAAGTGGTAGTATGTTAAGAATGCAAGACTTAGAGTCAGAAAGACCTGAGTACAAATTCAGCCTCAGACACTTACTAGCTGTGTGACCCTGGGCAAGACACTTAATCCTGTTTGCCTCAGTTTCCTCATCTGTAAAAATGAGCTGGAGAAGGAAATGGCAAACCACTCCAGTATCTCTGCCAAGAAAACCCCCAAAGGGTTCATGAACAGTCAGACATGATGAAAATAATTCAATAAAAACAACAAATTAAACTATTATTATTATTATTTTTAACCTGGTTCTGCAACTTACAACTTGTATGACTAAGTTCAACCTCCCTGAGATTCTATTTCTTTTGCAAAACTAAGAGAAGAGGAGGCTGATATAGATGCTTTCCAAGACCTCTGGTACAATCAGGAAAGGTTTCCTGCAGGAGGTGGAGAGCTGAGCCTTGAATGAAGTCAGAATTCCAAAAGGGAGAGGCAAAGACTGTGAAATATGGTGAAAGAAGCAACTTCCCAGGGTGAACCATGAGCCTCTTTTTAAAATCACCATAGTTGGCAGCCTGTGATTGTTTCCCTTCTAGCTACAAAAAAAAGGCAACATTCACCAAGTATGCTAACACTTTAGGACATTTTTTTTAAAAGCCAGGAACTGCTGCTCTGAGATCTCTGACACCTCCACTTATCACAATTTATGCTCATGAGAACATTCATTTCACTCTCATGGTGTTTGCATGGTTCCTCCAAGAAAGAACTTCAGACACATTAGAGGCTCTGGGCCCTGTGAGAAGATTTTGTGGTGAGTGAAGAAGGTGGTAGAAAGTTCCCTAAAGCAGGAAAAAAGGAGTTTGAGAAAAAACTAGGCTTATTCCATGGTAAAGCTCCCAAGACCAGAGGTATAACTAAAGTGCGACAGATGGGCCTTTGTCCCAAGGCACTGGTGGTAGAAGGGCGGCTCTTTTCAGGGTCACCACTGTCTCTGTGCCTCGCCTTAAGCACAGCCACAGTTTCAGGTCAAACATGGGACAATTAGGCAGAGATGGCAGGTATTCATTCCATGTACCTATAGTCAGACTCTTGCTACCCAGCTCAGCCCACTTCTTCTCAGCTGATTTTTGCATCAGGCAAAATTATTCCTTGTTATCATTCTGGCTAAAGAGATAGGAACAGTTAGTAGCAAGAGCACTGGGTTTGGAGTTGGAGATCCAAGTTTGAATTCTGGCTCTGACACATAGTATTCATGTGTCTTTGGACAAGTCACTGACCTTGGCTGGACCTCCGTTCATCTGCAAAATGAGTGGATTACACTAGATAACCTTTAAGCTCCCTTTTAGCTTGAAATCTATGGCCCTATTGCCTGCTTCTTGCTTAAATGGAAAAAAAGACAAGGGTTATTTTTTATTTAAATTTATTTATTTATTTTTAGAAGAAGAGGAAGTTTAATAAGAAAGAGATTGGAAAGTAGTCAGCACGTGGGAGAAGTGTATCTGACAGTAATGGGAACAAGTGAGCACACTGTCCTCATTAGCTCTTTAAAGGGAGCCAGGAAGACGGAGCCTTGACTTTCTCTACCCTAATTGTCCCTGGACTTGGTGCTCAGAGAGAAAACTTGGCCTTAGATCAGGGGTTCCTAACTTTCTTGTGGTATGGACTCATTGGGCAGTCTGATTGTGCCTACGGGTCCCCTTCCTATTCAAAATAAGATTTTTAAATGAACAAAATATATAGGATTGCAAGGGAAACCAATTAGAGTAAATATAATTCTCAAAATATTTTTAAATGAGTTAAGAAGCCCTGCCCTAGATTGCAGAATTCAGGAAATCTTTCTGAACCCTGCTGAGAAAGGACCTTTAGTTCCCCAAATGTGTGTTTGTCCTTTGTTGCCGAAGAAGATCATGCCATTAGAGAAATAATGACATAACTTGCACTTGACTTTTGATTTTTCGTGTGAGGGACGGCTGTGCAGGTCATCAGCCTCACTTCTTCTCCAGAGCTATCTGAATCCAGAGACCTGATATTCCTCAGGATGATTGGAGATGACCCAGGATGAGGCAATTGGGGTTAAGTGACTTGCCCAAGGTCACACAGCTAGTAAGTGTCAAGTGTCTGAGGTGAGATTTAAACTCAAGTCCTCCTGACTCCTGCACTGGTGCTCCATCCACTGCACCACCTAGCTGCCCCAGTTCCCCAAATAGTTATAAAGGGGCAACCCAGACTCAGGCAATGAATCTATTTGCTCCTGGCATGGGTTCCTTGTGTTAAGGGTTCAGAGCCCTCATAAGCAAACAGAAGACCAGAGAGGCTGAATGACTTGTTCAGGGTCACAAAGATTAGGTAGTACAGCTGGGATTCAAACTCGGGTGCTCTGACTTGAAATCCAGTGGTCTTTCCACTGTACCATTCTGTCCTCACCAAAGGTCTAAAGAGCTTTGTCTTGAGAAGGAGAACAATATCTGGGATCTGATGAGTTATTTGCTTGTTTTTAATACTGACCCTGGAAATGTACCCAGAGCCATCTTCAATATAAACTGAAATGGAGGAAAGAGGAACATTTCATTCTTGGAAATAGCTGAGGCTTGAAGTTATTTCTAAGCAGTACAGGCTGGCATGGCCTGCTCACTAGCCTGCTCACAGGCTAGGGTACAGTGTTGGGCACACAAGCACCCTGAAAAATCCTAGTAACTTCAAGAATGTTGGTAGCATCTGTTGGGTGGGAGAAAGCTGCAAAGTTTCAGTTCCCAGAGCTTGGGGACAGACCCAAGTTGGGAGATGATCCAAGAAGAATCCCTTGGTTAGAATAAAACAGGCCCCATGAAAAGCCCTTGCTGAGAAGATAACTATCTGTTCAGACCACCCCCACCCCTCCTGCTGCACCCTTCACACCTCACTAGCTGACCCAGGCCTATGCTGCCATGGGCTGTGGTTTCCTGGAAAATGCCCATCCAAGTCACCTCAGCAGTCAGCACTGGTGCCAGCATCCCTTTGTACAAGGGAGACACTGAAAAGTGACTCTACATTTCCTCCAGGGTAACCCTGAATCATAGGGGGAAAAGGCAACCAGAGTCTTTCCCTTGGGGGAGTCAGCTGCTGACGTGTTCTGGTACCTCTCATTCATACTAATTCAGCCAAAGCCCAACTTTTATGCCCAAGCTAAATATACTAGTGACCAACACCTTCTCATCTCTCTCCTCAGTGAGAAACTAGAAATGAGGGGATATTGATCATATTTAAAGAGTTTAGCTCTCCAGCTTTGTCAACTACATCTGCAATATTGGGGGACATGCCAAGAATGTATTCTAGGCAGAACTGAACAAACAAGCCGTTTTTGCTACTGGTCCAAGTCATGGACAGTTGGGGGTAGAATGAATTACATGGGATACAGAAGAAGGGAGGGAGCTCTCCATAGGACAACAAAGATTGTATATACATATCCAATGTGCACCATCTGCTAAGAGCACCCAATGATGAATTAGATTTAAATGAAAATGTTATGCTGGAGAGAGAAATGTCACTTTCTGTACCTATCTTATAAGTTCTCTTCAAAAACTGTTCTTTCATTAAAGTCATCCCCCTCAGAAACAGGTGTTACCAACTTGAGAGAGACAGACAGACAGACACAGAAGACAGAGAAAGAGGCAGAGAGAGACAACAAACAGGCAGAAAGAGGCAGTAGCATTGACCCTGGAGTTAGAGGACCTAGATTGAAATCTACTTCTATATCCATAGGACCTTGGACAGCTGCCTAACCAGCCTGGACTTCAGTTCTCATCTGAAAAAGAGGTCAACAGTCTTTGAGTGTCCTTCCAACTGTATTTCATCATATCCATAAGGGGTGATTTCACCCATGTGGGAACTTCCTCCACCAGCTCAGAAAGCAATCTATCTACAGAAATAATGAGGGAGTTGCTAGAGGCTCAGAGATGTCAAACAATTTTCCTATGACAGCTAAGCGGTGCGGTGGATAGAGCTCTGGGTCTGGAGTTGGAAAGACCTGAGATCACATCTAGCCTCTCACACTTACTAGTTGTGTGACCCTGGGCAAATCACTTCTGTCTGCCTCAGTTTCCTCAATTGTAAAATAGGAATCATAATGGCATTTCCTTTCCAGTGCTATTCTGAGGTTTGAGTGAGATAATTATTATTACTGAGCACGGTACCTGACACATCTTGCTGTTCAGTCATTTCTCAGTCATGTTTGCCTCTTCATTACTCTATTTGAGGTTTTCTTGGCAAACATGCTTAAGTGTTTCACCATTTCTTCTCCAGCTCATTTTCACAGATGAGGAAACCAGGGCCAACAGGGTTAAATGACTCGCCCAGGGGTCACACAGCTAATAAGTGTCTGAGGTTGAATTTGAACTCAGATGAATCTTCCTGACTCCAAGGCCATCATTCTATCCACTGTGCCACCTAGCTGCTGATATACAGTAGGTGCTTAATAAATGCTCCTTTCCTTCCTTCCATGGTCATGCAGCTTTTAAGTATCAGAAATGTGATATCAATCTCAAATAGAAATGGATTCCTGCTGACTTAGAAAATCACAAATTGACACCATTTCCCAATTACATTTTAAACTGATGCCTGAAGCCTGCTTAAGTTTTACAATGTGAGTGGGGACCCTTGGGACCGAGAGTTTGATCCCTCTGCCCTACATTCGCTGTTTTTGTGCCTTTTTGTATCCCCAGCACTTAGTATGGCACATGGTATTTAGAGGAAATGCTTTAATAAAGGCTTGTTGACTTGGCAGTGACTACAAGAAGAGACTACTGTAAGAATATTAGGGACAAGATGTAAAATCTACCATCTACAAAAATCAAGATTGTTTCCCTTCCACTCAGATAGAAACCTTTCAGACAAAATCCTATCAGGAAATGGTCTATAGACCCAAAGGTTCCCCTGGGCATGGGAAGGTTCATGCTCAGCACCTCTTTCGACATCCAGTTAAAGTACCCATTCCTGGAGTTAAAAGCAACACCAGCTAGGCGATAAAAATGATTCATTCTCCAAGCACCTCTGGGTTTCCTCAGCTCAGTAAGGAGAATTCCAAAGAAGCCAAAAGCAGGGAGCAGAAGGGAGCTTACCTCCTCTATGATTTATTCCTCAGCTCCTGGGAGGATGGGAGAGGGGAGATCGGAGCTTACAGACTGGAGAGCATCGGGGGAAATTAATTCCTTCTCTGCTAAGCTGCAAAGAGCAGAAAGTCTCAGCAGAAACTGGATGTGTTCAGTCCCCCCCAGCCCCAGCCCCTGACTCACCAGGATCTGGAAAACGTGCTTTCCATGATTACTAAGAGAGACTGCCAAATGCTGCTGCACCCAGGGCCTCCCTAAAGCCAGTTTAAGAGCTGTTCTTTAGATTGCAGCCAGCCTGTTCTGCTCAGCAGGGTGCAGAGGCTGAGCCATTGGTGTGGGGTGTGGGATGGCTAAGAGGCCTTGCCTGGTTTTAGCTGGCCCTGACCCTAGCACTCCACCCCTTCCTCAACGCCCCAACCATGTCTGGCTTCAGCACTTCTCCTTGCCACCTGACTTGGACCTGCTTCCCTAGCCCCAAATGTTCCCTGAGCCCAGCTGAGTCTCCATCCCACCTAACCAGCCTATGTCTCCAAATGCTACCTGTATCCTGACCTACCCCGGGTTATGCCCTTAATCCTGCCTGACTATAGATTCTCTCCCCCAAGCTCCCAGACTTTGGCTAGCTGAAGGAGCCTAAAAGAACAGGAAAATTGTGCCTGGAGGATTTTTAACCTAGAAAAATAATTCCTCATCTCTCCCTTGCTCTCACCACCATGCCCTTAACCCTGGGAGACTTAACCAGATCAACTGCCACCCTTCTGGTTTCAGTTAACTGCTCTTTCCCCTTGGCATGACATATCTTTCCTCCAGCTTTCCTCACCTTCATTGCCTGACCTGTCTCCATCCCCAAACTCCTAACCCTACCTGACTTCAGCTGTTGTCTCCACCTCCAACCTGCATCAGCAATGCAGCCACACCACCCTCCAACCATCTCCAAACTCCACCTGGCTTCCTCTTGTCCATAAAGCTTTTCTCTTTGATATGATTATAAACTCCTCAGAAGCAATTCTCTTCCTTTCCTCCTTAAGTCTCCCCCAAGGAACCTAGCATGGTGCTAGCCATCCAGTAAATGCCCCATCACTACTTGCTGCCTTATTTCTTCAGGTTTCCAGAATCCTCTCTCCCCCTTCTTTCTTATTCTCTCCCCCTTTGATTTCCCATTTTACTCATGGTGAATGTATAGACATTGTCTCCTAGTAGTACTGGGAGTCGGCAATGGAAATTTCGCCACCTCCACACTCATAATTTATTAATAGTATCATTTTGATTCTTCATCCTGCCTCACATTTGTATAGGGCTTTGATTTTCAAAATGTTTTGCATTGATTATCTCATTTTATCCTCAACATCCCCATGAGGTTGGCAGGGTAGGTATTATTTGCATACCACAGAAGCTCAATAAAGACCGATGGTTTGATTTTAACTTCTCCATTTTATAGATGAGGAAGAGAAGTCCCTGGCCTCAGTTTCCTCATCTGTAAAATCAGGAGGTTGGCCTAAATAGCCTCTAAGGTCCCTTGAAACTCTACAACCATGATCCCAAGAGCCTGTGCAAAAGTAGGATGGTTTGCCCAGAGATTTTTTGGCAAGTTAATGGAAATTCAGAAGCACAGCTAGGAATTCTGCTACCTGAGTGGGGCTAGCAAGGATGGATGGAAGCGGGAAAGAGGAGATAGTCTATGCTGGTCTGGCCTAGACACTCAGGGAAAAAGGGGTCCATTACTCTGAAAGTCCAGACCCTCTAGCATGCCTGACAACCACAAACCTCATAATTTATGGGAGTAGGTGAAGGGAAAAAAGGCTTTCAGTCACTAGGAAAGGGCTGGGAAGGACCCTTGGTAGTGGCAATCCCCAGCATGGTATCAACAGGCCCAAGGACGAGAAAGAGGAGAAATCACACCCCTGGATATTGGCACTCTGGGACCTGCTTGCCTGACTTTATAACTCCCAACTAGGGAGAACATTCCATTCTCAGCCGCCAAAATGGTTTTCTGAAAGCATATATCATTCCCAGACTCAATAAACTCCAATGGCTCCCTATTGCCTCTTAGATCACAGATTACCTCTTTTGTTTGGCTTTTAAAGGCCTTAATAACCTGGCTCCAACCTATCTTCCCAGCCTTATTATACTGTACATTACTCCCCTCCATACATCCCATAGTCCAATCAAATGGGTCTCCTTACTGCTGTTCACATGTAATACTTCACCTCCTATGGCCATGTGCATTGGCTGTCTCTCACTCCCGAAATGCACTCAGTCTTCACCTTGACTTATTAGATAGAAAACAGGTCAGACACCACTATCTAGATGAACCTTTTCCTGATTCCTTTCCACCTCCCTCCCAGCATCTAGCACTTTCCTACCCAAACAACCCTGAAGTTATTTACTGGGGGATCCATTTTGTTTATGCTTGTCTGTGATACTTAATGTGTGTGCCTGGACAAGTCGATTAACTGCTGTGTGCCTCAGTTTTCTCAATAATGTAAAATAGGGCTAATTAATAACACCTATTTCCAAGGGCTGTTGTGAGTATTAAAGAAGATGGTATGTGTAAAATGTGTAGCACAGTGCCTGGCACCTAGTAGGTGCTTGTTTCCTTCCTGGATACCAGCCCATGGCTCTTTTCACTAGAAAAGCATATCAGATAGAGCTCCTTTTGATGGAATGCCCTCCCGAAGGAGTTAGGGCTTGTTTTTCACCAGCTGTCACCTTCCAATTATGCAGTTGCTTTGCCCTATTTCAAAATCAGCCTTTGGGGAAGGAAGGTACCCGCCTAGTCATGGAGAAGATAAGTCACCCTCCGAGTACCAACCTTCCCACTAGCAGTCATCCTGCTGCATGAAAAGTAGACTTCATCACTAGCTCTCCTGCAGCCAAAGCAGTCTATTAAAATTATATGTCTTTTAACAAACCTTTCCAATTGCCTTGAATAATTAACAGCTGCAATTGCTTTTGAAAATGATGAAGCCCATGGTAGAGATACATTTGAATGTTAATACCAGCCAAGGAAAGGAGGGAGAAGTCTTTAAAAGGATTTTTAACCTTGGAAAATATTTCTTGGTACCAAGGAAAATGTCAACACTTAAGTCACAGATCACAGAAGGAACATTAATAGATTGCCCCTAGTATATCTCCTGCATTTTGCAGATGGGGAAACTGAGTCAGGCTAGGAAAAGAAATTTTCTCAAAGCAATAGACCAGAACCTCAGTCACTGTATCAACTGGGCTTTTCCCACTACACCACACACTATTTTCATTCTTTTATCTTCAGTAAGATGTTTGGGCCTCTTTAGTTATTCTTGTCCATGGGTAGATGGATATGTATTTGGATTCATACAAATAAATCTGAATTTTTCATGAGATTATAGATTTAGAGAAGAAAGGGACTGAGAGACTAGTTAGCTTAAAGTTTCTGGGTCTAGGATCCATGAACTTTTAAAACAATATTTTAATATTTATTTCAATATAATGTGTTTCCTTTGTAATCCTGTATATTTTATTTTATGTACTTAAAGACATGATTCTGAGAAGGGATCTATGGGCTTTGCTGGACATGGCACACACAAAAAGGTTCAGAACCCTTGATTGGATCCAGCTCCCTCATTTTACAGGAAAGGAAACTGGGGCTTAGAGAGGTGAAGTGATTTGCCCAAGGTCACACAGTTCAGGTAGTGTCAGAAGTGGAATTTGAACACGCCTCCTTTGACTCCAAAACAAGCACACCTTGTACTATCCCATGTCTTATCATTCAGTGCAGGGATCCAAGTATAGTACAGAGGCTAAAACTTTTAAGTGCTGTTATTTCTTAATCAAAGTAAAAGTTAACAAATAATTATCCTCAACAACAGAAGCCTGAACAGAAACCCCCACACTCTCTTGCCTCATCCCACTTCTAGCAAGAGAAATGGGATTATGGGTCAGTTTGTAGCCAGAGTTAGAGAGAAGAGATTAGAATTAGATTAAGAATTAGAGAGAAGGAGATCCCACCCTTTTTTTTTTAAATTTATTTATTTATTTAAATTTTTTACATTCATTTTCACAAATTTTTGGGGTTCCAAATTTTCTCCCCTTTTATCCCCTCCCCCACCCCAATACCCCAAGCAATCTAATTTTCCCTATCTCCAATCTGCCCTCTCTTCTTCATCTCTCCCTTCTCTTGTCTCCATCTTCTCTTTTCTCCTGTAGGGCCAGATGACTTTCTATTCCTCCTTAACTGTATGTCTTCTTTCCTAGTTGCAACAACAATACTAAACAGTTGTTCCTAAAACTTTGAGTTCCAAATTCTCCTCATCCCTCCCTCCCCACCCATTCCCTTTGGGACAGCAGGCAATTCAATATAGGCCATATCTGTGTAGTTTTGCCAATGACCTCCCTGATAGTCGTGTTGTGTAAGACTAACTGGATTACCATCCCTCCTAACCTGCCCCTCATTGTTTCTCTTCTGTCTTTTGATCCTGTCCCTCCCCAAGTGTTGACTTCAAATTGCTCCCTCCTCCCTTTGCCCTCCCCTCCATCATCCCCCCCCTTGCAATATCTCTTTCTCCCCCACTTTCTTATACTGTAAGATAGGTTTTCATACCAAAATGAGTGTGCATTTCACTCCATCGTTTAGTCAAATGTGATGAGGGTAAACTTCTTGTTTTTGTTTTGTTTTTTTTTTTCTCAGCTCTCCTCTTTTTCCCTCCACTAAGAAAAACTACCTGCCTCTTAAATGACATATAGTTACCCCTTTCCCTTTCCCTCCCCCTACATTTCTCTCTCACCATTTACCCTAGTTTCTTTTAAGGTATGGTCCCATCCTATTCAATTCAATCTGTGCTCTCTATCTCTGTATGTGTGTGCATGTGTGTATGTGTGTGCATGCATGTACAAGTGTATGTGTGGTCCCACCAACTACCCAGATACTGAAAAGTTTTAAGAGTTACAAATATTGTCTTTCCCTGTATGAGTATAAACAGTTCACTTCTGGTAAGTCCCTTAAGACTTCTCTTTGCTGTTTACTTTTTCATGCTTCTTCCCATTCTTGTGTTTGAAAGTCAAATTTTCTTTTCAGCTCTGGTTTTTTCATCAAGAATGATTGAAAGTCCTCTGTTTCATTGAAAGACCATATTTTCCCTTGAAGTATTATACTCAGTTTAGCTGGGTAGGTGATTCTTGGTTTGAGTCCTAGTTCCTTTGCCTTCTGGAATATCCTGTTCCACGCCCTTCAGTCCCTTAATGTAGAAGCTGCTAGATCTTGGGTTATCCTGATTGTATTTCCACAGTACTGGAACTGTTTCTTTCTAGCTGCTTGTAAGATTTTTTCCTTGAGCTGGGAGTTCTGGAATTTGGCCACAATGTTCCTAGGAGTTTCTCTTTTTGGATCTCTTTCAGGTGGTGATCGATGGATTCTTTCAATACTTATTTTGCCCTCTGGTTCTAGAATGTCAGGGCAGTTTTCCTTGATAATTTCATGGAAGATGATGTCTAGGCTCTTTTTTTGATCATGACTTTCAGGTAGTCCCATAATTTTTAAATTGTCTCTCCTGGATCTATTTTCCAGGTCAGTTGTTTTTCCCATGAGATATTTCACATTCTCTTCCATTTTTTCATTCTTTTGGTTTTGTTTGGTGATTTCTTGGTTTCTCATAAAGTCATTAGACTCCATCTGTTCCATTCTAATTTTGAGAGAGCTATTAAATTCAGTGAGCTTTTGAGCCTCTTTTTCCATTTGGCTCATTCTGCTTTTGAAAGCATTCTTCTCCTCCTTGGCTTTTTGAACCTCCTTTGCCAATTGGGTGAGCCTATTTTTCAAGGTGTTAATTTCCTCAGCATTTTTTTGGGTCTCCTTTACCAAGGTATTGACCTGTTTTTCATACTTTTGTCGCATCTCTGACATTTCTCTTCCCAGTTTTTCCTCCACCTGTCTAACTTGCTTTTCAAAATCCTTTTTGAGCTCTTCCAGGGCCTGAGCCCACCCACCACCCCCCTGGGGTGTCTGGGGTACTGAGGCCCCACCCTCCACGTCTTTCCCTGATGGCAAGAATACGTCCTCATCTTCGTCAGATCCGAAGGTCGGGATCATTTGCATTTGTTGGAAAAAACTCTCTAAAGTCTTATTTTTCTTCCCTTTTCTAGGCATTTTCCCAGCCAGTTACTTGACTTCTGAGATTCCTTTCCACCCCTGCCTGGATCCGCCCAGCTAGTGCTTGGCCTCTGAGGTTTAAATGGGCTTTCCTCCTGCCGGCTGTCAATCAGTGAGCTTTAGTTCAGGTGCTGGGGTGGGGCCAGGGCTGTCTCCGAGACTGATCCCTCGGGGGCTTTCTGCAGAGACTTTCAGGAATGGAGCGGGTGGGGGCGGGGTGGGGGGCCCGCCTCCCAATCTCAGCTCCCCTGGGGGTCCTGAGCAGAAGCCTTCAGCAACAGAGCGGGGTGGGGGCAGGGCCATCTCCCAGGCTCAGCTCTGTCAGGTTTTATGCGGGAATCTTCCGTAATGAAGATCCTGCCTGCTGTTGGGGGATTCCTGAGTCTTGGGCCGCTGCCGCCTCAGCCGCTGCCCACACCTCAGCCTCCGCTTCCTGCCCCCATCCCTGCCGCCGCCGCTTCCTCCCGAGGGGGCCCGAGTCACGGAGACGCCCTGCTTCCCCTCTCCTTCAGCCCGGCCTCTCTCACTGACCTGCTTCTGTGGGCGGAGGGACTTTCCCGGCTGCTTCAGCTTCCGTCTCTGAAGCCTGCTCGGATCCGCTTCTCTGAGGCCTCGGCCAGGGCAGCGCTGGGGGTCGGGTTTACTCTCCGGGGCACGCCGGACCCTGGGGACGGGTCCTCAGGGCTCCCTGGAACGGAAATCTCCTCCACTCTGCCTCTGCACAACTTGCACTCACCCAGAATCTATGGGGGACTCTTTCTACACCAATTCCATGGGCTTTGGTTTCGGAGCTTGTAAACGTGCATCCTTCTACTCTGCCATCTTGGCTCCGCCCCCCCCCCTTTTCTTTTACAAACGAGGGAGCTCAGACCCAGAGAGGTAGAAGTGACTTGTCCAGAGTCACCTAGCTAGTAAGTGTGGGAGGCAGAATTTTAATTTTGTCTTCAAGAAGGCAGGCAGCCCTTATGAAAAATGGGAGAAGCCTCATGGTGTCTTAGGATTTGAAGCTAGAAGGGGGCTTAATGATTATCTAGTATGGTACACGTGAGGAAGCCTACACCCAGAAAGAGGAGTGATTTGCCCAGAGGCACATAGAACATAGCTGCTTATTAATGTCTTCCTTCCCCAAAATGCCTTGCATTTATTTCATGTATACTTTGTACATACTTACATGTATGTGTGTTGTCTGCCTCCATAAAATGTGACTTCCTTGAAGGTAAAGATTGATTCCCTGCCCCATATTCAAATACTCATATGGAACCTCAACCTGGAAGTTCCTTTCAATGACACAAATTGTAACCCATCCATAGCTGTCCTTCCCTATGACTCTTATTCATCTCCCACTGTCCCAAGACAGCAAGAGTTCTCCACTATGTGCTTGAGATCTTTCTGTTTTTCTTCTGACATCCTGAGGCTATCAATGAAACCCTCTGGCTATCCCTTCCCCTCACCATAGGACCAGCCCAGCCTCTCCTCCTATCAGAGAATTCCTAAACTTGGCACAATGATTGCAAGGGACATGGAAGGCATTTCATTCAAATCTCTCCTCAGACACTAGTGGTGTGACACTGAATAACACACAACTTTTCTCAGTTTCTTTATCTGTAAAATGAGAGAGTAACCTCAAGGTCCCTTCCATCTTTAGACTTATGATTCAGCAACTGGAACCTCTCTTCAGTAGTATGGTTATGAAACCTGAAACTACAGCAAGATTAGACTAGGTCCTGGCAAGGATGATGAGAAAAGGAGTGAAATGTTCCATTTTCTTCCTTAGTTGTAAATGCTTTCTTCTTCCTCAAATTATCCCAAATTTACCTAGCTGTTTATACATTTCATTCTTCAAGTAAATTGTAAATTCCTTGAAGGCATGGATTGTTTGCTTTTGTCTTGGTATCAACAACACCTAGTACAGTGCTTTGTGCATAGTAGGGGTTTAATAAGTTCTTACTGGAAACTTTGACTCCAAATGCACAGTTGTCTCCACTACAAGTCCCTTCTTTCAAGATGGACATTCCATAGAAAATGGTTGAGGGAAAGGCAACCAACTAATGGGATGCTACATCATCATCATCATCATCATTGACATATGGACCACATTGAAGTCTACAAAGTTCTATAGACAAATTATCTCATTTCATCTTCATGTTGGTGCTACAAATATTAATATCTCCATCTTACAGATGGAAAGAATGAGGCTTTGATAAGTAACTTCTCCAAGATCACAGAACTAGCAAATGTCAGAGTAGGGAATTAAAGTCCAATATTCCTATTACTCAGAATCTTATGGGATCATAGATTTGGAGCTGTAAGGGATCTCAGAGGCCCTTGGATCTCACCCTTTCCTTTTACAAATGAGGGAGCTCAGACCCAGAGAGGTAGAAGTGACTTGTCCAGGGTCACCTAGCGAGTAAGTGTGGGAAGCATAATTTTAACCTGGGTCTTCCTAACTCCAAATCAAGGTCCTCTCTTGTATGGTATACCCTACTGCCTTCATCTTGTTGGGGAGGAAGAAAGGTTAATTCTTGTAACTAGCTGACTTTTTAAAGCACATGATAGTGAGAGGCAATGTGATCTAGTAGATAGAAAGTAGGGATCAGAATTAGGAAGACTTGAGTTCAAGTCCTGACCCAAATATACTGGCTGTTTGACCTTGGGCAAGTCACTTGATCTAAGACCATAAATTAGTTCAGGGTGGTGACAAACTTAGGTAGAGGGAACATTGTTCACTGAAAACCAAGGAAATTACAAGTCTAGTCCATGCACAAGATACTGGTGATAGAAAAGCAAGCACGAAATGGTCCCTGTCCTCAAGGAATTTACATCCTGGGAGCAGGGAGAGAGAAAAGGAACATCAGCAAGAAAATTGTGGTGTATAAGAATACTGACAGTGGAGGATGAGGCAGTCAAGGAAAGTGAGTTGAGCCTTGAAGGAAAATGAGTCACACAGGGAAACATGAAATTCATTCCAGGCATTGAAAGTGACTTGCATAAAGCTGAGTTTGAGGAGCACCTCAGGATCCAGTTTGTCTGGAATGTTGGGTTCATGACTTTAGGGTCCACACACTCCCCAACTCTCTGGGGTCCTCACCCAGATCTCCATCTGGACAGAGAAGCAAAGTCAGAAGGCAATTTTGTATTTCACCTAATCCCTGGAGCAGCATAAGGAAAGAAAGTAAATTTACTAGAGAATCTGATTATCTCCTTCTCTTTCTTTTTGGATTTCAGACCAGCAGCTTTGTGGCCAATCCATCATCTTGGACTGAGATTTGGGTCCCTAGATAAGAAATTAATTTACTCTTTGGTCTGGCTTCCAACTTGATGGCTTAATTGAGTTTGCCAGGGAGCTGATGCTGAGCTTGCAGGCATAATTTTGTCCCAGACTAGAGGTTTCAGTGTTTGCAGAGAGGTTTATGTGGTCCATAATACGATTACCAATCAGCACATACGGAATCCTTATCTTCAAAGACACTTTGGATTGAGCCAGGGCCCTTCCTGCCCATGTACCTGGGGATAGAGTGATAGATCTAATTTATTTAAAAGGATGTGCTCAGACTGACAAAGCCTCAAAGACCTGATAATGGCTGACATTTATATAGGACTTTAAGGTTTGCTAAGCACTTGACTTTCATAATCTCAGGTAAGCCACACAATGACTCTGTGAGGTAAGCACTGAAACTTATCATTTCCATTTTTACAGAAGAGGAAACTAAGGCTCAACAAGGTAAAGTCACTTGCCTAGCATTATACAGTTAGAAAATGTCAGAGATGGGAGCCAGTCTCTGATGTCCAGCACTCTATTACACTACATTCAGGAAGACCTGAATTCAAATCCAGCCTCAGACTTACTAGGTTTATGACTCTGGGCAAGTCACTCGGTTTCCTCAACTATAAAATGAAGATGATAATAACAGCACCTACCCTCCAGGGATGTTGTAAGAATCAAAGAAGATAATGATTGTAAAGTTCCTAGTAAAGTGTCTGGCATATAGTAGGTGCTTTATAAATGCTTACTTGTCCTTCACATTAGAGTACTATGAGCTAACTCTTCTAGATGTCCAGTTTGCCACTGGATGTACCTGAAGAAGCAACTGGCTCATTTTATAGGGGATTACCTTTAATTGCTATACAATCTATGACTCAGTCCCAGAACTCTGGGCTCACAAGGCCCAGTTTCAGACTTGAAGGGTTCTTAATAATGAGAACCCTAGATTTAGAGCCAAAAGAGGTATTAGAAGTCATCTAGTTCAACTCAATTGCTTTACAGGTAGGGGAAACTGAAGATCAGATCTGTGGGGTGGCTTCCCAAAGTCACAGAGGAAGCAAGAGGCAGAACTGAGATTTGAAATCAGCTCCCCGATTTCAAAGCTAGCACCCCTATTCCTATGCCATTTAGGCATAAACCCTAAACCAGAAAACCATGAACTATGCAGGTTTTCCTCCTCCTCCACCACCACCCATCTTCTATTCCACCTATTGCTCTTGTAAAAGCAATTAAATAGATATTGTAATCATTACTGCAAAAGGTATGACATTAGCTGGTCATGACTCCATCCATCACTATCCCTTTGACTGTCTAGATCAAAATTCCTTTTCCTGGCCGCTGTTCTTTTATACCCCTTTAGAAAGAGAAGCAGTGCTGTATAAGTGGATTGTTACATTAAAATGGCATTTGTAACTCCAGAAAAAAAGGACCACAGCACTCTTAAGAAACTACTTTTATAGGTAGCTTAGCAAGTTGGAGTCTCAAAACAGCTCTCCCAGCTATTGAAAATATTAAGCATAGACTTAATCTCACTGACTTTTTGATTAAACTTTCATTGAGAAATGAGAAAACTTCAAATTCTTTCTTCCTTTCTGCCTTTACAACTCTGGCCACCACAGAGATTTTCAGAGACAAAGGCAGACAAGAAAAGGAAGAATCTTCTTTCTGGTTTGTAGAAATTGATGGCATTATAAACCAATTAGAGACAAAATTTGTAACTGAAATGTAATAGCTTTACTGTAAATTTCCAAATTATGGTTTAAAGATTTTTGTAACTGCTGAAACATCTTAGTGGATTTTTGAGATTTGTAGCTAAGTTTAAAATTAAGTACAAATAGCACATATTTTTCTACTCTTCCTGGAGGGCTATTTTAAAGGAACCAGAAAGGTTTATGGGAAAGTGAAAAGGCCACAAGAAGGTCTGAAAATGTGCTAACTAAAACAGTGGGCTCTGAAATCTGAAGGGCTGACAGCTAATGGCCCTTTGGAAAATTGAGATTTTGAGTATTACCATTAGCGATTATAAATCCAGATTTGATTTCGTTGAAATTTGTCCTGAGACTAAATTATAATGTGGTCTCTTTTACAAGGAGATGTGTTCTACTATTATGGTAATTGTGGTAAATCAGAACTTAGTGCAAAATACATTTGCTATTTGTCATTAAAGCAAAATGCATGGGAAAATGTATGCATTAGGAAGCTGAGTTCCTAAATCATAACTTAATGCAAAATACATTTGCTATTTGCTATTAAGGCAATATGCATGTAAAAATGCATGGCTCAGGAAACTGAATTCAAATCCTCCAGTCTCAGAAATTTATTAGCTGTGACCTTAAGCAAGTTTCTTTACTTCTATTTATAGAAGTTCCCTAATCTATACAATTTATAATCTATAAAAATCTATAAAAACTTCCCAGGGTTGTTGTGAAGATCACAATGACTGTAAACTGCTTACATGCCTGGCACAGGTAAGCACTAGATAAATGTTAGTAAATATAAGTACTTCATGTTGGTCTTGAATGTAATCAGTATAGAATGTCAAAAGTAGGGGGCGGAGCCAAGATGGCGGAGTAGAAGGACGCACATTCACGAGCTCCGAGCCCACAACCCATGGAATTGAGGTAAAAGGAGAGCCCCATAAATTCTGAATCTCTGCAGGGGGTGCACAAACATAGGGGAAGAGATTTCCGTTCCACTGAACCCTGGAGAGCCGTCCCCGGGGTCCATCGCAGCCAGGAAAGCGGACCCCACCCCCACCCGTGGCCGCGACCCAGAGAAGCTGACCTGAGCAGACTTCAAAGAGGAAAGCTCCGGGAGAATCTCCGGCAGCCGGGAAAGTCCCTCTGCCCACAGAAGCTAAAGGTCAGTTAAAAAGAAGCCTGCGCTAGGGGAGGGGAGCGGGCCCCCTCGGGAGGAAGCGGCGGCGGCAGAGACGGGGGCAGGAAGCGGCGAGGCAGAGGCGTGGGCGGGCGGCTGAGGCGGCAACGGCCCGGGACTCAGGAATCCCCCAGCAGCAGGTAGGATCTTCAATACTGAAGGTCTTTCCAACCTGAGGGAGCCGAGCAGGGGAGACGGCCCTGCCCCCACCCTGCTCTACTGCTGAACGCCTCTGAATAAAACCCTCAAGGGAGCTGAGCACAGCAGGCGGGGTCCCCCACCCCGCCCCCATCGGCTCTGTTCCTGAAAGTCTCTTCAGAAAGCCCCTGAGGGCCCAAGCTAGGAAGCGGCCCTACCCCCACCCTGCGCCAGAACTAAAGCTTGCCGCGGGAAAGCGCATTTGAATCTCAGAGGTCAAGTACTAGCTGGGCGGATCCAGGCGGAGGTGGAAAGGAATCTCAGAAGTCAAGTAACTGGCTGGGAAAATGCCTAGAAAAGGGAAGAAAAATAAGACTTTAGAGAGTTTTTTCCAACAAATGCAAATGATCCCGACCTTCGGATCTGATGGGGAGGACGAGGACGTATTTTTCCCATCAGGGAAAGATGTGGAGGGCGGGGCCTCAGTACCCCAGACACCCCAGGGGGGTGTTGGGTGGGCTCAGGCCTTGCAAGAGCTTAAAAAGGATTTTGAAAAGCAAGTTAGACAGGTGGAGGAAAGACTGGGAAGAGAAATGACAAAGATGCAAGAAGAGTATGAAAAAAAGGTCAATATCTTGGTAAAGGAGTCCCAAAAAAATGCTGAGGAAATTAACACCTTGAAAAATAGGCTCACTCAATTGGCAAAAGAGGTTCAAAAAGCCAATGAGGAGAAGAATGCATTCAAAAGCAGAATGAGCCAAATGGAAAAAGAGGCTCAAAAGCTCACTGAATTTAATAGTTCTCTCAAAATTAGAATGGAACAGATGGAGTCTAATGACTTTATGAGAAACCAAGAAATCACCAAACAAAACCAAAAGAACGATAAAATGGAAGAGAATGTGAAATATCTCATGGGAAAAACAACTGACCTGGAAAATAGATCAAGGAGAGACAACTTAAAAATTATGGGACTACCTGAAAGCCATGATCAAAAAAAGAGCCTAGACATCGTCTTGCATGAAATTATCAAGGAAAACTGCCCTGACATTCTAGGACCAGAGGGCAAAATAAGTATTGAAAGAATCCATCGATCACCACCTGAAAGAGATCCAAAAAGAGAAACTCCTAGGAACATTGTGGCCAAATTCCAGAACTCCCAGCTCAAGGAAAAAATCTTGCAAGCAGCCAGAAACAAACAATTCCAGTACTGTGGAAATACAATCAGGATAACCCAAGATCTAGCAGCTTCTACATTAAGGGATCGAAGGGCGTGGAATAGGATATTCCAGAAGGCAAAGGAACTAGGACTCAAACCAAGAATCACCTACCCAGCTAAACTGAGTATAATACTGCAAGGGAAAATATGGTCTTTCAATGAAACAGAGGACTTTCAATCATTCTTAATGAAAAGACCAGAGCTGAAAAGAAAATTTGACTTTCAAACACAAGAATGAGAGGAAGCATGCAAAAGTAAACAGCAAGGAGAAGTATTAAGGGACTTACCAGAAATGAACTGTTTGCATTCATACAGGGAAGGACAATATTTCTAACTCTTAAAACTTTTCAGTATCTGGGTGGTTGGTGGGATCACACATACACATGTACACGCATGCACACACATACACACATGCATTCACATGCAGAGACAGAGAGCACAGATTGAACTGAATAGGATGGGACCATACCTTAAAAGAAATTAAGGTAAATGGTGAGAGAGAAATGTAGTGAGAGGAAAGAGGGGGAAATGGAAGGGGGTAACTATATGTCATTTAAGAGGCAAGTAGGAGATGTTTTTAGTGGAGGGAAAAAGAGGAGAGCTGAGGGAAAAAAACAAACAAACAAACAAACAAAAGTTTACCCTCATCACATTTGACTAAACGAAGGAGTGAAATGCACACTCATTTTGGTATGAAAACCTATCTTACAGTATAAGAAAGCGGGGGAGAAGGAGATATTGGGGGGGGGATGATGGAAGGGAGGGCAAAGGGAGGAGGGAGTAATTGAAAGTCAACACTTGGGGAGGGACAGGATCAAAGGACAGAAGAGAAACAATGAGGGGCAGGTTAAGAGGGATGGCAATTCAGTTAGTCTTACACAACACGACTATCAGGAAGGTCACTTGCAAAGCTACACAGATATGGCCTATAATGAATTGCCTGCCGTACCAAAGGGAATGGATGGGGAGGGAGGGATGGGGAGAATTTGGAACTCAAAGTTTCAGGAACAATTGTTTAGTATTGTTGTTGCAACTAGGAAAGAAGACATACAGTTAAGGAGGAATAGAAAGTCATCTGGCCCTACAGGAGAAAAGAGAAGATAGAGACAAGGGAAGGGAGGGATGACAGAAGAGAGGACAGATTGAAGATAGGGAAAATTAGATTGCTTGGGGTATTGGGGTGGGGGGAGGGGAGAAAAGGGGAGAAAATTTGGAACCCAAAAATTTGTGAAAATGAAAGTAAAAAGCTAAATAAATAAATTAATTAAAAAAAAAAAAAGAATGTCAAAAGTACTTTAAAAAATGAATCATTTTCTATGGAAATGTATTTAACTGAATTGATGTCATCTGACTGGGAGTAATTTTTGTTTCATGTTTTAGATACATGATATGTATATTAATATTTTGTTTTCTAAAATTTTTCTTATATTATGAAATTTGGAAAACCGTTATATCAGAAATGCTGTTAGAAAAGTAACTTCTCTTTTAATCTGGATGCTGTTGGATTATGAATTGAGCTATTAAAAGAATGGGGTCAAAATGTTTAAAAACTGTAAACTATTTAATGGGACATATTTTGCTTTAAAATTAATAACTTACTGTTGGGAGAAAAGTAGCAAAACCTATTTAGTTATCTTTACCTGTGTGGTCACTTGGGACTTTCTATTCCAGCAAGGTCATAGGAACTTTTCAGCCCTGAGAGCGGCAGGTTGTAAAATTCCAAAGTACTGAGGTTGAAAAACTAGGACTAGTCCCTGCCCAAGTGGGGAAACCTACAATTTTGCTTACAGTAAAGAGTGAGATTCATCTGAAATTATTTGACCATCCCTTATGGAAATTATGAAATTGCAGCACTTAAATAATATGTTTTGAAGTATGTATTGACCTTTAAGTCAACTGAGTAAAAATAGACCTTAGATTCAGAGATTTCATTTTGCTGCAGAGGTTAATAGACGATACAAATTGGAAGCTTGATGAAGTCAGCATTTTTCTGGGGCTTGTAGTCACCTGTCATGTATTCACTGTATGTATGAAATACAATTATTCTTAAATTATAAATTAGGAGTAAGTAAAATATCCTTCCATGTGTACATTGTTAACTATTATTGAAGCATGAGAAAATGATAATAATCTAGCCCTAAGCTGTGAAATGTTGTTATCTGAGGCAAACTCTCTTGAGACTGTAATTTGATATTATTCTGAGTTCTGATTTCATAGAAACTGTCCAAATTGTCATTATGTCCATTCAAGCCATTAAGTCTATTTAAGGGGAATGCCATATGCTACACAAAGGAAACGTGGTCTGAGAACTGCTTCAGGTGAATGTCTATGTCTGAGAAAGTTGAGGGGCAACCTTGCATAGGCAAAGATAAGATTCTTTTGGTTTATTTTACCATTGTGCTAATTCCTTTCCGAACA
This sequence comes from Bettongia penicillata ogilbyi, assembly GCA_023548195.1. Lineage (NCBI taxonomy): Eukaryota > Metazoa > Chordata > Mammalia > Diprotodontia > Potoroidae > Bettongia > Bettongia penicillata. Next base: position 7,953,240 of record JAJHZJ010000331.1, on the reverse strand, counting down.
GGAAATTTTTCCACCTGGTTACTGTGAGACTGATTTTTTGATACCCTGTGAATAATGTGGAATTTTGCAACAGATCGGCCGTTAAACATGGCTAATGCTTGGAATCAGAGAAAGCTAAAAGAGTTTTCTCTGTTATGGCTTATGTCATCCTGGGCCCTTTAAGGGACAGCCTTGATATCATGATAACCATATCCCTCCTTTTCCTTTCATGGTAAATTTCTATGATCAGGGCAGATCAGGACAGAGGAAGTTGTATTATTACAATACAAAACCTATTAATTAATAGATTAACATTTCAACATCTTTAAGTTACTTTAATAAGATTCAAGGATGAAAGACTTAACTATTTTAATCCAAATTCATGGACAACTTGCTATTTTTATCAACTAGGTAAAATGACTTCTTAAGTTTGCCAGTTTTCACGTGGACTAGACTGTCCACTAGAGTACTCAAGAGGCGCCTAAAACACTGTTTATGCCTTCTGCTAGTGCACCTACTGTCACAAGATTATGACGAGAGACTGTTGACAAGATTTTAGCAAGAACTGACAAGCAACTGTTCTACAAGATGAATTGTGGGTTGTACCAGATGCAATTTACCCATTGCATATAAATGATTAGTTGACCTCTTGAAACAACAACTCCATACCGAAGGAACTGAGACCCTGAGGTCCATCCTGTGTTTTCTAGCTACTTTCTTGATGATAGACCAACTCCTTGTGGAAGAAAACCATGACAAAAGTGAGGAGAAAGTGTGTGATACTACCATTTGAACTCCTATAGATTGAACTTAATGACTTACTAAAGTCTATGGACTTTGGATATGTTGTGATGTGCAGAGACCAACTGAGTCATGGGTTAAAGTCTTTCTGGTGACACACATCATAGCAAGCATAGCAGCAAGGTGTCTGATCATCTCTTTGTCTTATGTTTTCCCGCACCCAGGGATACTTGATTTTAATTTTTCTCTCTCCTTTATAGTTGGCTGTTCAATTTCTTTTGGAAGAAACCAAGGTTAGCAAGACATGAAACAAAGAGTGAGTTTGGAACACAAAATAAAGCATACAGAAAGCATTCATGTTAGAACTCCTGAACAACTAGAAAGACTTGCCTATACATGGTGTCATTAGACCAATCTCTGTGTGAGCTCCTTGAGAAGAAGGATTGTTTTTCTTCTCTTTTTTTCCCCCTCTTTCCTTGTATCTCCAGCACTTGGCACAATGCCTGATACACAGTAAGTGCTTAATAAATGCTTAATGGTAGGACATGGTATATACCTTTTCCAGGTACCTATGCAGCCACTCTGATGTAAGAGTGCCACCCTGTGGTGGAGGCCCCCCATGTAAGAAAAGAACTCAGGGTTGCTAGTTAGTCAAATCGATAAACAGTTGATAAGTATCTACTGCTGTGAGTCAAGCACTGGCATTTTTACACAGTGAAAATGCCCAGAGCAGAGAGGTGGAGGGTATTTGAGGAGTAGCACCAAAGCCAGGATCTGGATTGCCAATTACTAGAGGTGGGTTAAAAAAGACTAGAAAGTCAGTGGAGGTAGGACAGTTGATGAAGGGTTTTGAACGCTTCAAAGATTTTTCTATTCTCCTCATTCCTCTTGTGGGCACTACCTTTCTCTCCCAAGAACTTAAATAGCTGCTTCAGACCTAAGGTAGCATCCTGGGATTGACCCTATCCCACCTTTCCGTCTCTAAAGTTGAGGAAAACTTGAGGTAACTAGAAAGGCAATTCTCCTTCTCCAGGATCTGCATCCTCCCATATAAACCATTTAAATTATATGCCCACAAAACTATCTTCCTTCTCTCTGGTTGGTCCTGTTTCTCTTTCATAGAGAAGTTTCCAGCTATCACATCAATCACATAAAGTGGTAGTTGCCATTTAGTTAACTTATTGCTTTAAAAGATAAAGTGGTTCTACACATCTCCCTCCAGGATATCATCTTAGTGATTCCTGACCGCAGGGAAAAAAACATTGAATTTTCAGAAATCCAAGGTGTAAGCTAGGAGCGGATTCTTTCTTCACTTTCATTTCTATATTCTCTTAAAAAAACAGGTTATATCACAGACATTAGAGCTGGAAGCAACCTCAGAAGTCATCTAAACCAGGGGTGCAGAACCTGCAGTTTCGAGGTCCAGTGGACCTAGAAGGCTACAAGTGACTTCGAGGCTGCAGGTTCCTCACCTCTGATCAAGACTAATTCCCCTATTTTCATTCTATAAATTAGGAAATAGAAGCCCAGACTGGTTAAGTAATTTATCCAATATCATAGAGCTAGTAAGTGCCAGAGCCCTCAAAGGCTTTCTGTTCTAATCCCCTTTTTGTACAGATGAGGAAACTGAGGCACCAGAGAAATAAGTGACTTGCCCAGAGTCACATATACGGCAAATGCCAGAAGCCCTTTCAATGCAATTCAACAAATATTTACTAAGTGCCTACTATATGTGTGGCACAGTACTAGGTGCTTGGGGATACAAAAACCAGGATTAAAGAACAGTGCTTCCTCTCAGGGAGCTTATTTCTTTTTACTTCCTTTTCTGAGTCCCAGAGAAGATAATAAGTTGCAAAGTCAGTCAACTAGCATTTATTAATTATTAAACCCCAGAGGAGCCAAGGTTTGGATTCTAGTGCTTATTTCAAACTACAATCTATTTCTGCTTTGTTATATCACCTCTGAAGTCCAGAAAAGTTGGGCACCTGGCCTAAGGTCCCATGTATCACTACACACGATTAAATATAGAGAAATGAGGGGAATGGAGCAAAAAGGGACTATGGCTGGGCAAACATTTTTGATCACCTGCTGAGTAACTTAGAGAAATCCCCCTTAGTCATTAGACATCGAGAGATTTCACTTCAACTTGTTTTCATCCAAACTGCAATAAAAAAAAAAAGCTATCTGTGAGACATGATGCGGTTTGGTAGGGGAAAAGCACCAAATTCAGTTTTCTGAGGACCTGGGTTCAATGTCCAGCTTTGCCACTTAATGCCCTGGTTCTCCAACTCCTTCCCCATAAAATTAACTTGTATTTATTTTGTACATGCTTACCTGTGGTCATGCTGTCTCCCTCAGTTGACTATGGGGTCTTTGAGGAAAGAAACCCTTTCATCGCATTTATTAACACAGTTCCTGACACATAGTAGGTGCTTAATAAATGTTTACTGATGGATAAATCATAGGACAAGTCATTCTGGATCATAATATCAGTCTCCACTCTACACTTCCTTTACTAATCCCCCAAAAGGTCTCTCCAGTCTTGGAACTGACACGTTGGAACTAAGCTCTACCCTGACCACCTACATTCCCTCTGATTCGTTGGGTCCTCTTAGAACCTCCATGTAAGGAACCATTTCTCAGTCCTCTCCAGAATACACTCCAGAATACCTCTATCAAATCCTTACTGCTCCCCGATCCTTCTCAGCTTCTTTTTCTGTGTTGTCTTCCTCCAATAAAATAGAAGCTAATTGAAGGAAGATCCTTTCTGCTTGTATCTGTATTTCCACTGCTTAGTGGTTCAGAGTAAGCATTTAATAAATGCTAGTGACTATCTGGCTGATCAGAGATTTAGAGCTAGAAGAGATGAAGAGGCCATTTAGTCTAAATCCAACATTTTTTAAAAATTAATTTATTTTTAGTTTTCAACATTCACTGCCACAATATTTTGAGTTCCAAATTTTCTCCCGATCTCTCCCCTCCTGCCACCCCAAGAAGAGTGCATTCTGATTACCCCTTCCCCCAATCTGCCCTCCCTTCTATCACAACTGTCCCTTCTCTTATCCCCTTCCCTTCTATTTTCCTGTAGGGCAAGATAGATTTCTATACCTCATCGCCTGTATGTCTTATTTCTCTGTTGCATGCAAAAACAATTTTTAGCATTCATTTTTAAAACTTCGAGTTCCATATTCTCTCCCTTCCTCCCTCCCCACCCACTCTCATTGAGAAGGCAAGCAATTCAATATAGGTTATACATGTGTAGCCATCCAAAACACTTCAATAACAGTCATGTTGTGAAAGACTAAGTACATTTCCCTCCATCCTATCCCACCCCGCATTTATTCTATTTTCTCCTTCGACCCTGTTCCTCCCCAAAAGTGTTTACTTCTGATTTTCCCCTCCTCCCATTTGTCTGTCCTTCTATCATCCCCTATTCTTATCCTCTTCATCCCTACTTTCCTATAGGGTAAGATAGATTTCCATACCCAATTGAATGTACATGCTATTCTAAATCCAACATTTTCTAAAGAGAAAATCAAGACCTAGGGAGGTTAAGTGACCCACTCAAATTCACCTAGGCAATAAGTCACAGACTGGATCTGAACCTCTGATTCCAAACCCAGGATCCTTTCCAAAGCATTCAACCTCTAACTCAAACCCCTTTGAGCCTGACTCAGTTTCCTCAATTGTAAAATGAAGGGAACTGGACTAGATAACCTCTAAGGTCCCCTCCCAGCTCTAAACATATGATTCCCTAAATTGGGGGTGGGGCTCCCATTCATGGTCTTACAATAACCAGAGATCTCACATTTCTGCTAGTTTCAGGAACTTGAGACTGGGTTTCTCAGCCCTGAGAATACAAAGTGGGCAGGGGGATGGGAACCAGTTTTACATGGCTTATATAAACTCTGCTTGTCTGACCAGAGATCCTGGGCTTCCATGAGTATCCCTTCATCAGAAGGGTTCTCTAAATATAGACCCTGAATAATTCCATAATAGCCATGTCCAGAGCACAGCACCACAGATCCCAACCTCCAGAAAATTTTCATTAAGCATCTAACAAGGTTCTTTCTGCAAGGTGGAAGTGACACAGGGATCATTGCATATGTACTGATCTCAATTTAAAAGGCTAATTAGGATCTAGTTAACAGACCATTCCCTAATTCTGAGATTTTCTCCAAGTTGTTACATACCCACACCCACTAATTGTCACTTTCTGAGCATTCAAAGACTTCATGAGATTCCAGCCACATTTTATACCCAGAGCTGTGTTGTCACATCCTCGTGGGGAATGCATGGCTTATTCATGATGTCTAGATCATCTAGTAGGAACTTGCTCAGAGACAGATATGAAAACACCACCTCTTTATGTTATCTGGATACGCAAATGTTTCTCCACATTCAACCATAGAGTGAGTCAGACAACACTAGGATTACAGATCCACAGAATTTCAGAGTCAAGAGGAACCTCTATGCCCATCAAATTCTATAGGCAAGAAGCTTCTCTCCAATATCTCCAGCTCAAATATCCAGGCTCTGCTTAAAGGTCTTACTGAGGGAAACTCAATAAGCACCACCCAAGGCAGTCCATCCTGTTTTAGTGGCAATTTCCAAAGTAGACTTCCTTTCCCTAATTGCGGAGAATACTTCATGAATCACAAATGTCACCAAGCAGAGTCCCTGGGGTCATTCCAAGGGCAGCTACAGGCCCTGATGGCCCCCGACCTTCCTGTCTCTGCCTTTTCTCTTCCTAGCACTGACCCCTCCTCTACCTAATGTCATAGGAGTATAGGTTTAGAATTGGAAGGAGCCTAAGAGGCTGGCTAGTTCAACCTCTTCATTTTACTGAGGAAATAGATCACAGAAAAGTTAAGTGACTTGACCAAGGTCACACACATAATAAATAATAAGCTGGGATAGTTCCTTTTCCATTGTACTATATGTGCCCCTCTAGCTATAAGTCAATCAACTAGATCCTACTAGGTGTCAATTAAGCTCCTACTATGTTTCAGGTACTATAAGGTAGACACTAGCAAGGGTGGGGAACCTGCAGCCTCAAGGCCTGTATCAGTAAGTACCACAACATACACAGGGGAGCCTGTTATCACAGGTTCTTAGATCTCCATTTATAAAAGGAATTTTGAGGGGTTAACAATCACTTTAATCAAGCACATATATCATTCATCTAGTTCAGCACCCCTAACTTCAAAGAAAATACAGAGAAATTAAAGATCAATAGACATGGCTTCCTCTGCCTGAACTCAATAGGCAATTGCACCCTGACCACAGTTATCAGAGAGGGAAGCATGTGACATCTGGATTCTCAAAGTGGGAGGGGGGAATTCCATAGTGGCTTCCCAAACTCCTGCTCTGGCCAAACATTCTTACAAAAGCTAAGCCCCAAAATAAAACCTCACCCCCAGAGTCTTTATACACTCAGAGCCAGCACATCTCTTGAAAACCAGTGCCTCATTAACAAAAGGCATGGACCTTCTTACAAATCTTCCCAGGCTTGACAGTGGATGGGAAAGATCCTCCTTGGTCAAATTCAAATAGAGGCATTATACTTCTTGATTATACAAAAATAGCAAAAAATCCTATTTTACTTGCCATTTCAAGGCTACATATGGTGCTCTAGGTCCTCAAGTGCAGCCCTTTTATTAAAAGGATTTGTTCTGTGAAGTTTGTATTCAATCAAAGGGCTACAGGCAGCAGGTTCCCCACCCCTGCACTAAGGCTACAAAGTCAAAAATGAAATCATGTTTGCCCTCAAGGAGTTGGTATTCTATTGGAAAGGCCTGGAAGGTTATATTCCAGAGTCACAGCACCTTGGAAATTCAATATCCACTCTCACTCCCTTTTACGTAGGTTCAGATCTCCCTTCAAAGGCTAACTACAAATATGTCTACCCACCGCCATGTACTTTTGCTCTAAGTCACCACTGCAGTTTCTGAGAGGGCATGGAAGGGAGAAATCCTTTCCCCATGCCCACTCCTACACACTTTACAACCCTCCAGAGAAGACTGACTCAATCAATCACCAAGCTTTTGTTAAGTATCTACTACGTACCAGGAACTGGGGTTACATGGGCCATAAATGGAACATCTTCTACTTTGAAATATATAAGGTAAAAAAATCGCAGCCCTGTGTTTAGTGTCCAGTATTTTCATGCTATCAACCAGATGCCAAGGGTCACCAATAGCCATGCCCCTGATGGGCAGTCATTCATCCAAGAATTGCCTATTATTCACTTACAGCACACCAAGACCTATGTGAAGTGCTGGCGACAGTACAGAGATCAACAGCCATAATAACTTATTCATTTATCACTTTACAATGTACAATATTTTATCACAACAGCCCTGTCCTGTAAGGTAGGTGGCGCACATATCTTTATCATTTCACAGATGATTACAGTGAGACTGGGAGTTAACTTGCTAACGAAGCCAACGAATGTCAGAGCCAGGAATGAAACTCAGGTCTCTGATGCCCAAGTCCAAGAACTGTTCTCACTCTCCCACATCATCACTTGAATAAAGTTGGGTTATTTTGTGATAAGTACTTTAAGAATGTAAATTAGGTTAATAACAAGAGAGAGAGAGAAGAGAACTGAACTAGGAATTAGGAGATGTTCATCTCAGACAGATTTCCAAGGTCGGTTCTGAGGTACGCCCATCCCTGAATAAGTAGTGCAGTGATTAGAGCTCTGGACTTGAAATGAGAAAAACCTGGATTCAAATCCTGCCTCTGACTTTATAGGGTCTTAAGACTAGGCCCTTCTATGACATTCCTTCTTCTCCTTCATCATCATCAACATCGTTAATATTTATAAAGTTCTTTAAGGTTTGCAAAATGCTAGAAACTTTAAGCAAAGATTTTACAATTAACTACTTCCTACAAATTATATCCTACATAAAATTATTCTATAAAATCTATAAATTATGTCCTCCTTCTATACATTATATCCTCACATTGGACCTGGTCACATGAAGCTACTGAACAAGGTCTTTTTCCATGCCTAATATAAGGACCTCTAATGACTCCTGGCTTCATCAGCTTGATGAACCCTGAACCATTTCATTTAAATCTTTCACTTTTCTAAAAGCACAGTGTCCTCAAGAATGTACCAGAGAAAGCAGGGCAACTAGGTGGTGCAGTGAATAGAGCACCAGTGCAGAAGTCAGGAGGACCTGAGTTCAAATCTCACCTCAGACACGATGCTCACTAGCTGTGTGGCCTTGGGCAAATCACTTAACCCCAACTGCCTCATCCTGGGTCATCTCCAGGCATCCTGATGAGTAAGTATCTGGTCACTGGATTCATATGACTCTGGAGGAGAAGTGAGGCTGGTGACCTGCACAGCCCTCCCTTACTCAAAACAAAGTCAAGTGCAAGTCATGTCATCATTTCTCTGATGGCATGGTCTTCTTTGGCAATGAAGGGCGAATGCACACTAGAGAAAGCATATCCAATTTAGTTAAATTCATTTAAATTCAATTTTTAAAAAGACTTTTTAAGTGCCCACTCCTTAGATACAAACATTCAAAGGAAAGAGTAACTGCCTTCAGTGGACTTACATTCTAATGGGAAGGGTTTGTTAGGGGAGAAGAAGAAAAGGGTAGTAATGGCAAAATAAGTACAAGGATAAGTCAATATAAAATGTATGTGAAATGATTTCAAGAGGCCAGAGCACCAACAACAGGGAAGGAAGAAATGAGTGAATACATGAGCATTTAAGAGGCTAATGGCCACTCACTGGGTATACAAATACAACAGTCATATAGTCCCTGCCCTCAAGGAGCTCATACATTAATAGGATGAGAAAATAAAGACAAGACAATAATACCTGGGGGAGAGAATTTTGGTCTGGAGAATCACAGGAATGGTGAATTGATCATAGCACAGCGTTGGCACTCCTTTTCTAGATTTGATTTCAGTGTCCATTATTTTCCCAGCTCTATCCTGGATTCTCTGGACTTCTTCTCCAGGTGGAGCTGCCTTCTACCTCTTCTCTTCCCGCAGCTCCCTCCTCTAATCAGTGATTTCCTCACAAAACCACCATCTTGAAGAAATGTCCAGGACAGTCAAGCTCATTCCTTTGTTTCTCCCCTGGCACTGCTCCTGAGCTTCCTGGTACCATGTGAGTTCCTTCTCTCTCCACCTCCCACCTCACTGTCTACTCTTCTTCCACTCTATTTTAGTTGCTGTCCAATTAGGATGTACATTCCTGAAGGGCAGATATTGTCTTCCTTTTTGCTTGTATCTACATCCTTAACACTTAGAGGCAACTAGGTGATGACACAGTGGATAGAGCCATGAACCTTGAGTCATAAAGACTTGAGTTCAAATCTGTCCTCAGACACTGAGTAGTTATATGACACTGGGCAAGTCATTTAACCTCTGTTTGCCTCAGTTTGGTTGCTGTTCATTCATTCAGTCATGTCTGACTCTTCATGATCCATAGTCCATAGCCCATCAAGCCCTTCCATTCTCCACTATTTTCTAAAGTCTGTTCAAGCTCATGTTTCTTGCTCCCATGACACTATCTATCCATCTCATCCTTTGTCATCCCTTTCTCTTTTTGCCTTCAATCTCTCCCAGTATCAGGGTCTTTTTCAGTGAGTTCTGTCTTTTCATTACATGACCAAAGTACATAACCTTCCAATGAATAGTCTGAATTAATTTAAGTATTAACTGAAATACTTAATTTCAAAAGTCTTCTCCAGCACCACAATTCAGAAGCATCAATTATGCAGTGCTTAGCTTTCCTTAGAGTCCAACTAACACAATCATATATTACTACTGGAAAAACCACAGCTTTGATTATCTTAGCAAGGTGATGTCTCTACTTTTTAGGAGGCTGTCCAGACTTGCCACAGCTTTCCTTCCAAGGAGGAAATGCCTTTTCATTTCATGGCTGCAGTCACCATCTGCAGTGATCTTTGAGCCTAAGAATATAAAATCTGACATTACTTCCATTTCTTCTCCCTCTTTTTGCAAAGAAGTGATGGGACCAGTTGCCACAGTCTTAGTTTTCTTTCTTTTAAAGATATTTTCAAGCCAGCTTTGACAGTGTCCTGTTTCACCCTCAATAAGAGGTTTTTTAATTCTTCTTCATTTTCACTGCTCAACTATAAAATAAAAGAATAAGATCAACTACCTCACGGAGTTGTATTTGTATAGCAAACCCTGTTTTTCATGCCTGGAAAGTCCTCCCTCCCTAGCTCTGCCCTCTGAAATCCCTGATTTTCTAACAAGAGTCAGTATAAGTGCTTCAGGAAGCCTGTGCTGTCCTCTCCCCTACCCATCTGCCAGTGCGCTCCACTCTAAGGTTGTCTTGGGATTTGGTATGCCTATGTACCCATTCTCTCTACTCCAGGACTTGGCAAAGCACCTTTCACATAGAAGGATCTTAACAAATGCTTATTTCCTGCCCTTGCTCCCAGTTAGCATGGTATTTGCCATTTAGTAAGTGATTAATTACAAGAAATGGAAAGGAGAGAGAGGGCAGAGGGTAAAATGGGGTCATCAGTGTGGGTGCTTGGATGGCATGCGAAGCATTCTGGAGTCGGCAGACAGAGCAGGTGAGATGTATTGGCATTTACTCACTTACCAATCTTCAAGACAGCTCAACCCCAAGGTCTGAAGAAATTGAAGAAATCTAGGCATTGTCTAAGTCAGAGGTGAGGAAAGAGTACATTCCAGCTTAAATTGGTACACTAAGGCTTTCAAAAAAAAATATCCACTTCTCTCCCCCTCTTTCAACCAAGCCCTTTTTCTTAGCCTGCCCCCTCCTGACACTAACTCTCAAGGGGAATAAATGTTGCTTTAGACTCAATTCACAATTGGAAGAAAACTCCAGCATTGATCTCCTATGAAGCTATTTCCTCCTCTTGGACTAACCCCGGTTGCTTTTTTTCAATAATTAATCTTGAGTTTTCCCAGTTGATAAATGGGCAAAGGATATGAACAGGCAGTTTTCAGATGAAGAAATTAAATCTATCTGTAGTCATATGGGGGAAAATGCTCTAAATCACTATTGATTAGAGAAATACAAATTAAAACAACCTCATACCGATCAGATTGGCTAATATGACGAAAAAGGAAAATGATAAATACTGGAGAATATGTAACAAAATTGGAACAGGAATGCACTGTTGGTGGAGTTGTGAACTGAGCCAACCACTCTGGAGAACAATTTGGAACTATGCCCAACTATAAAACTGTGGATATTCTTTGCTCTAGTAATACCACTACCAAGTCTGCGCACCAAAGAGATAATTACAAAAGGAAGAAGGACCCACACGTACAAAAATATTTATAGCAACTTTTTGTGGTGGCAAAAATTAGAAATTGAGAGGGTGCCCATCAATTGGAGAATGATTGAACAATTTGTGGTATATAAATGTAATGAAATACTATTGTGCTATAAGCAATGATGAGATTTCAGAAAAACCTGTAAAGACTTACATAAACTGATGCTAAGTGAAGTGAGCAGAACCAGAACACTGTACACAGTAACAGCAACATTGTGTGATGACCAACTTTGATAGACTTAGCTCTTCTCAGCAATGAAATGATCTAAAACAATTCCTAAAAACTCATGATGGAAAAAGCTCTCTACATCCAGAGAAAGAATTATGGAGTCTGAATGCAGATTGAAACATATTATTTTCACCTTTTTGTGTGTTTTTTTCTTTTTCTTTTCCCTTTTGTTTTGGTCTAATATGAAAATATGTTTACTAAGATTGTACATGTATAACCTTTTCCAGATTGCTTGTGATCTTGGAGAGAGGGGAGAGAAAGAAGGAAAAGAAAAATATTTGGAACTCAAAATTTTATAAAAATGATGCTGAAAACTATCTTTACCTGTAATTGGGGGGGAAATACTGTTAAGTGGAAAAAATGAAAATAGACAAAAAATTAGTCTTGAGTCTGGCCCCCTTATTGTAAAAGCAACAAATGGAATGAATAGTGTTCTTTTTGACTTTCTCCATAGTCCACTAATATACTGGGCAGCTAGTACTAAATATTCAGCACATAGAGTGTTAGATCTGGAGTCATTAAGACCCAAGATCAAATCTTGCCTTCGGACACTTATCTAATGTATAACCCTGAGGAAATCACTTAACCTTTCAGCCTCAGTTTTCTCATCTGCAAAATGAGGGGACTAGATTCGCTGGTGTCTAAGGTACCATACAGCTCTAAATCTCTGATCGCATGTTCCTCTATACTAGAAAGTTGGGTGATGGGGGCAACCAGAGCTAGAGCCAGCAGCACTCAATAGGGCCACGGCCCCCATACGTAATCTCAACTCAGTTTTGTAACTGATAGTGTGAAAATACAACTCAAAGCAAATTTAGAGAATCACAGCTCTAGATGGTATCTCAAAGATCATCTCTCACAATCCCTTCATTTATATAGATGAAGAAACTGAGGGTCTGAAAAGTTAAGAGACTTGTCCAAGTAATGGTAAACAGGAAAGGCAGGATACAAACTGTTCTCTGACTCTCTTTCCACTGAATTGTGCAGCCTCCTTAACAATGGAGTAAGAGAGCAAGTATTACCATAGGTGCTCAGGTGATAAAATCTCAGATTTAAAGGCTTTCAGGAGACAGTGGGACTCAGGGACCCAGACTCCTCCTACTCCCTCCCACACAGCATGCAGGAAGGAAAGCAGCATTGGGGTTATCAGCCACCATTGTTAGAGGGAAGTAACTGCTATCAAAGGGAGAGTGGGGTCGCTGTTGTTTTCCTGGCCAAGGAGAGGAAGAAGAGGAAACTTTCCAATGGAATGGGACGGAGGGTTTCTTAATCAATGAGGCCAGAGGAAGGAAGGACCCATAGCTCCTGGAATAAGGATGTTTTCGATCCCCTGCTCAACACCTAAGCTCATATTCCTCTCTGTTTTCCTTCTGCTCTGCTTACCAAAGGAGCAGATGTGTTAAATTTGTGTGCTGCTCAATTTTCCACCTTGGGGTAAAGCTCCAGTGGCCACTTGGAGTTACAACTCTCACTAGCTTAATTTACAACCAGTATCCCTTTCAGGTTATGGCTTAAAGAGGATGCTGCCAATCTCAGGGCTTTAACCACAGGTATAAATTGCAGACATTAACTGTGATAGCAGCTAAAACATTCTTAGATAGAATTTATTTCTATCCCAAGGACTGATTCAGGTTCAAAAGGTTTCTATCTTCTTGATTTCCTGGGTTCTCTACTGAGTCTGAGATACTGACCATAATCTCCTACAAACAGCTCTATTCCAGTCCTGGGACATCTGAGTGCCTTTTGAAAAGGAATTATTAACTACACATTTTGTGAATAGCTCATTCCCAGCAAGCACAACACAGAACACTTGTCTACCCACTTGCCAATAAGGTAGATGCTTAAAAGCTGAGGATATTGAATACTGCTCTCAAGCTTGCAGGCTGCTGTAAGGAAAACCATGGCCAGGCACAAAGACCTCTCTCTTTGTAAGCCCTAGGCAGGAAGTAGGGAGAAACCTCCCCACATCTGCTGCTATCTTTGCCCATTTAGGAGGTTGAGCTGATGAAGCAACTACAGAGGACATGATCCTGAGGAAGAAGGAAAAGCTGAAGGGGTCACAGCCTGAGGAATAGTGCTGGACAGGTAGAAGTAGACAAACCTTCTGGGGAGGTCCTGGTACTCTCAGGCCCCATAACTCATAGTGCAGGCTCTCATCACCTTATGCCTAGACTGCTGAAAAGCTTTCTGGGTAAATCTTCCAGCCTTAAGTCTCTGAGGCTGTCAGTCAATCCTCCATTCAGCTGTCATACTGATCCTCTTAAAGTTCATGTCTAGGACAGTTTAGGGAGCTGTCCCTGGAGTCAAAAGGATGTGAGTTCAAATCCAGACTCAGATACTTGCTGGGCAAACCAGGGCAAGTCACTTAATCCTCTCTGTCTCAGTTTCCTCATCTGTAAAATGAGCTGGAGAAGGAAGTGACAAACCACTCCAGTGTTTGCCAATAAAACCTCAAATGGGGTCATAAAGAGTTGTACACCAAAATGATCCAACAACAACGATGTCCAGGTCTTCTCCTGTTACCACCTCACTCATTCAAGAAATTACAGTAGCTCCCTATTAACTCCAGGATCAAATAGAAAATCCTCTTCTAGTTTTTTAAAGACCTTCAGAATCTGGGGCTTCCTACCTTTTCAGTCTTCTTAGACCTTACTCCTCTTTACATATTCTATGATCCAGCATGACCAGCCTTCAGCAGCTCCTGGAACATGTTCTACCTCCCAATTCCACGTTTGTTTCACTGGCTGTCCTCCCCACCTGAAATGTTCTCTCTCCATCACTGTGTCCTCACTTCCCTGCTTCAACACCACTTCAAATGCTACCTTCAGCTAGAGTCCTTTCTCACTCTCCTCCTCCCTCATGCTACTGCCTTCTCTCTGAGATTATTTTCAATTTATGCTGCACCTAATTGTTTGGATGTTGTCTCTCCCATTACACTATGACCTCCCTGAGAGCAGGGACAGTGTTTTTTTGCCTTTTTTTGTATCCTTAGTGCTTAGCATAGTGGACAGAGTGCTGGGCTTAGAGTCAAGAAGACCTGAGTTCAAATGTGGCCACAGGTACTTATTAGCAATGCCCCTAGTCAAGTCCCTTGAATCTCTCCCTCCTTTTCCTCATCTATAAAAAGGAGGATAATAATAGCTCTCCTCTCCCAGGGTTGTTGTGATCATCAAATGAGATAATAACTAACACACTTAGCACTGTGCTTGTCATATAGTAAACATCACGTTAATTTTCATTATTATTAATACTAGTAGTATTGAAATAGGAACAAACTAATGTTTCATTCAAATGACACCCTTCAGAAAAGTCAGAGATAATAACTCAGTATAGAGGCATCTGCTCTGCAAATAGGACTGGTAGGTGAGAGGAGTGGATGGGACTGGAGGACAAACACTCGGGAGAGTGAGCGTATCTTTAATCTCTATGCACAGGTTCATTTCTTTCTCTCTCCTTTTACTAGAGCTTCCCTGTGCCAATGGAAGAAGTCAATGCAATCTGACGCTGCATTAAAAAAAAGGCATGATGTCCAGGAATAAGGGAGTGATAATCTCACTATGCTCTGCCCTAGCCAGACCATATTTTTAGTATTAGATCCCAATCCTTAGATGCTTGAGTGCCTTGGTGAGAAACTAGTAGAGAAACACATGCTTTCACCAACATGGCAGCCACAGAAAAGAGAACCACATAATCTGAGTGGTGGGAGTCTGTGAGCAACACCTATGTTGTAAAAATTGTACTAAATAATAGAAAAAAGATTGTATCCTGTTAATGTCAATTAACATTAATTAATATAATTAATTATTATAATACTATAATTAATATTAATGCCAATATATTTCTGAGCCTGAAACCAGAGGGGAATTGAACAGAGAAACAAACCTACAGAACAATTTCACTAATGAATAAGGATACAAACATTTGGGGCAGCTAGGTGATGCAGTGTTTAGAGTGTTGGCCCTAGAGTTAGGAAGACCCAAGTTCACATCTGGCCTCAAGCCCTTACTAGCTGTGTGTGACCCTAGGCAAGTCACTTTACCCTGTCTGGCTCAGTTTCTTCATCTGTAAAATGAGCTGGAGAAGGAAATGGCAAAACACTCCTGTGTCTCTGCCAGACACAGCTGAACAGCAAAATAAACATTTTAGATGAAATATTAGCAATATATAGCAATATATCTAAAAATTATTCATATGACCATTTATAATAGGAATGCAAAAAATTGAAATAATCAGTAATATAACATAAGTTATATAATTATATCAAAAGATAGAGATAAAAGGGTTTTTGACAAAATATAACATTTATTTATGCTTTTAAAAATCCTAAAAACTGTAGGTATTGAAGGGTCTTAATGTAACCAAAAGTATATACCTAAAACTAAAAACTATCATTATTTGCCCCAGAAAAAAAAAACAAGGAAAGCTTTCTCAATAAGTAAAGGGGTAAAGCAAGGACATCCCTTCTACCCATTATTATTTGATATAGTACTAAAAGTTCTAACAATAAGAGCAAAGGGAAAAAAGTTAAAGAAGTAAGCATTAGAAGAGGATATACAATTTTCCCCTATTTTCAGACAGGATGATAATTCATTAAGAAAACTTCAAAGAATCGTATAGATCAATTCCATTAATGGATCAGTATTTCTATTTAGTCCTAACAAAAACTCAGAGGAAAGATAAAAATTTATACGAAAATTGTTGCAAAATGCATTAAATATCTGGGAGTAACCTACTAAGACACAATGAGGATATCTATAAGAACTACACAACAGTCTTAATAGAAGATAAATTATTGGAGAATTATTTATTGGGCCATGATAATATAATCAAAATGACCCTTTAAGTTTCAATTAAATTCCCCTTTTCTACATGAAGCCTTGTCCAACCTCTCAGTTCTAGTACCTTCCCTCTCTTGTTTGCTTCTGATTTATTCTGTGCATAGCTTCTTTGAACATATTCATTTGCATGCATGTTGTCTCCCCTAACTAGATTATAAATTCCTTGAGGGCAAAGACTGCTTTGTAAAAAAAAAAAAAAAAAAACCTTTTCGTTTTCCAGTGCTTATTTAACACAATGCCTAGCGTGCAGTAGGTGCTTCATATGTGTTTATTGACTGTTAATAATGTTATATAAATTAATTTACACATTAATGATATACTCAAAAGTCTACCAAGAGATTACTCTATAGAACTAATAAAAATTACAATAACAAAACAAAGTCAGGCTTTTCAAGTGAAATAATTTTAAAAGTAGGTATTTTTTAAATTTAGCTTTGACAGATCTCAGAACATATTATGAATCAGTGATAATAAAAATTATTCCATAGTTTAAAAATAGGAAAATAGAGCAGTGAGACTAGAAAAGCAACACTGACAGCAAACAATATAGTAACCTTGTGTTTGTTTGATAAAAAAAAAAAAAATACAAACAGTCCCCCAGCACCCTCGTCCCATGCCGCGCCTCAGACACCAGACTACCCTAGCCCTGATATGACTCATGGACAGCAGAAGATTCAGTCTCGGCAGAAAACTGTCAAAAAAAAAAAAGAGATGGACAGAAAAAGAAACAAGGACATGATCAGAAGGCTGCTGCTAAGGTTGCCTTGATATATACTTGCACTGCCTGTAGGACATAAATACCAGACCCCAAGACCTTCAAACAGCACTTTGACAGCAAACATCCTGACTCCACTTCCTCCAGAATTGGCTGATGTTAAGGCATAAAGTTGCTTACAGGTCACTGATTTTGTTTGTTTGTTTTAATGTCAGGGTTGTCCAAGATGGCATGACTATCCCCTAAAATAGTGAGATTCATTTGTCTTATGGCATAAGACTTGTCTGACGAATTTCATAATTGCACAAAAAGACCATTTTGCAGTACTTCATGCCATGTCTTCAGCAAACCAAATCTATTT
This sequence comes from Bettongia penicillata ogilbyi, assembly GCA_023548195.1. Lineage (NCBI taxonomy): Eukaryota > Metazoa > Chordata > Mammalia > Diprotodontia > Potoroidae > Bettongia > Bettongia penicillata. Next base: position 7,936,061 of record JAJHZJ010000331.1, on the reverse strand, counting down.
TAACTTGTACTACTTCTGCTGTGGCCAAAATTAAAAAATAAATAAATGAATGAAAGGGGAAACTGGCTAGCCCTGGACCTCCTAGAATGGAAAAGATAAATTAACTTGAAGAGAATAGTTGAAATGATGCACGTTAATGTAGGTAAGCAGGATAATGCAAGTATTTTACTAGGTGCACACTGTGTTCTAGTACAACAGGAAATAATTCATGTATTGTAATCGCTAGAAAACAATCAATTTTCACTCTTGACGGTATGTTTTGGATTCTCATCCCCTATCTCCCCCATCACACACACACACACACACACACACACACACACACACACACACACACTCCTTTAAACTGTCTCTTAGTAAACTGGTCAAAGATCTGTTGTTAGGGTAGTAAAAATCCAATTAGCTATAAAGATCAACTGAATCTAGAGAGTGCTTTTCTATAAAACTCATTGTCAGAGGTCTGGTTTATTTCTTTCTTGGGCAACGTAAGCAGTATATAAGAGTGATGTTGTGTAACTGTTGAAAACCTATTCTTACATTTTTATAGGTGAATTCATGGCACCTATTGACTCTTCTACTATCTCAAACCTTAGGTAACAAACCTGCTGCTGCTTTTCTAACTCTAGATCAGCAAAAAAAGAGGACTGCCGAAACATTCATTTTTATGCTGTTCTCTTTTGGGCTTCATGCAAAGACAATTCTGTGTAAATGTACAGTTGGACCCTGATTTGGAAATCCTGAAAATCAGTCCAATCTTGTTATAAAATTTTTTTTTACAATTGTAATTATATTGATGCTCATATTGGGTAAAATAATTCATTTAATAATGTAGTCCTTTGATTTTACAACAAAAAAATACAGTCTACTGGGGAAAGAATGCCCTATTTGTCAGGAATGTTGAGAAACTTGGAAGGCAGTTTGACTGAAAATAGATTTGGCCCTCCTTAGAACATAGAACGAACTCCAATTGGACAAGGAATCTAAATGAAAATAATGACATCTTTAAAAAAATTATTAAAGGGGAACTGAAAGAGGTACCTTTCACGATTATGTTTAGTAGGAAATCCCATAACCAAACAAGGAACATAGGAGATCCCAAAAGATTAAATAGATAGTTTCTAGTATATAAAAATTAAAATCTTTTGCACAAACAAAATCAATGCAACTAGAAAGTGGCAATGCAACAGAAAAAAGTATTTGAATTTGAAAAGTATCTCTGATAAAAGTCTATTATTTGCTACATATGGGAAATTGATGGAAATATGTAATTATTATGAGTAATTCCCTAAGATATAAATGCTTTAAGGATATACATATATTATATATATATAGTTTTCTAAAGAAGAAATGAAAACTAAAAATATATGAAAATGTACCAGAAAATAATACTAAGAATAATTCAAATTAAAATAGCTGTCAGTCAAGTTTTAGCTCATATCTATTAAAATGGGAACAATTACAAAGGGCAAAATTTGTCAATATTTGGTGGGAGACACAATGGGAAGATAGGCAAACTAATATACTGTGGATGAAACTAGATAACTTCTAAGAACACTTGGAATCACAGAAGAAAGGTTACTAAACTGTTCATACCATTAGACAAAAGTGATTCTGCTACTGTGCATAAACTTTCAAGAAGGTCAGAGTCTGAACTTTATGAAAATATCCACAGCTTTCCTATTTTTACTAGTGAAAAAATGGAAACAAAAGGAGTGTCCCTTGATTAGAGAAAAGCTGAACAAATTGTTGCATATGAATATAATAGAATATTACAATGGTGAAGAAAGGATCAACATAAGGGACTAATGAGAACTAGAGATATTTAATGTGAAGAAAAAAAAGACTAGGGGCAAAGAACACAACTGCTCATTTCAAGATTTTGAGGACTGACATTTATAGGGAAGATTAATATTTTTTTGTTTTTGGAAGGCTTTTTGTTTGTTTTTTGATCCCTGGGTCCACAACTAGAAGCAATAGTGGAGGTAGTACAAAGTTGATCAAAGGAAAAACTGTCTAATATTTGAAGTTGCCCAAAAGTGAAATGGGTCAATCTGAGAAGTAATCACCATCATCCCCACTAAAGATCTTAAAGTAAAGACTGGATAACACCTATTGGGTAGATTGTAGATGGAATGGTACGTTGGGTGCAGATCAGATTGTGGGGTTCTTGAGACACTGTCCAACTATAAAATTCTGTGATTTTGTGTGACTTTGAGAAATTTTGATTGGAGTGGGCATAACTTTTGCTCCCTCCTAGAGCCTGCCTTTGGCTGATAAACTATCTTCTTTCCAGTGCCTGGCACATATTAGATGATCAATAAATGCTTGTTGACTCTAATAGAACACTGAGTGGCTTCTCCATTGTCATGGTAGAAAAAGCTTATTAACTCCTGATTTCATTTCTGTTCTCATCAATCAGGATGAGTTACATAGAGATGTCCCTTATGGAGGTTCATGTAGAAGTAAATTAATGTACTTTTTGATGCCATCCCTTTCCCCATACCCAACCCTTTCATTCTGAAAGGGAAAAAAATCTTGAAAAGTGCTTCATTCTTCCCTTTTCTAACATGAATTAGTCTTTCAACTTAGCAGAAACCATTCTCTCCTCTTCTCCTTCTTTCTCTTTTTCTTTCATCCCCTTCCTAATCCTCTTCCACCTTCTTCACTAAATTTCAGTCTTCTATCTCTTTCTCTTTATATCTCTCCCTTCACTTCCTCTTTTCTCTATTCTTGCCTCCATCTGATTCTCTCCTGTATCCTCTTGTTACATCTCTTGACTGCCTTATCTTTATTTCTTGCTTATCTCTTCTTCTTTCATTTTATTCTTTCTTTTTTCTTCTTTTCTTCTCTTCACTCCCTCTATTTCTCTGTATATTCCCCCTCTCTTCTTTTCTTCCTTCTTCACTGCTCCCCCTCTTTTCCTGTTCTCTCTCTCCTTTATGCCTTCATCATCTCTCACCCCTCTTCCTTTTTCTTTGTTTCTCTCTTCCCTTCCCTTTTCCTTTCACTTTGACTCCCTTGTTATGTTTTAATCCTTTTTTCTCTCACTTCTCCTTTCTGCTTCCTCCTCTCTCTCTCTCTCTCTCTCTCTCTCTCTCTCTCTCTCTCTCTCTCTCTCTCTCTCTCTCTCTCTCTCTCTCTCTCTCTCTCTTTCTCTCTCTCCCCACTCCCCCAGGCCTCACTTTCTCATCTGTAACATAAGTGGGTTGAACTTCATAATCTTTAAATTTGCTACAGGACCCGTGTTCTTTCTATCCTAATCTTCTCCTTGTGCCTCTCCTCCCTTTTACCACCTCCCCAATCCCTTTATATGCATGCAAATATAATAAAACACTAAGGATTTTACAAAGGAAATTCAAAGACCTAAGTGATTTTTTCCATCATCTTCTCCTTACCTCCATATCTGTGGACTATATCTAATTAAATACTGAGAAAGCTCTTCTGTCTACACATGCCTTGATGGGAGAAGCACAGGAGCTAAGGCATATTGAGGAAGAGAGAGACAGAGACAGAGACAGACAGGCAGAGAGACAGTCACTCTGTGTGTGTATGTGTGTGTGTGTGTGTGTGTGTGTGTGTGTGTGTGTGTGTGTGTTATAATCAGGCATTAGAGCTATCCATTTAGATATCCTATTCTCCCAATAGACCATGAGTTGTCCGAGAGTAGGGCCAGGTCTTTTCTGTTTATCACAGGGCTGTGCACAAAGGAAGAGATTTAATGTTTGCTGAATTGAATTGGTTAAATTGAATTGACTGAAAGGAAATAAATACTGAATTAATACTATTTCCTTTTTTACCCATCTCAATAAATAGGTGAGGGAGATCTCTTTTTACCAGGCATCTGAACACACATTCTATATTTTTTGTTTGCTAAAGATCTGGGGCTTTTGGTGGACTACAAGCTCAATAAAAGTCAACAATGTAATGTGGTTATTACAAAGGAGAATTGAGATGCTTAACTGAATTGAGATACAGAGACAAGGACTGGGGAGTCATAATCCCACCGTCCTCTGCTCTGGTCAAACCACATCTGGCGTATTACAAAAAGACTTTGGGGATCCTTTCTCATGCTTGGCCCTCTTGTGAAGTCACCTAAAATCTTCTGACTACAGTGTGAAAATCAGCTGATATTTCCAACTTTTCCTGATTGCTTGACACTTTCTCCAAAGTTTTCCAGCAATGTTCACTTTACTTTATTCTTGCTCCATAAGTTCGCAAATGATATGATGACAATCAGAGTTACTGATGTCCTGCTAAGTTAGGATGAAAGAAATAGTATATTAAAGATGGTTAGTCACCAGTTGGAACCCTGAGATTCAATCTAAGTATTCAAAGAAAGGGCTCTATGTCTTGGAGAGTTCTGTAGGTATTTTAAGGATATATAGGAAACCTTTGTACTTAGCACACTATTCATTTACTGGGCTAACATTCACTTTTTTATACTCTCAGAAAGAAAGTTCATTAAGCAAATTAATAGGCTAAGCAAAATTTGGAGGGCTGACAGGGACTGTTTATCCTACTTAAGATGAAGGCTAACAAAATGTTTTCCAGAACTCCTAAAAATAACTTTGGCAATAGTTATTTCTATAGAAAGTACTCAAATGTTACTTCAAAAATGATTCTCATAAGGTCATTAAAGGGAGAAAAATTAAATGGATAGGAAAATTATGTAGAAAATACACAAGACCTTTCTCCTTTCTTTGCAGAGGTGGAGGACTATGGATATGACATTACATTCACTCTCAGATCATTTGTTGTGTGGGTTTTGCTGCAATTCTCTCCCCTCTCCTTCCCTTTGCCCTGTCTCTGTCTCTGTCTCTCTGTCTCTCTCTCTACACACACACACACACACACACACACACCCTGAAATATTTGAAGACAGTGCCTGAGTCTTCTCCAATATAAATATCCTTAGTTTTTTCTCCTGACTGTAGTCACCTCCATTTTCAGCACAGAAGAGGATGGGATTCCACAGAGTCAATTGAAAAGATACTGTCATAAAAGAAACTGACTTCACAGCTTCCTGGCTCTTGCATTATGGATACAAAAATGAAACAAAAGACAACTTTCATTTTAAGAAGCCAAATCCCCCTGAAGTAGCAGCTTGAGCACAGCCTGAGAGAGAGAAGGCTCACCCAGCATTCACACAGCAATGTTAACAACGTTGGATCCTCCCCAGTCCCGTGCCTGTAGATTTCCAAGAGCCCTCAAGCTTTGAGCACCCTTTAAGGATTCAGCTCGTCTCTCAGGTGGGTTGAATGCCAAAGAAATACTTTGAAAAGGGAAAGTCAGAAAGGTGTCATTCTTCTGAGGCATTCAGATGGAAAACTCTTTCTCTTCTGGGGATGCTAATCACAGAACTGCCTAAATTTCTGGAGGCTGAAGGCAAAGAAAGGCTTTGAATGAGGATAAGCCAGGGAAGATCAAAGAGGGTCTGACACAAAGCCTGTTTTAGTGGGACTGAAGTGGGAAGAACACTAGGCTTGGAGGAACAGGACCTGGGTTCACATCTCACTTCTGGTGCCTGTTACTTGTATGATTAAGCAAGACATTTAACAAGACCCTGGTTTCCTCAAAAGCCTGGGGGTTGGACTAGAATCTAGCCCCTTAATAATCCTCTTAAAAAAAGGATGTGTTCTTTGAAGTTTGGATTCAGTCAAAGAAACACACTTGAGGACCTAGAGGGCCACATGTGGCCTCGATACCACAGGTTCCCCATCCCTGGGCTAGATAGTCTCTGAAGCAACTTCCAGTGCTAGAAATCTATGATCTTATGGATAATCTCTTTGAACCTTAGTTTTCTCATCTGTAAAATGAGGGAGTTGGATTCGATGGTCCTTGAAGTCTCTTCCACTTCTAAATCTAGTATCCTCTGACTAGTGATTTAATCTTTCTGAGCCTTAGTTTGCTCAGCTATAAAAAGAGAAAACCAAGGTCCAGAGAGATTGTGAAAGTGTAGTAACAGGGTAGTAGATATAGTTCTGGAAGGGAATTTAGAAATCATCTGAGATAAGAACCCCTCATTTTACATATAGGGGAGCTGAGGCCCAGGGAGGTGAAATTATTTGCCAAAGGTCACAGAGGTAGTTAGTACCAGAGCCAGGATTTGAACACCAAGGCCCTCTGATTCTAAAACCACTTTCTCCTGTACCACACCACCTAAGAATATATGTATGTTTGTATACATATATGTATATATACAAAGAAAAATGGGGTATGGGAAAGAACTGTAGAATATGAATAAGTACATACAAAGTAACTTTTGGGGAGAGCATTAACATCTGGGGGGGGTCAAGAAAGGTGTCATATGGGAGTTGGCATCTACTCCAGGCCCCACCATAAGGCAATGAACATAGATCATTGATTGGCAGAGTTGAAAAGAACTCCCCAAATCATCTAGTTCAACAGCTACATTTTACAAATGGGAAGATAAAGGCCCACAGATGTTGACTGATTTGCAGGTTATCTAGGTAGTGAGTACAAGATTCAGGTTGCTCTAATTCCAGATCTAGTGCTCATCTCACACTCTACTATGGCCCTTCCCCTTAAAGAGTCCCTTTAGAAAAGATTACTAGAGCAATGATAAAACTTACCTGCCCAAGAAATGGGGTACGCACACCAGCTTCGTAAAATGAACAGAGGCAGTTCTCTTTCTATGGTTTACACTTCCCTTTGCCTTTGCCTCTGCCTAGATTCTACCCTGAATCAACCCTGCCATTAGTAATCTCTCTTAATGACCTGCTGACATCATCAGTCTCTTGGCTACACCCAGTATCCCCATAGGAAGTCAATCATGAAAACTCTCAGAAGACATGGATGTTATCCCATCTCATGTCTTGGAGTCCAATTAGTTATTTAGGAATAGCCCTAGTAAATTAAACATGGTTTTCAGGGATTCTAAATGCTGCATTTCCCTCAAGTGAGATCAGAGGAGTTAACTTTTAATTCCCAAAAATGCTGCGTGCTTAGCAATATAAAAGCAATTCGTCTGATGTGTGTCCATCATTGAGCAAAGTCATGTTGCCATAGGGACTGGGTCTATACCATGTGCACAGGTAAAAGTTAAACTATATCTGTTGTTGTATCCCCTTATCAACATCCTTTCCAAATCCAAAGCACTTTAATTTATACACAGGGAGCTAATACTCTTTGTTGATTGCCACCGCCCAGAGGAAATGCTTCCGTTGCCTGGTTACTAATGGGTAACCAGTGCAAACCCCAGTTAGAGGCTCCCATTCAAAGACTAATGATAGGAAAGGAGGGCTGAATGGCATCTATGGAGACTGGTCCTGGGGATAGCTGCATTCTATACCTTTCAGTTCTTTCTGTCCTGAAACAGAGCTGGGGGGAGAGAGAGAGGAAACAAAAAATGATTATGGAGCAGATGTTAATGCCTGCTTAACACCTGGCAACAAGATGTATTGAACAGAGGAAGGTGTGAACTTGGAGCTGGAGACTGGGTTCTAATCTTGCCTCAGAACTTTACTAACTCCATCCTTTTGGCTAAGTCACTGAACCTCAGTTTTCTAATTTGTAAAATGGGGATAATAGTTTCACATATCATAGGGTTGGCATGAGGAAAGAAATGACAAGATCATAGATTTAGAACTGGAACAAACTTGCAAGGTCATGTGGTGTAATGCCCTCATTTTACTATTAAAGAGCTGAGATTAAGTGTGCTTGCCCAGTCACACATAAATAGTAAGTGGCAGAGTTGGGACCAGAGAATTCAAGTCTTCTGACCCTATATATGGAGTTCTTTGCACAACGCTAAACTTATAGAAATTTGAATTACTGCTATATCAAGTGTCCCAAAAATCTTGGCACTGCTTTGGAGACACAACATATATATTCCTAATGAACCAGGTCAGAAAAGAACAGGTTAAAGCTCCTATGCCAAACAACAAAGAACTAGGACTGTGTGTAGCCCCCTCTTCTTCTAGCCTGGGAAAGATAGCGTTATTCAGTCTTATGAATGAATGAAAGCATGACGATCAACCTTTGAGAGAAGTGCTAGAAGGACAAATCAGAACATATCCAGAGAATGATGGGTCATATTGGAAGGTAGCTCCCCCCTCACTCTGTATTCTTAAGCAGTAACTTGATGACCACTTTCTGGGGGCATATTTTTCCTTCCCAGCTCTGTCTTAGAATATCTACTTTCATTCAAGGCTCATCTTTAGTGCTCCTTTCCAAGTAAAGCCTCCACTATCCACTCAGTTATAAATGTTTACTCTTATCTTGTGATTTTAGTATATACCACACCCAAATATAGCCTAGATGAGGAGGCCACTGACCTCTCTTATCTGCAACTGGCCCATCTTTCTGATTCATTGTTATCCTAGGTTCTAGGGTAGTCAATGCCTGTGTTCTGATACTTCCACATTAGAGCACTGACAACTTCTTATTAGACAATTCTCTGTGAGCCTCCACTTTGGTTAACTAAGTGGTACTTAGTTAAATAAAAAAAATCTTCGCATAAATAATTGTGCTCTGTTCCCTCTTTCTCTCTGTCTCTCTTTCCTCCCCTTTCTCTCCCCTTCTTTACTCCTTTCCCTCCTCTCTCTTTCCCTCCTTATCCCTTCCATCTTTCTTCCTCCATTTCTCACTCTGTCTCTCCCCTTCCTTCTCTCTCTCCCTGTTTCTTTTTCTTCCCCTCTCTGTCTCTCTCTGTATACCTATCTACATGCACATCTATGTATGTATGTATATGCATGATATATATATATGTACTATATACATATATATCTATATAATCAATTATAGGCCTAAATAATTATCAAAGCTACTTGCTATGTAATTTATCAACAGAGTGACAAATAATAAAGGGAATTGGGACTAGATATGTGAATTCATTATGCTAGTAAACTCCCTGGTGATGAAACTCCCTATGCAAATTCAGGTAAGCACCTTCTCTACAGCTTATAGCCTTAGCTGCCTGGAGAACGAAGAGGACTTGTTCACAGTAACACAGACAATATATGTCTGAGGCAGGACTTGAACTCAAGTATTCCTAGATTTGATGATAGCTCTCTCTCCCCCTATCAATGTAACACATTGATTCTTAATAGCAATCTTTCAGCTGTGGAAAGAATCCCTGCCAGATTCTCCTCTAACCATCCCTGCTCCTCTTGACTTCTCTTTACTTCTGAAACACAATTCCACCATTCAGATCTCAGGATAACAGGCAATGTTTCTTCACAAAATAAAAGTTGATAGAGTTCTCTCAGTGTAGGAGTTCTTTTTGTCCTTTTCCTCTATGTACTTCATGAAATCATCTTTAGCAATGACAATTAGCACAGAATCCGGAATGAGGTAAATTGCAAGACTCTAAATATTTATTTGCTTTTTTAAGATAAAGTAATAGTTCCTATAATCTCTCTGACAGAGGCTATTGAAGCAGGTGTTACACTCCTTGGAATCCCCAGCTTCTTTCAAGGCTCAGCTCAGGCATCATTCCAGTCCCCTCAACTGTTGCCTTGTATTTAATTTTCTCTGAAGCCAACCCCAACCTCCACCCCCAACAAAAGAGAAACTCGTTTCAAAGGAAGAATTAGTTAGGATTTTTGTTGCTGTCATTTTATGAATGAAAGAATAAAAAAGCATTTATTAAATGCATACTATGTACCAAGCACCGTGTTCCAGAATACAGACTTATATCTAGCAAGTTCTTATGAAGTATTTGATTTTTAAAAATGTCCATAAATCTAAAGTGGGAAAGGACTCAGAGACCATCTATCCCCAACCTCTCACTCTGCACATGTGGGAAATGAGGCTGAGGGTGGCTAAATAACTTGCTCAAGATCACAAAAGCAGTTCGTGTCAGAAGCATGATTTGAACTAAGGTCTATGACTCTTGTGCACTTTCCATTTTGCTACACTCTGTTAGAAATGAGGAAACTAGGGATCAGAGAATGGAAGTGAATTAGCAAGAACACCCAGTAAATCAGAGGCAAAACTGAGATCAAGCATGATACTATCAGAACAGATTTCAAGACCTTCTGAGCAGTTTTCACTGCTCCTGCTGCCAGATCTATATTTGGCCATGAAATTAAAATAACTAAAGCCTTGTATTTGTCTTGGCTAGCATAGTATAGATAAGAACAAAGAAAATCATCAAAGAATCATGCACATCAAGAATAAATGGCAAATTTTGATGGATCACTGTGGGCATTCTGAGTGGGAGAACCAGAAAACCTGTCCTACTTTGATTTCTCTCTCCAATTTTTTTTAAAAGTAAAGGAAATTTAAAATCCTTAATTGCTCTAATGATGAAGGATGATAGCATCAGGGGCTGCTTTCACAGTGCATTTCCTCTAGAAATAACATTATATTGAGACAGTTAGTCCTGAGGTACAGGCAGATACCGATCCCTGGAACTTGCTTGGAGAAAAGCAAAGACCTTGTCTGATAATGGCATTCCAACATTGATTCTGAAAGACTGGCTCCCAGGGCAGCCAAGGAGTCATTCACACAATGGCTTGTGCCAGCCTGAGAGCAAATTCAGAATGGAGGCCCCAGTCAGGATGATGACTGTGTGGCCACCTCCCACCCACAGCACAGAAGGGTTTGGACTGCTTCTTCTCTAGAAATACACCATAATTAGATGCAATATGTCCTCCAAGGACCTAAGACACTTTGCAGGGTCTCCACTGGACTTGAACTTGGAACATTCCATGTCAGATTCCAGCCCTGCCACTGATTCCCTTGGTGTGGGATCTGGGGCAAGACCCTTCCCTTTGGGACATCAATTTTCACAAGTACAAAATGAAAGAGACCATCCTCCCAGTTCTAATCACAATGGGATTATTTTCTATTGTTCTCCACACCCAATCCATCACTTTGCACATGTCTGCAATGCCTTCTAGAACCAAAGGAACATGGATCTAAAATTGGAAGGGATCCAGAGGCCACCTAATTCAACCCTCTCACTTTACAAAAACTAAGTGGAGGATGAGCCAAGATGGCAGAGTAGAAAGACTCACGTATGCTAGCTCCGATTCCACAGCCCATAAATTTCCTGTAAAAAGAACTCCCCACAAATTCTGGAGCGGAGCAAGCCGCACAGAAACACAGTGGAAGAGATTTCCGTTCCAGAGAGCCCTGGAAAGCTGTCCCCAGGGGTCCGTCACGCTCCAGACAGCGGAGCCCACCCCTGAGCTGCCCTGGCCATGGAGCCCAGCCCTGGCCTGCCCTGGCCGCACGGCCCCAGAGAAGCAGATCTGAGCAGGCTTCAGGGATGGAACCTCCGGTGGCCACGAAGGTCCCTCCACCCACAGGCACTCCAGGTCAGTGAGAGAGACTTCTGGGCTGGCCAAGAGGGGAGCGGGGTGTCTCTGTGACTCGGGCCCCTTCAGGAGGCAGCGGCAGAGGCAGCTGCAGTGGCCCGGAAATCCTGGAGCAGAAAGGAGCTCAGGGCCATTACTGAAGATCTCTGCATAAATCCCCTGAGGGAACTGAGCCTGGGAGGCAGCCCTGCCCCGAACCGAGCACCAGAACTTAAGCTCACATTGAATAGCAGCTGCATCTGCTGCGGAAAGCCCTGAGGCTGGGGAGCAGCATTTGAATCTCAGACCCCAAGCACTAGCTGGACAGATCTAGGTGGGGGTGCAGAGGAATCTCAGAAGTCAAGTAACTGGCTGGGAAAATGCCCAGAAAAGGGAAGAAAAATAAGACCATAGAAAACTACATTCTTGGGGAAGAGATGTTCCTTACTCCTTTCATTTCTGATGAGGAAGTACAATGCTTGCCATCAGGTAAAGACGTGGAGATCAGGGCCTCTGTATCCCAGACATCCGAGGTGGATGTCTGGTGGGCTCAGGTCATGGAAGAGCTCAAAAAGGATTTTGAAAATCAAGTTAGACAGGTGGAGGAAAAACTGGGAAGAGAAATGAGAGAGATGCAAGAAAAGCATGAAAAACATGTCAATACCTTGCTGAAGGAGACCCAAAAGAATGCTGAAGAAAATAACACCTTGAAAAATAGGCTAACTCAATTGACAAAAGAGGTTCAAAAAGTCTATGAGGGCAAGAATGCTTTCAAAAGCAAAATTAGCCAAATGGAAAAAGAGGTTCAAAAGTTCACTGAAGAAAATAGTTCTCTCAAAATTAGAATGGAACAGATGGAGTCTAATGACTTTCCGAGAAACCAAGAAATCATAAAACAAAACCAAAAGAATGAAAAAATGGAAGAGAATGTAAAATATCTCATGGGAAAAACAACTGACCTGGAAAATAGATCCAGGAAAGACAATTTAAAAATTATGGGACTACCTGAAAGCCATGATCAAAAAAAGAGCCTAGATATCATCTTCCATGAAATTATCAAGGAAAACTGCCCTGAGATTCTAGAAACAGAGGGCAAAATAAGTATTGAAGGAATCCATCGATCACCACCTGAAAGAGATCCAAAAAAAGAAACTCCTAGGAACATTGTGGCCAAATTCCAGAATTCCCAGGTCAAGGAGAAAATATTGCAAGCAGCTAGAAAGAAACAATTCCAGTATTGTGGAAATACAATCAGGATAACACAAGATCTAGCAGCTTCTACATTAAGGGATCGAAGGGCGTGGAATAGGATATTCCAGAAGTCAAAGGAACTAGGACTCAAACCAAGAATCGCCTACCCAGCAAAACTGAGCATAAGACTTCAGGGGGAAATATGGTCTTTCAATGAAACAGAGGACTTTCAAGCATTCTTGATGAAAAGACCAGAGCTGAAAAGAAAATTTGACTTTCAAACACAAGAATGAGAAGAAGCATGAAAAAGTAAACAGCAAAGAGAAGTCATAAGGGACTTACCAAAAGTGAACTGTTTACATTCCTACATGGAAAGACAATATTTGTAACTCTTAAAACTTTTCAGTATCTGGGTAATTGGTGGGACCACACACAGACATACATGCACACACACATACACACATGTATGCACATACAGAGACAGAGAGCACAGAGTGAATTAAATAGGATGGGACCATATCTTAAAAGAAATTAAGGTAAACGGTGAGAGAGAAATGTAGTGGGAGGAGAGAGGGTGAAATGGAATGGGGTAAATTGTATCTCATTCAAGAGGCAAGCAGGAGACTTTTTAGTGGAGGGAAAAAGAGGAGAGCCGAGAAAAAAACATGAAGTTTACCCTCATCACATTCGACTAAAGGAAGGAATAAAATGCACACTCATTTTGGTATGAAAACCTATCTTACAGTACAGGAAACTGGGGGAGAAGGAGATAAGCAGGGAAGGAGGGATGATGGAAGGAAGGGCAATGGGAGAAGGGAGCAATTTGAAGTCAGCACTCGGGGAGGGACAGGATCAAAAAACAGAATAGCAACAATGGGGGGCAGGATAGGATGGAGGGAAATATAGTTAGTCTTACACAACACAACTATTATGGAAGTCATTTGCAAAACTACAAAGATATGGCCTATATTGAATTGCCTGCCTTCCCAAAGGGAATGGGAGGGGAGGGAGGGATGGGGAGAATTTGGAACTCAAAGTTTTGGGAACAACTGTTTAGTATTGTTGTTGCTACTAGGAAATAAGAAATACAGTTAATGGGGAATAGAAAGTCATCTGGCCATACAGGACAAAAGAGAAGATGGGGACAAGAGAAGGGAGGGATGATAGAAGAGAGGGCAGATTGGTGATAGGGAAAATTAGAATGCTCGATGTATTGGGGTGGGGGGAGGGGACAAATGGGGAGAAAATTTGGAACCCAAAATTTTGTGAAAATGAATGTAAAAAGTTAAATAAATAAATTTATATCAAAAAAATAAAATAAAATAAAGAAACTAAGTGACTTGGCCAAGGTCACATAAGCAGGATTCAAAATCGGAGCCTTTGACTCCAGAGCCAATGACCAATGGATACACTGTATCCACTATAGTATTGTCTCAGAGAATCTCCAGCTTCTTTCAGAGCTCAGGAGCTTTCCAGTTGATTCCTGAAGTTGTTAGAGCTCTCTGCAATGATTAAATCACTTTACATATACTTTGTATATATTTACAGGGTGATGAGAAGAGAGGGGTTCAACTTTTACCTCTCCTACATAGTAGCTGTATGACTCTGGGTTAAGTCACTTACCTCTTGATGTCCGAGACATCTCTCTAAGAATGTAAGTTATAGAGCAGTTGGCAATTGACATTTGCAGAAACTATTTCCTCACCAGGAGTGTCCTATTTCCCAGTTGTGTCAAACTCAAGTAGAAACATAGGCCAATAAACGACGTATAAGAATCCCTTCAGGCTGCATGTTGACTTTAAAAAAACACTTGTTAACATTATCTATGTTCAGCCACATTTTTATTTATTTTGGCAAATATTGCCTAATTACATTTTAATCTGGTTCTGGAAGCACTATGGAGTGGTTTGGCCCCTCTGCCCTATATTAATGATTAATCAATCACCCACTAAAGATTTATTAAGCACTTACTGTATGCCTGGCACTATGCTGAGTACTGCAATGAAATCACAGAATCTCAGAATTTGAAAGTCAAAGAGACCTTGTCCAATGCTACATGAATGGAATTCCCTTCAGACCACAGCTGACAGTTAAGTAATTATCCAAGCAATACATGAAAACCAAATAAGGAAGGGAACCCACCTACCCCCACACTCCCAAGCAGCCTGTCCCACCTTGGACAGCACCAATTGTTAGGATGTTTGTCCTGACATCAAGTCAAACTTGACTTCTTTGTAGCTCCCAGCCCTCTGCAACCAAACCATAATGTCTAGGGTTTTCTCCACAGGATAGTCCTTCAGGTACTTGAACATGGCTATCATGTCTGCCCCAAATCTTTCCTTCTCTAGGTTAACCACACCCATTTCCTTCAACCAATCATCATAAGAGAAATTTCTCTCTGACAAACTGAGGAAACTCCGTGAAATATACTTCTGTCAACTCCCACCCCCACCCCCAACCTCTAACTAAACATCTAACCATCTTCAGGAGTGGTTAGTCTGCCTCCCAACTTGGAAAGTCACATACTGGGCTCTCTACACCACTACCACTTACAAGAAACATTCAACATTTCTACCCCAAAACATGAGAAGTTAAATTTAAATGAGAAAAAAAATAAACTTTTAATGATGCATCTGCAGTTTAACACAGCCAACATTTTATCAAAAAGTAAGATCGGCCAAGTCCAAATTTAGGAAGAACTAACAGGCACTCATCAAGGCTCTCTGATGCTTTCAAGATGAGAACAGAACCCAGTCCCAATTAGACATTCTGTGACACAGTCAAAAAAAAAAACTGCATAGTACATTCTCTATTTAACCTGCCTGCGACCCAGGGAGAAGAGAGAAGCTTCCAGGCTATGCAAGTTGGCACTGAAAAAATGACCTTCTTTTCCATAGAATCACAGAATTTCAGATTTGAAAGAGACAAAGGCAGCCTTCTACTCAACTTATAGCATGAAACCATACCAAACCAGGAAAAAGAATCCGTTAACCAACATTGTCAATATCCAGGCCTTCAGGGAAGGGCAGCCCATCACCTCCAGAGATGCCCCATTTTACTTTTAGACAGCTCTCATTGTTAGAAGGATTTTCTTACCTGAATAAAATCTGCCCCTAGTTCTGCCTTCAGGAGTAGAAAAATCTTAACCCTTCTACCACTGATAACTGTAAGACTATATTTCTTTCTTCTCTTCTCTGGACTAAACATTCATATTTTCTTCAATTGTTTATTCTTTAGCATGAACTCAAGTCCCTTTTTTAAAAAAACTGAATAGGTTGTTGTGAGAATCATATGAGATGAAAGAAAATGCTGTATACAAAGCACTTTTGTAACACTTAAAGCTCCATAGAAATGTGAATTATACTTTTATAATTTATTTTTAAAATGCTAATACTATCCTAGTTGTTCTTCTCTGCATATTTCCCTACTTGTCAATGTCTTTCCTGAAGTATGGCATTCAGAATCGAACGCAATACTCCAGATGTGCTCTGCCCAGGGTGGACCAATCAGACCTTATTCTGGGATATTTTGCTTGCCTTTATGTAGCCTAAAATCTCATTAGATTTCTTGGCAGTTCCTCTTCTGATAAACCATTTCCACGAAAGCTCTGTTAAGGACACACCTTGGAGGCCTGAGGGCCATTCTAAGGAAGCATTCCATCATTGCAGTTGCCCAGAATAGCTGGCAGGATGCTCAATTTAATTATATCAATAATGATAATGATAATGGTAGTGGTCATGGATGATGATGGAGGAGGAAGAGGACACTGATGATGATCATACAACGTTAAAATGATCTTCCTAGAAACTCCCCTGCCTAATTAGACTTTTACAAATTAAATTATGTGTTTTTCATAGCTGGATCCAACACATTCTTTCTTGCTGTTCTCAGAGAAAATAAACAAGCATACAGGAAATAGTATACCTTGATTCTTATAGCTAGTCCATGTAACATTTATAAGATCCATGTATGCAAATAATAAAAATAATAACTGATGTTTATATAAGGATTTAAGATGTAAGAGAATTTCACACATTTGATCTCATGTGAGGTTCAATAGTTATTATCCTCAATTTACAGATGGGGAAACTGAGACTTGGAGAGGTTAAAGTGACTTGCCCTTGGTCAGGAGGGCCAGTCTCAAAGGAAGAATTAGAATCCATGTTTTCCTGACTCAGAGTTTAACACTTTGTCCACAACAACTAGAGTTTTATTGGACTTCTGTCCATGAATCTGTGAATCTGGTCCACCTTTTCTGTTAAGGAAAATTGCCCTAGGCCACGCTCTGATGAGATTAAGCATAGCCTTCTTCACATGGAGGGGAAATCAGATAACTCTTCTACTTGCCGTTGTCTTGCCCAAAGAAAATAGGCACCTGGAAATAGAAAGCAGTCACAAATAAACTAAATGGGAAGATTCTTCTTTTTCCCAACAATTCATGTCAATGGACAATTTGCACTGGCTAGGGTCCCTGCTTCTATTTCCTCCAACCTGGAAAAGTCCAAACAATAGGATTTCCTATGCAAGTTGATGAGTATGTGCCCTCACTGCTAAATGGGAGAGCCCCTGCCTTTCTTATGGTAACATATATGAGTCTTTCAAACCCTGCTAGGTTGAGATCCTGTGCTACAAAACATTTTTGCGCATGCACCAATATTACTGAGAGTGGGATTCCCTAATTAGAAAAAGAAGCCTACCCAGTGTCTAAGCTTAACACGATCAGAACACTGTCACAAGATCACAGATTGAGACCCAAAAGGGCATCAAATACAAGTCTTCCATTTTATAGATGAGGAAACTGAGGCTGGTGGAGGTTAAGTGACTTGCCCAAAGTTACACAATTAGTAAGTGTCTGAAGTGGTATTTGCACCTACAGCTTCTTGATTCCAAGTTAGTATGCCAGTTCTAAGGGGAGTTCACATTTAGCATCACATACACAAGAAATTCATCTGAAAAGAAGACAGACACAGCTCTCAGGAATGGGTTCCATCCAGATGATGTCTCTGAGAGGGATCACCAAGAGAAAGATGTAGCCAAAAGGAAAGCAAGAAACTTACTGCAAGGCTCCAGTGGTGAAGATCTGGGTTCAGAGCAGGTACATGGGCTGGAGAAGTCTGTGGCCCCTCTCCTAAAAGTCGGAACTGACC
Organism: Bettongia penicillata ogilbyi; assembly: GCA_023548195.1. Classification (NCBI taxonomy): domain Eukaryota; kingdom Metazoa; phylum Chordata; class Mammalia; order Diprotodontia; family Potoroidae; genus Bettongia; species Bettongia penicillata. Next base: position 7,918,459 of record JAJHZJ010000331.1, on the reverse strand, counting down.
AAAGGCTTTCTGGGGGACTGCAGACTGCAAGTACAGATCATTTCTGAACTGTGGGGAGAAAAACAGGTACATATCACCAAATGGAAATTATCTTCCCTTCTCTCCTCTCACTTAACCTTCTCACAGCCCTGTGAGGCCAGCTAGAGCAGGAATTATTGAAGCTAATTTTTTTTCATGCAGGCACTGAGGTCAATAGATTTAACGTACCATAAGTGAATGAAAAGGCAAAGTGAACGAACTTGGTCTTTTAGCTCAGGATTTTTGCTCCTAAGTCCCGCTACCTTACAATGGAAAAAAGAGGCAGCTATTTATTCTGCCCACCTTATAGATAAAGAAATAGAAGTTTGAAGCAGCTTGCCCATGGTCACACAGACTGGATTTGAACCCACTTTTTCTGGATCCAGAGTCTAGACATTTATCTACTACATCAACCATTGTAAGGTACAGCCATGCCCAAGAATCTGACTTATTATTGCATTAGAAAGCCCCAGTGACTTAGAGGATAGAGCACTTAGATGGAAGTCAGGAGACCTGGGCTGAATCCAAATTCAGACACTTATTAGCTATGTGGTGGTAGCCAATTCATTTAAATTCCTGGAGTCTAAGTTTCTTAACCCATTGAGTGGGTTTGATAATATTTGTACTACCAAACTCACATCTATTGTGAGAAAAACATTTTGCACATCTGAAAAGGCTACTAAAAATAGTCGCCACTATTTACTGGACACACTAAGGTTTGAAAAATACATTGCATATGTAATATCATATGGTCCTCACAGCAAACCTGGGGGCAGATATTTCTAACATCTCCATTTTACAGATGAGGAAACTGAGGGGTAGAGAAATCAAATTACTTGTTCAGAATTGCAGAACTAGTAAAAGTCTTAGGCACAACTCAAAGTCAGGTCTTCCTAAGTCAGTTCAGAACTCTATCTACACTAGCCATGCAACTACAACAGAAATGAGTATCATTTTTTTTAAATCACCTCAAAGAATAGGTTTCACCAAAGGGTCCTCTTGCTCTCATGAGAAACCTGCCCAAAGGAATAGGTTTGGAGGGCCAATGACTGTCAGCAGTAGCTAATTAGGTGTCTTTATAGTCATAGGTTCTAACCCTACCTCTGATGCTTATAAGCTCTGTGACCATGGGCAACTCTCTTTAAGCCTCAGTTTCATCATTTGTAAAAAGAAGATAATTAATACTTGGAGTCACTACCTCCCATGATTGCTGCGAATTTTTATTAAGATAATGTTTGGAAAGCACGTTACAAACTGTAAGGAATTATATACATGTCAATTACCAACCCTATTATTAGCTGTAAGGTATTCTGGAATCTGGACAGAGACCAACAACACATTACTTAGCCAGTTTTCTCTAGAAGCATCTGTAATTATGCAAGCATGACCAGACACCAAGTGCCTTATGGGTAGTGTGATTATTGGTTGAATTAATTAACAAAAATCAATAAACACTGGCAGGTTGGTTAAAGCAAATGGTCAACCATTTCCCATGTCTCCCCAATAATTCAGGGTCAGTAGCCTCCATCTTCTATTAACCCTTCATATTCCTCTCATTAGCCACAACACTCACTCTCTGTCTCAGTCTCTTTCTCTGTGTATGTGTGTCTGTCTCTATGTGTGTGTGTGTGTGTGTGTGTGTGTGTTTGTCTCTATGTCTGCCTGTCTTTCTGTCCCTTTCTGGGTGTCTGTATCCATCTCTGTCTCTGTCTGTCTCTCCCCTTTTCAATTTCATGTCAATAATTTGATAAGGTGAGGAGGACATACAGAGGCAGCTAGAAGCTATGGATCTTTCAGAAGATCCCAAAGTCACCAGCCCTAATTTCCATTCCCAGACCTATTCACAGTGTTCAGGGAGAAGTGGAAGAGAGGATCTGTGCATGAGGGAAAGAATTCAACAACGGAGAAAGTAGAAAAGACACCCAAGCACAGTCATTTATTAAGCATCTGCTATGCTCCAAACACTCTACTATGTGTTGGGTTGTGCAACGACAAAAGGAAAACACTTTCTTCCCTCAAGGAGATTATATTCTACCAGAAAGACAATATCGATCAATTGGCAAAGATTCATCAAGTATTTACTGTGTGTCAGGCATGGTGCTCAGTCCAGAGAATACCTTCACTGCCCTCTCCTCTCCTCTCCTTCCTGGGTGCTCTGCCCAGGGGAAAGTACACTTCCATGGCCAAAAGTTGCCTTTCATCCTTTGGGTTTACTGGCTAGATTTCTTGCTCAAAGACCAAACTTAAAACTCAATTCACTCTGGAGTTCATAGACTGGACAACAGGTCCCTGCCCACTTAGCACAGAATGGATGTAAATACTAAATAGTAACTGTTCCTCTTTTACCCAGGAACCCTGAGGGTTTTCCCCTCCCAGTTTGATTTTTTTAAAAAAAAGGGGGGGCCATCTCTTGAGTAACTACTTAAAGGGATTTATTCACTGAATGGATATATCTCACTCAAAGTGAGAATGTGATAAAACCTTAGCCTAAAATGGTTAGGGTCTCCCACTGCATCCTGGGCCACCTCCAGTCAACCTGATGAATATCAGGCCACTGGACCCAGATGGCTCAGGAGAAGAAAGTGAGGTTGGTGACCTTGAACAGCTCTCTCTTGCACAAATCAAAATCAAGTGCAAGTCATGTCATCATCTTCATGTCATGGTCCTCTTTGAGAACAAAGGACAAGCACAACAACATTCACTACCTTTGAGGAGCTTATATTCCAATGGGGGACACAGTGTTGTCATGTCTAGGTGTAACGACAAGATGCATACAAAATAGGTACATGGAGAAATTAGAGGGGGGGGCATTAGCTTGAAAAAGGACTAGGATGACAACTGAACTGAGGAAGGAAATCAGGAATTCCTAGAGTTGTAAATGAAAATACATGGAGGAGAACCAGTACAAAGACATGGAGACAAGGGATAGAAAGTTGCGTGTGAGGAACAGTAAGGCCAGTATGGCTGGACTCTAGAGTCAGAAAATAAAAGTTCTGCTATTTCCTGCTAGGATTATGGGATTCAGAGCTGCAAGGGATTTTATTGATTATCAGACCAACTTCATAATTTTACAAATAGGGAAACTGAGGCCTGGAGAGAAAAAACAAAGTCCCACAGCCAATAAACAGCTAGGCTGGGATTTGAATTTATATCCTCTGACTCCAAATTGACTGTTCTTTCTACTGTACTACATCCATAATCCTTAGCCATGTTTCTATTTTCTCTCCTCATAGTTCTATAGTGTAATGGGAAGAACCCTAGATTTGGGCTTGGAGCTTCTGTGTTTGAATCATGGCTCTTCAAGTCAGAGCATCATAGCTATAGAACTGGAAGAGACCTTAGAGGTCAACTCATTCAAGTCCCACATTTGACAGAGAAGGAAATTGAGGCCCAGAGAGAACGAACCCTTGAGACTGGAGAGGGTGGTCAGGGACACACTGCTGGAAGATTCAGGTTTCAATTAGCACAAGAAGATGGGAAAAGGTTGGAAATATCCAGGATAAAGGGGAGTTTGTTGTTTTTCTTAAACAATAGCGTGGTGGTTGTAGATGACATAATGAAATGAATGGAAGAGTAGAGAAGGATTTAGGCTTTGATGGAGTAGAGCTGAGTCAAATAGGGAGGATACAGATGTGACTTCTCTCATGCCCTCTGAAGCATTCAGCCAGAAGGGGGACAAGTCATATTCTTTGCTCCTTGCTCCCAACTCAAGACTGTCCCCTTTGCCACCACTATTCAGCAACCACTCCCTGTTGCAACAATCTACTGACTTCCAGGTAATCTTCCCTCCTCTTCCAAGGAATTCAGTGTCTAGTTCATTGCCTTCCTCTCTGCACTAACCACTGTCCTCAGACTTGACCATTTTGATCCACTTGTCAATGTCCCCTCAAACCCCTTGTCTCTCCAGTCATCACCCTACTAAACTTTCATATCTTCCATCTTTGCTTGGCCTCATACCTGCACACAGGGATGTACATCTACTCTACTTAGATGATATAGAATTCTAACACTCTTGTCCCAGAGTACAACCTCCTAGCCTTACAGAAGTAGCCAGCAATAATAGCTAGCATTTATATAGACTCCACTGATTGGGGCGGCTAGGTGGTGTAGGGGCTAGAGTGCTGGTCCTGGAGTCAGGAAGATTCATTTTCATGAGTTCAAATCCAACCGGAGACACTAATTAGCTGTGTGACACTTAAACAGGTTGGCCTCAGTTTCCTCATCTGCAAAATGAGCTGGAGAAGCTCCATCATTTCTGCCAAGAAAACCCCAAATAGGATCACAGAGTCAGACATGATTGAACACCAGCAGCCGGACTCCAGGTCTAGAACTCTGTCCCCCCATGCTGCCTAGCTGCTAATCTGTCCTTATGCCTCAATCCTTTCAAACCTTTCATCAATTCCCTTTCATCTATCACCTCTGCTCTGGTGTGCCTTCCCAGTTCTCACCCTGTGGTTTACCAATTCAATCATACGATATCTGGGGCTCTGAGAGGTTATAGGATTTCCCCCGGGGACACGTAACCAGTATGGGTCAGAGCCAGACTGGAAGCAAAGTCTTATAACCTCATGCTGGCCCCTCCCAACAGGCCCTGTCTCACCAGGGTGTCAGAAGAGTTGGTCGGGTTTGTAAAGCTCTTAAAAGATGAAAGAGATCTCTCAATGGGATGTGGGAAGCACAGCTATTATTAATTCAGAAGCAGTCGACCCAGCAGTGCTTTGGAGGGGTGGTACAGAACCAAGCCCTAATGAATCCACAGCAGTGACTACTGAGCTATCAAATGCCACTTCAGACAAAGTTTTAATTAACAGAGCTGATCGGGCTACTCTGGGTCTGAAAATAAAGATTTATTGATGTATTTTTACTGCCTGTCATAAACTACCTGGAGAAACATAAAACACCGCCCACCTGCTCGCCTCTAGAAAAACACCCTCAGCTAAGAGCATGACATGAATTCTCTTACCCCAAGGAAAAGGTCTGACTTTCTACCACTTCTTGGGTTACACAGGCCCTGTCCACTTAATCTACCTGTCTGTGGCAGAATTTTCTATACATAGAAAAGATGAAAAGATTTCCTAACCTTCTGATATCCAGCAACATGCCCATGTCCAGGAACTTGTAGCATAAATAGAATGGACACCCAAGGAAAGCTGATTTCAAAGAATAATGTTATATATTTTCTTAATTCTCTGAAAAATTTAAATAGCTCAGGCTTAATATTCTGCTAAAAATAGTGTTGTTGTCTACTAATAGTTTTCTTGTTTAATACTAAAATTCTATCTGTATAGAGAGCTCCTTAATGATGAAGATCTACTAACGAAGATAAATGAGTCTTCTGCAGCTTAGAGTCATGGTCAGCTGCCTGGAACCCTAAAAGGCAAAGAGACTTGTCCAAGGTCACATGGCCATCGGATGTCAGAGGCAGAATTTGGAAGACAGGTCCTCAGAATCTGAACCCTGGTCTTCAAGGCAAGGTCTCTTTCTTTGGAGTTACATGGCCTCTACAATAAAAATTATATACTTATTTCTAATAAATTATTATCATTTAGGTTGGTGTTCAGTCATTTCATTTCTGTCATGTTTGGCTTTTCCTGACTCCATTTGGGGTTTTCTTACTGGAAATACTGGAATGGTTTGCTGTTTCCTTCTTCAGCTCATTTTACAGATGAGGAAACTAAGGCAAACTTAATGATGTGCCCAGGGTAACAAGCTAATAAGTTTATCTGAGACCAAATTCAAACTCATGATGATGAGTCTTCCTGATTCCAAGCCTGGAGCTCTATCCACTGAGCCACCTAGCATTTTATATTCTTTATTTTATTACAAATTATACATAATAAATTGTTTTATTATAAATTATATCATAAGTCATGCTATATATTTTGATTATATATATAATAAATTATTTTATGTTCTGTTTTGTTCTAAAATTATAATAAATTACTATTATTACTATTATTGAAGAGATAGTATGTTGTACTGAGTAGAAAGCTGACCTGAGTCAGAAAGATCTGAGTTCAAATTCTGCCTCTGACACATACAGGCTGTTCAACCATGGACAAGTTACTTAATTTCTCTGGACCTCAGTTTTCTTCTCTGGAAAATGGAAATAAAAATAGCACCTCACATGTTTTCATGTGTACGTACATATATACATATATGTACATACACATACATATACACAAACATATATATCATATACCATGCAGATAATGTATATATAAAACACTTTGAATACATGGAAGCTCTATTAAATATTACTAATTAGCTATTAACCTCTCAGTGGTCAAAGACTTAAATTACAAAGGAGTTGCAATTCACCTGAAATTCCCTACACTAGCAAAATCATAGGTCAAACCACATTCCCCTCAAAAAATCCCTGGCATTTATACATGGTGTCCCAAAAGTCTTAGTGCTATATTAAGTTATTAAAGCTAAAAACTGCACATCATCTCATTTGAACCCCCAAATAGTCCCTGAGAGAGTTACAAGTACTATTAGCTCTATTGTACAGTTGAGGAAACTGAGGCAGTTTCCTCAACTGTACAAGTATCTGCAGGTACTATTATCTGCCTCAGTACTTGTTCAGCATCCTCATTGTAAAGACGAGGAAGCCCAGATACAGAACTACTAAGTGCCACAGTGAGATAACTGAACCTGGGTGTTCCTGACTCCCAACTCAGCAGTCCATCCACACAAGGTTGCTTCAAGGTTCATGTGAGACTATGCATGTTGAGAGCTTTGCAAAACCTTAAATCTCTATAGAAATGTGCTGCTTATTATGGTAAATAACTAGTATCCTGCTCAGCCCTTGGTTAAGTCTGGGAAGAGAAACTGGAACCAGCCTGCTTGTAATATGATTCTGTCTACCATACAAAGTCAGAACAAAATGTTGCCTTGAGATTAAATGCTGAAAATGTTAAGGCCAGGGATCCCCATGGATTCCCCAAGGAGGCAGACCCTTGCAGAAGTCATCCAACACATCCCCTGGCCTCAGCTGCAACAACCAGCCCCTCATTCAGTCTAGATGGAACAATGGCCACCATCTGAACAGAGATCAAAGGACAGCCAGACTTTATTTACAGTTGGATTCCCTTCCTTTTACAGATGAGGTCCAGGCAGGTAAAGGAAAAAGTCTTCCTTAGCTAGGAAATAGGAGAGGTAAGATTTGAATCCATATTCTCAGCCTTCAGATCCACTTTGTAATCACAGATCTGTAGCCAGAAGTGACTGCAGGGACCCTTCAGCCTCCCCCACCCCCACCCCCAGTCATTTTACAGAAGAGGAAACAGACCAGAGGAACTAGAGGACTCCTGTCCATTTCCCAAGAACACACAGATAATAAACATAAGGGGCAGAATTTGAATCCAGAGTCAATGCTCTGTGCCAGATGCTCCTGCCACTTCACTTCCCTCATCCTGTATCACAGCATCAGCCTACGAGTCTCCCTAGATCGTCTCCTTCCGGGAAAATGCTAGTACTTACAAAATCCTGGCTGTAATCTGGGGCTGCGACACACTCCTAGCCGCCCAGACCCCAGGAGCTCTCTCAGATCTGAGCCAAGGATGTGGCTGAAGCCCAGCCCCACATGCACGCAGGAGGCCTCTCCACCCCCCTGGAGCGAGGACTCTCTGCCTCTCTCCCTGGAAGGCTGGTTACTTATTCATGTGCTACCTAAGCGGGACCAATAGCTTCTTTGTATCAGCTGAACAGAACAGTAATTCAATCCCCAAATGGGAACAATTCAGCCCACGCGGCATCCGTCCTAATGAGACATTCTGATAAAAGGAATACTTTTTATCTACTAGCAGTTGCACTTGTCCATCAACTCTCCAAGCTTGTAAGACTTCTATTCTCATAAATAGGCAGTGGGTAAACATGGCAGAGAGGGGTCCCCCTTCTCCCTCTCTGTCTCTCTCTGTCTCTGTCTCTGTCTCTCTCTCTCTGTCTTTATCTTTCTGTCTCTGTTCTCTCTTTTTCTCTCTCTTTCTCCTTCCCCCTTTTCTCTCTGTCTCTGACTGTCTCACTCTTCTCCTTTATTTCTGTCTATCTCTGTCTTCCCCCCACCTCACAAAGCATCTCTTTTTAAAGATCTTTGGCCTCCTGTGTAGAGGAAACCAGAGTAAAGGTGTTTATGCCTTCAAAGGAGAGCAGAGGATCATAGACCTAGAGCTGTAAGGGTCTCTTACAGATGAGAAAACTGAGGTCCAGGCAGGATAACTGACTTGCCCAAAATTGAACAGGTAAGTGCCCGAGTCAGTATGCAAACCCAGGCCCTCTGACTCCAAATCCAGCCCTACTTCCACTGAACAACACTGCCTCCATTCTATGGATTCTAAGTCTACAATGTCCCTCTCATCTGTCCAGGTCACCACATAGCCCAGGTCCTCCAGGTCCTTAAATGAACATTTAAGTTCATTGATTGATTTCTCAAATGACAAAACATTTAAAGGGCTGTGCAAACCTTAAAGAGCTATATAAATGCAGGTGATGTAGTAGTAGTAGTAGTAGCAGCAGCAGCAGTAGTGGTGGTAGTAGTAGTAGTAGTAGTAGTAGTAGTACTAGTAGTAGTAGTAGTAGTAGTAGTAGTAGTAGTAGTAGTAGTAGTAGTGTTATAGGCAGTGGGAGGGAGTATCTAGGGGCCATAGGTTGTTAGAGGATGGCAGAATGGTACAAACTCTTTAGAAATTGAGTACCAGACCTGGCAGTTCTGAATCTCTCCCCATTCTCCATCCCCTATCCTGCACACTCATAATCAGTCACAGTGTCTGTTTTTAAAGATGACTTTGTCAACCCCCAAAAGTTCATTTACAGTTTTCATTAATGTCTGTGTCCCCGGTGCCCAGAGATAATGGGAAAGGCAGAAAGGGGAAATAATCTTATGCAGCAAGGAAGATCTGAGATCAGAAGTTGAGGATATGAGGTTAAGTGATAGATATAAAAAAAATTGAAGACATATCCTGGTTCTAAGAGGAATCATGATTAATAGAAACATGTAATTTGGACCTTCCCACAACCTCCATCTTGGGTTGTTGTGAAAAAGGTACTTTGTAAACTTTCAAGTGCTATAATAAATATTAGCTATAATTATTACTAGGATAGAGATAGGCACTGAATTTGGGATTTCTGTATTATTGAGAATTCCCAGGTGAGCAAGCTTCCTCTACCGATGCAGATAGCACCTTCTCTGAAATATACATATAGTCTTAGAAAGTAGCTTGGAGTACTGTGAGGATGAGTGACTTCTCCAGAGTCATATAGCCAGTATAATATGTGTTAGAGATGAGATTGGAATCCAGGTCTTCCTGGCTTACAAATAATCTCTCCTCTATCCACTATATCACGCTGCCTCACATCATTATTACTAATGAATTTATTAATTATATGATGTAGTTACTAGCAATCTATCCTATCATCATTACTAATAATAAGTGTTTTCAGATCCCAATAGAGACAGCCCAGGACCCAACAGAAATGGCTAACCACTCTAGTATCTCTGCCAAAAAAAATCCCCAAAGAGGTCACAAAGAGTCAGACATGACTCAATCAACTGAACAACAAAGGCCCCTCCAAACTCTGCTTCTGTACTCTAAGATCCCTTCCAACCCTAATACTCTGTGTTCTAAGGTTCCCTCTTACCTCCAACCTTCTGTGCTCCAAGGGCCCATCTAACTCCAACATTATGTGCTCTAAGTTTCTAGAATGTTCTAAGGCCTTTCACAGTCCTAACATTCTACATTTTAAGGATCTTTCCAGCTCTGACATTCTATGCCCTAAGGTCTATCTAAGCCCTGGCCATTTCTGTTCAGCCCATGCCAATAGGAACTATTTCTGAACAAAAAGAAATAAGACTGGGAAGCAGAAATGAATGGGGCAAACGGAAGAACAACTTTCTCTCAGAAAGTCAAGGGGAAACCAGTTATCCAAGCAATTGGAATTAACCAGGTAAAGAATGAACAAGTATAGACCAAATGAATCAATCCAGGAAACGTTCACTTTGTCTTGCTCCAAGGGCAGAGTCAAGCGCAGATTTCAACAACGATGCCTGATTTTCATACAGATGATGACATCCATCACTTTTTGTCTGACAGCTTAAACCTTTTTGGACTGCTCAAGTGTAAATATTCCATACAATTTCAAACAATATCGAGGACAGAATGGTACAGTTAGAGAAGCAAATTATATGATGATTTCTTATTTGCCTTGGTTATGGTACAATGCCCTTGGAATGGTGGAGGAGAATAAAAGGCATATTGAAAGAAAAATCTCAGAATGCTAGAATTCCAGTTAAAAGGACATAAGAACCTTCTAGAACTACCTGGACTTAATAAGAATATCACCTCCAACACCTGCAGCAAAGGGTCATTCAGCCTTTACTGGAACAAAAATGTTTGATTCTATTGAGTATTATCACATGTAAACTCATTAAGAAAAATAAACTTATTCCTTCAACAAAATTGATGCAGATGGGTTAAAGACTAATCTTGATTTTTGTAGGTTAAAAAATTTCAAGGCATCTTTTAATTCAACAAGTTTTTATGAAGCTCTATTAAGAGCTGGAAATACAAAGGCAAAAATGATAACGAGACCCGTCCTCAGGCACGTTGATATTATTGGGGTTGGGAGAGTAGGGTGGGACATACAATATACAAACAGAGAAATATAATAGAATTCAAGGACTAAGAGAAAGATAGAAAGGCAGGGGAGGGGTGGGGATGATTAGGAAAGGATTTCCATTGGTTGGTTTCTCAAGGAGGTAAAAGATGAAAAGGAAAATCCCATATATATCAAAATGTTTAGAGCAGAACTTTTTGAAGTAACATAGAATTGTAAATAAAGCAGGCCATTAACTGGAGAATAGGTAAATAGATTGAGGTGCATGAATGCCGTGGAATATTAGTTCGCTGAAGACCACTATAAACAGAAGAATTCAGAGAAGTACTGAAAGTCTTTTATGACCTTATAAAAAATGAGGTAAGCAGAACCAGGAAAATGCTATACATCCTCACTACAGCAAAGTAAGTGGAGAGAAAACCATAGATAGACAAAACAAATAAAAGGTAATTCTGTGTATTTTAAATTTTTAATTTAATTTTTAATTATTTTTTAAATTTTTCAGTCCAAATTCTCTCTCTCCTTCCATACTTCCCTGATCTACCATTGAGTAGAATGTTGTGTATTTATAATGATCAAGTTTGTTCCCCAAAGAAAAGAAGAGAAAAAACACACTCCTTCCTTTCTTTGCAGAGTTGGAAGACAAAATCTGGAATACTGTCTACACCATTGTGTTCTTTGATGTACTGGTTAGTTTTGGTGAATTCTCTCTCTCTGTCTCTGTGTGTGTGCGTGTCACAATGGGAGAGGATGGGAAGGGACATATTAGAAAAAAAGTGATGTAAAAAACTAAAGATAATTCAAAAATGGCTTCTCAAAGGATATGGCAACTGAGTTGAAACTTGAAAGAAACTACGGATTCTAGGAGGTAGCTGGGGGAAGATTGGGGAAGGAGGGCAGGCAAGAGAGTACAATCCAAGAGCAAGAGGGGCTGAAAATAGCACTCACAAATGCTGCCCCTCCTGATTCCAGCCCCATGTTTTGGCTCAATGCTTGGGTACTTTGAGAATGACTGGCTTCTTCTCAGCAATATGTGACTAAGTATTCTTACACTTTTTCCTATGTGGCAAGTTGTTGTCTCTTTCACTAAACATACATTGGACGGTGGGGTTGGGGTGGTGTAGGGGAAGACTTGGTACCTGCTCCAACACAACAACTGGGTGAGCTTGTACATGGACCTTTAATTGGCTTTTCTACTTTGTGTTTCCTTTCTTTATTTAGTGACTAAACATAATTCTTGAAATTAAAGTTCCTTAGTTTGGAAGTGACCTTGTGAGTTCAAGAAGTCCTGGGTTTTTCAGGTGGCATTAACTACTAGTAAGTTCCTTCCTTGGAGGAAATGACCACCAGCAGAAGGATAGACCCGATCCCCAACCTGGATCTGGCAGAAGACACTGACCAAGAATTGTTTGGACAGTTCAGAACCAAGGTGATAAGTGGAATATCTATCTGGTAGTCTCATAAAATTACTTTGTGTTTTGAAGTTTATGATTCAACCTCCCAGCAGATGATAAATAGTAGCTATATAAGTTACTGCTTGCTTATATTTTGTTGATGTGCACTGTAACTCTTTTGTGTACAGGAAAAAAATGCCTGTACCATATCTGATTTGTACCTTTTTCCCCCTAACCCTTTAAGGGACACCATTAAACAGAAACCTAAGCCTTATAACATTTTCCTCTAGGATTCCAGGATAGGGGACATAGCTAAAGATAGTAAGTGGAACTTAGCCCCTCTTATTGGAGGCTAGATTTGCAAGGACTTAACCCTGTCTGTCAATGTGCATGAATCTAGTGAGAAGAAATCTAGGGAAGAGGAAGAAGAAGGGAGAATGTTGCTACCCCCACATCCCCACACCATGTAAGTGAGGCATTTATTATTCAAGAAATATGGGGAAACAATGAAACAGCTTGTTTGGTAGGAGTATGTGATGAACAAAAAGTCTGGAGAGGTTGTCCTCCTCACATTCTGGTAGTTGTTACATATACTATTTTATTTTTTCTGCTATCATCACTGGACATCAGTTCACCATCTCTCCTTAGTCTCCCTTCCGGCCAAAGAGAGTCACATTTTACTTCTGCTCTACCTGTCTGACCCTCTCTTCCAAATGACATATGTGTCCTGAACCCAAGGACAGAAGCATGAGGTGGAAGAGGATGGAGATACTCTATTTTTCAATAGCCTGTTTTTCCACCCTAAGCCTAACTCAAAAATATTTTATATCTTTTCTTTGGATACTTATATATTTTCAGTTCTTGATCTTGTATCATGCAGGACAAAAAATGGAGGCCCCAATAGGTCCATTGTTGAAACATACAGTCCCTTCCTCCTACCCAAAGCAGAAGAGTTGTCAGTATTCCAGAAGACCCAGGACAATTGATGCAAAATTTTTAATAAAATTTTATAATTGTACCATAATTGCTCCCATCTGTGAAAATATACTTTAGATACAAAGGATTATAAGCACACATTATAATTCTACTTGGAAATAAAGATTTGCATCCTTTCTCCAGAGTTTAGTACAATCCTTGGCACGTTATAGGTGCTTAATCAATGTTTGTTGATGGACTGATTAGTATGTGCAATTGATTTGGTTGGTTCTTTGAGGCATTCTTAAATTCTGGTCCTTAATTAATTAATTGGTGAGAAAGTTCCAAAGAAAGACCATAAGATATAAATCAAAATTGTGAGAAACATAGTGTCATGGAAAGGGATTTGGCATAGTAGGACTTTTGTTCAAATTCTAACTCTACCGTATACAACCTGTGTGAACCTAGACAAATCACTTGACCTCTCTGAGAAATTCTGTGAATTTCCTTACTGTAGAATATGGAGGTTAGACCAGATGACCTCCCTTCTAGCTCCAAATCTATAAGTCTATGACTTACCTTCTCTGAGTTCATTGAGAAAATAAGGGAGTTGGACTAAATCTCAACCTCTTTTCTGGTATTGGTTAGAACAAATGGCCTCTGAGGCTACTTTCTACTTTGTGACTCTCAGATAAATTGCAAAGGTCCCAGAGAAGTGTTACCCTGCCCCACCCTGTGACTTGGAGATTAATTATCCAAAGATAATAATCAATAAGAAAGTGACTTCTATGAGATGGCTACTTATAGAAAATAAATTATAATAGGGGAAAGAGGGCACGAAGTAATTTTGTAAGAACTGAGCCTTTGGGTACTCAATGAGGCAATGAGGAAGACTGAATAGGGAGAAGTGGAAGATGAGAACTAGTAAATGTGTTTCTAGGTCTGTCCCAGGAAGGGCTGATCGCATTCCAATCAGCTTGGTCACAACAGCAAGGTGACCAGTGCTGGTTCCCTAGATGGCAATATCCCTGGAATGAAGGGGAAAAACATGCAAAGTTATATTCTCTTGATATAAGAACCATTCTGCTAATAACCAGTTTCCTTTTTGGATGCAACTTTTTTACTCTAATCTAGACTCCTGAGTGGACCTATTGAGCTGAAAAGGAAGGAGCTCATGTAAATAACCAGGATGGCAAATAGAGACAACTACCCTTATTAATGAATATTTGAGTCAGCTAGGTGAATCTGGAGTCAGGAAGACTTGAATTCGAATATTGCTTCAGATCCTGGGCAAGTAATAATAATTATGATTATTAATATTTATTACATATATAATATTTTTATATTATTATTAATTTATTGTATATTGTTATATGATAATCAATATTATATAGTTACCACTCTATACCAGGCACTATGCTAAGTGATTTTTATAAATATTATCTCATTTGATACAACAACCCTGGGAGGTAGGTGCCATTTTTATCCTCATTTTACAGTTGAGGAAAGCAAGGCAAACATATTAAGTGATTTGCCCAGGATCCTACAACTAGTAAATGTCTAAGCCAGGTTTGAACTCAGGTCTTCCTGACTCCAGGGCCAGCACTCTATTCACTTTGTTACCTAGTACATATGCAAGTTTATATAAAATAAATGGAATGAGAGACAACATGGCATAAAGCATAAAGACACATGATACTACCCACTACCTGTTAGGGGCGCCGGGAGTCTGAGCCCAATCTGTCAGGCCCACAGGCTTATCTGACCAGCAGAGGCCTGTAGGCCCTGGGGGAGTTTAGCTGTAAGCAATGACTGAGGCGGGAGACAAGATAGTAAGAATTCCGTTTATTCAAGCAGTGAGCGGTGCTTTTATCTCTTCTCTGACACCAGTGCTCTAAGTGAACCTATCACCAATTAGTTTGCCCTTATAAGGAAGTAATTTACCTTAAACCAGGACTGTCCAGGGTGGACACATAGCCCCTAGAAAGAAAAACATTTTTGGGCTTCTTTGTTCTCAGAAAAGCCTGGGAAAATAGCCTTGAGCAAAACAGGGGTGGAACCCTTCCTCCCAGTGCCATCTTGTTCATGCCTTACCAGTCTTCCCTCAGTTTACCTGAGTTGTGACTAGTGAATGCTGTCCAAGAGGCTGGGGGTTGGCAATTCCCTTGCAACTACCATCCCCCAGTGCCTTGAAATAAGTTAGGAAAGGCATTGATTGGCCTCTCCTCAGACAACTGGCTGTAGCACTTACATCAGGAATGTATGTTAGTCCCAATATGTTAGTCCCTAAGCCAGTAGTGTTTCTCTTATCCTAAGGCTAGAGAAATGAAGTAGAGTGGAGAGAGATTAGTGGAAGAGAGACCAGTGAGAAGAGTATTTTACAATAGTCAATTCAAGGAGTGATGAATATTTGAACTAGGGTGGTGGCTGTGTAGGAGAAGAAAAAGAAAGGAATGAGGGTGAGCAGTAACAAATAGGTTAAAACCAAGAACAAGCAACATCTATAATGGAAATAAACTTGAAACCTTCTCAGGAAAGTCAGGTGTGAAGCAAAGATGTTATTCAATGTTATTCTAGAAATACTAGCTATATGAGTAGGACAGAAAAAGAAGTTGAAGGAATAAAAATGGGAAATGAGGAAACAAAACTATCACTCTTTGTAAATGGAATGATGGGATACTTGGAAAACCCTAGGTAAGCAACTGAAAAACTAATTGAAATAATTAATAGCTTTAGTGAAGCTGCAGGACATAAAATAAACCCATATAAATCATCAGCAATTCTATATACCACCAACAAAACCCAGCAGGGAGAGATAGAAAGAGAAAGTCTATTTAAAATAATGACAGCTAATATAAAATACTTAGGAGTCTACCTGTCAAAACAAACCTATGGATGCAAACATAATTACAAAGCACTTTTCGCAGAAATAGGGACAGATCTAAACAGTTAAAGAAATGTTAATTCCTCATGGGTAGGCCAAGTCAAAGTAATAAAAATGACTACTCAACCTAAGTCAGTTTACTTATTCAGTGCCATACCAATCAAACTACCAAAGAATTATTTTATAGAGTTAGAAAAAAAAATAACAGAATATATATGGAAAAACAAAAGGTAAAAGATATCAAGGGAATCAATTTTTTTAAATGTGAAAGAAAGAACCCTAGCCTATACTAGATCTCAAACTATATTACAAAGCAATCATTGTCAAAACACTATTGGCTAAGAAATAGAGTGATGGGTCAATGGAATAGATTAGGTACATAACACAAAGTAGTAAATGACCATATTAACTTACTGTTTGATGAGCTCAAATGTCCAAACTTTGGGAGTAAGAACTTGCCATTTGACCAAAAAAAAAAAAATCTGGGAAAACTGGAAA
Organism: Bettongia penicillata ogilbyi; assembly: GCA_023548195.1. Lineage (NCBI taxonomy): Eukaryota > Metazoa > Chordata > Mammalia > Diprotodontia > Potoroidae > Bettongia > Bettongia penicillata. Next base: position 7,902,136 of record JAJHZJ010000331.1, on the reverse strand, counting down.
GCAATTCAGCAGAAACTAGGAATAGACCAACATCTCATACCAAGATAAGGTCAGAACAGATAAAAGATTTAGATATAAAGGGTAATAATATAAGTAAATTAGGGTAACATGGAAAAATGTGCCTGTTAGATCTCTGAACAAGGGAAGAATTTATTACCAAACAAGAGATAGAAAGGATCATGGGAAATAAAATGGATAATTTTAATTACATGAAATTTAAAGACTTTTGCACAGACTAAACTAATACAGTCAAAATTAGAAGGAAAAGAGGAAGAGGGTGTATTTTACATCAGATTTCTCTAATAAAGACCTCGCTTCTCAAATATATGGGGAACTGAGCCAAATTTATAAAAACAAGAATCAGGCTCCAGTTGATGAATGGTCAAAGGATATGAAGAGGCAGTTTTCAGAAAAAAAATCAAAGCTATCCATAGTCACATGAACAGAATGCTCTAAATCACTATTGACTAGAGAAATTATACTGAGATACTACCTTTTATCTATCAGGTTGACTAATATGACAGAAAAGAAAAATGACAAATGCTGAAGGGGAATGTGGAAAAATTGAAATACTAATGCACTGTTGGTAGAATTGTGAACTAATCCAATCATTCTGGAAAACAAATTGAACTATGTCCAAAGGACTGTAAAACTGTGCAGTCCATTTGACCCAGAAATATGACCACTAGGTCTGTATCCCAAAGAGATCAAAGGAAAAGAACCTATTTATATAAAGATACCTATAGCAGCTCTTTTTGTGGTGTGAAGAAATTGGAAATTGGAGGAATGTCCATCAATTGGGGAATGGCTGAACAAGTTGCGTTATAAAATTATGATAAAATACTATTGTACTGTAAGAAATAAGCAAAATGGTTTCAGAAAAACCTGGGAAAATTTATATGAACTGATGCAAAGTGGAGTGAGCAGAACCAGCAGAACATTGTACACAGTAACAATAATACTGTATGATGATCAACTGTCAGTGATTTAGCTATTCTGATCAAGACAATAATCCAAGATAATTCCAAAGGATCCATGATGAAAAATGCTATCCACCTCCAGAGAGAGAATTGATGAACTCTAAGTGCAGATTGAATTACACTTGGTGAAAAAAAATTCTTTATTTTTCTTGGGATTTTCAAATCTATACTTTCTTTTGCAACATTTTTTTTATGAAAATGTATTTTGTAAAACTTCCCATGTATAATTGATAACAAACTGCTTTCCTTCTCAAAGAGGGGGGAAGGATTGAAAGGGAAAAATTTGACACTCAAAATTTAAAAAATGGATGTTAAAAAATTCACATGTAATTGGTAAATATTTCATGAAATATGCAAAATATGTTAAAAATAAAAATAACAAATGGGAAATGAAATTGAATGCAGAACAACTGAATAAACTGTGGTATATGAATGGAATAAAATATTAAAGCAGTATAATACCAGATATGAGAAATTCAGAGAAATATAGGAAGACTTCTATAAATAAATGCAGAACCAAAGGAATAATATATATCATATTTATATGTATAAAATGTGTCTGGTAAGGAAAATGAAAACAATACTCAGAAGCAGCTAGAGTCAGATTAATAGCAATGAAAAGTTTTTATTATTGACAACAGAAATTGCAATATATCTTTCCTCTTGGTAGAGAGGTGGGTCAATGGTCAGGTTTAATTGGTTGCATGGTTGGTTTTGTCTGACTATTTTTCTTTGCTATAATGGTAAGTTTGAAGTGTATTTCAGAGAGATGCTAAAAAAAAAAACAAAAAAAAACATAAAATGAAGTGAAAAAAAGAAAAACAGAAAGAAAAAAAAAGAAAAAAAGAAAAACAGAAAGAAAAACAAAAAAAAACATAAAATGAAGTGAAAAAAAGAAAAACAGAAAGAAAAACAAAAGAAAAACAAAAAAAAACATAAAATGAAGTGAAAAAAAGAAAAACAGAAAGAAAAAAAGAAAAACAGAAAGAAAAAAAGAAAAAAAAAACAAAAACATAAAATGAAGTGAAAAAAAGAAAAACAGAAAGGGAGCTATTGCCATCAATGAAAAAACCTTTGGACCTTGCTCATATGAGGAGGCTGCTACTTTCCAAAGGTTTTATGACTGCCAACCAAATTTGGCTCCTGTCCTGTTCACACCAGCCCCCTCCCCGCAACTTACATACATCCATCTGAACTAATTGAAGTTAGGAGGTGCCCTTCTCCATTGGAACGGAGAAGGTCCCTATGTTTAACTCCTAGAGTGAAGATCCAGGAGAAATGCAACGATGACCCAGTTGCTCATTTCTGGAATATTAACCTAGATTATATTTTAACATGTCTTTTCTTTTTCAAGATTCATGTAAATATTATCTGGGATCTTCCAAGGGCAGACAATCATGCCAGAGGCCATGTATCACTTTGTACATCTCTTTCGAAGCTAGAAATAGTTTGGATATAGATTGATAATATATTAAATAAAATTGTTTCTTGCAGACCTGAGCCTAAAAACATAGTTACCTGGTTGTTCAATTGTGGAATGTTAACCTTGGCTGTATTTTATCATATCTTTTCCTTTTTCAAGATTCTGATAAATGCTATCCAAAATTTTCCTGAGGCAGAGAGTCATGCTGGAGGGCATGGAGACTGCCAGTTTCTCTTTCCAAGTTAGAAATGGTTTGCATATAAATTCATGATTTATTAAACTGGATAGCATCAATGGGCCAGTCAGGTGGCACAATGAATAGAGCACCAGGCCTGGAGGAAAGAAGATCTGAGTTCAAACAGCTTCAGACACATACTAGTTGTGTGACAACAGCCAAGTCACTTCACCCTGTTTGCCTCAGTTTCCTCCTCTGGCAAATTAGCTAGAGAAGGAAATGACAAACCACCACAGTAGCTCTGCCAAGAAAACCCTAACTGGGGTCATGAAGAGTAAGATACTACTAAAAAACAACTGACCAACAATAAAAATATTATTTTTTTAGAGATTTGAGCTTAAAAACAAAGAACAGCATTAGTAGTAAGTTTCTTTGACACAATATAATGTGTAATGCATGTATTTATTATGAATATTTACATATGCACAAATACATGTGTATATGTAGATAGATTGATGGATGAATGGATAGAGGGAGAGATACATATATATACATATATGTATATATGTATATATATATATATATATATATATATATATATATATATATATAGAGAGAGAGAGAGAGAGAGAGAGAGAGAGAGAGAGAGATTCATTTCAGGAGACTGGTATTTTCCATACAAATTTACCTATGCAAAACCCTAACAAGTCAACACTCAGTTTGCTTGTCCATAAGGGATCCTCCTAGCATCTCTGCTCCACCATTTACTGTCCTCCTGAAGGGGACAAGGGATTTAAGAAATAATTAGAATTAAAGAACTAACCTTAGAAATCATAAGTCCAATACTCCATTTTGCAATCAGAGAAACTGAGGTGCAGGAAGAGGAATGGATTTGCTCAAGTCCTGATAGTCGGTAAATGAAAGTCAGAATCTCAATCCAGGACTTTGAGTCTCTAAACCCAGTGTTCTCAGCATAGCACCATACTAATGTTCTAACATGACAGGTGGCTAACTGCATTAACAATTCTTGCATTGGAAGGGCAGGTTGCCCATGGGGGTTTTCTCACTATGTCATTACACTGCCACCTGACATCTTACATTTCCCATCATGTTGGGAGGATGTTAGCACAAAGTCTTCCTTTTAAAAGGAATATATAAAAAGGCCCCCATGCCCAAAAAAACCAATCCCAGCTCAAATCAGGACGTCACCAGGACCTGGGAAATAGGACTGCTTCTGAGGGCCAACCTAGATCCCTGCTCAGCCACCAAGAATTCCTGCCCTGTATTTAATTAAACACATGAGCACTCAAAAGCAATTCCATCATCTTAAATGAAAATTAATTTGGCTGTCCCTAAAAGGGAGCACTGGAGTAATTACGTACCCAACCACCTTCTAGCACAGAAGATCAAAGTTTCCTATGGCCTAATTGTCATTAAAAATACCCCCCCTTTCCAATTATTTGACTTGCTTGCTAATCAGAAGTCAAAAGAAGCTGGCACTGCCCTATGGGAAGCAATGAGACCCTGGGGAAGGTTCTGTAATACATCACAAAACCACTTTAGGGTCACATCATATTATAGATAGCAGATCTGTTAGCATGTTACCCTCATCCTTAACAAACTGCAATGGCTCCTTATAACTTCCAAAATCAAAAACAAAACCTTCTGTCTGTCCTCAAAGTCTTTCATAACAAAGACCCTCCCCCCAATCTTTCCAATCTTCTTACACCTTATACTCCGCCCCCTCCAGTGACACTGATCTCCTGACTGTTCAGGAGACATCCCATCTCTGGGCTCCGGGAATTTTCTCTGACTGCCCGCATACCTGGAATACTCTCTGTTCATCTTCACCTCCTGGCTTCCCTGGCTTCCTTCAAGGTCCAAGGAAAGTCCCACCTTCCACAGGAAGACTTTCACAAGTCCTCTTAATTTTACTACCTTCTCTCTATTATTTCCTATTTATCCTGTATAGAATAGGTTTGTGTATATATGCTTATTGTCTTTCCTATTTGATTGTGAACTTCTTGAGGGTACAGGACTATCTCTTGCCTTTCTTTTATCTCCAGTATTTAGCGGAGTTCCATGGACATAGGTAGGAGTTAAATGGGTGTTGATTGACTGACTGACAAGTAGATATGGTCATTGAATTTTATTGCTCAAAATCAGGAGGAAAAAAATGAACAGTTAATTCATTCATTTCAAATTCAACAAGCATTTAAGATGGTGCAGTAGAGAAGATTTGGATTCAGGAAGACTTAAGTTCAAATCTGACCTCAGACAATTAGTATCTGTATGACCCTGGACAAGTCATATAACTTCTATTTGCCTCAGTTTCCTCATCTATAAAATGCAAATGGGGCAGATAGGTGGCACAGCGGATAGAGTACCAGGTCTGGAGTCAGAAAGACTGATTTTCCTGAGTTCAAATCTGGCCTCAGATACTAACTAGCTATGTAGCCCTGGCAAGTCTTTTAACTTTGTTAGCCTCAGTTTCCTCATCTACAAAATGAGCTAGAGAAGGAAATGGTAAACCACTCCTGTATCTCTGCCAAGAAAACCCCAAATGGGGTCACAAAGACTTGGACATGACAGAAATAACTGAACAACCAGCACAAAAATGGGAATCATAATAGAACTTTCCAGGGTTGTTGCATCAAATGAGAGAATATTTACAAAATATTTATAAAAATGCTCAGCACAGTACCTGGCACATATGGTGGGCACTTAATAAGTGCTTATTCCTTTGCTCTTTTCTTTTAAGTATCCTCTATATCCAGGCACTGGAAACTTACCAAATTGTCCATATTTCCTAGGAGAAATGTATATTCCTTTGAGCAAAGATGATGAGCACATCAAGCTTTGCTGATTGGGAACGGGCCAGTGGAAATATGGCAACAACTGAAAATGGTTGGCAAATGTTAGATCTTATGCAGATTTAAAAGCAACAACAACAGACAAGTCCAGAAATATCCTTTAAAAGAAAGATGCAAATCAACAGAGAAACTCTAGACTATTTCTGTAACCAATCATGCAAAGGGGAACAAAGAGCAGTCAATTTATTCCTCTGGTATCCATGCCTGGAGCTAAAAGAGTTTCTAACATTTTCCTAAAAGATCAAACTAGCAAGTTATTCCTTGTATTCTCTCTACACAATGAGAGTACCCTGATGCTAACAGAAGCATGTCGGTGCATGGAAGTTCAAAGATCTAGAGCTGGAGGAAAGGTCCTCATTTTACACATGAGGAAACTGAGGCCCACAGAAGTAAAATGAATTGTGTCTAAGATCAAACAGTTTTAGAGGCAGGATTTGGTTCTTTCTCCTAGGTGGTACTGCCTCTGTGATGGCTACTGGGAAATTCTTTCATGAGTAGAAAAAATGTGTCAGATGTGCTGACCCTGGCCTAGTTAAGTAGTCTAGGTAACCCTTTGGGGGTCCCTTAGTACTTTACATTCAAGACCACGCTAGACCCAGCTGCAAGCATGGCTGTGTGAAACACATTTACAGAATTCATAAGCAGGACCTGAGAATTTCTACATTAAGAAATTCCAAACATGATCAGGCCTAAATTTTCTTCAGTTCATTTTTCTATTTGTTGTTATTTAGAATTAAAAACCGTATTTTGTGTGTTTTTTAATCTTACATTTATTCTCTTAGAGAGTTTCCCATAAAGAAAGACATCTGCCTGGGTACATTTGTAAAGAATTATGATGAGAGTGGGGGTATCATTGGTTAGACTGTTGAGTTTAGGGATAAATCTAACATACAGCAACACTCACTGTACTCAGTATTTTATCCTCCTTTTCTGTTTCCCCAAAGCTGGGAAAATCTTATTGTACATCCCTCCCTTCAGGTATTTCTCCAAACCAACTTAATGTGACCATACTACCAGATCTACCACCAACCTCTTCTCTCCTCTCTCCTGAGACTTTCATAAAATCATAGATCTGGCCTCAGAAACCACAATATTCTATCTTTTCATTTTCCAGATGGGGAAATTGAAATCCAGCTCCATGAAGTGGTTTCCCAGGTAGGAAGCATCAAAGGTGAGATCTGAACCCTGCTCCTCTAACTCCTGAGCCAGAGAGGGATTTACTCCTCCCCTCGGTCCCTTCCAGCTGACATACCCTCCCATCTCTCCATGTTCAACTTGTAAAACCTGTAAAACCTCTCCTTGACTCCTCCCACCCACCTATCCCAGGGGTAGATGAGTTCTCCTTCCTCATATATCTCAGGATACCTTACTTGTACCTCTCCTCTGTACTCATCCCACTCTCCCTTGAACTATTGTTGTCTGTGTATGCCATTTCCTTTCCACTGCAGGGTAAACTTTCTGAGAGCAATATCTGTTATTAGGCCTGATCCTGGGCATGGAATGAGGACATTGGTTGTGGAGAGACAGGAAACTGACTCTGGCCTGGAGCAAGTCAAGTTCCAACCTCTCTTCCTGGTTTTGAAGGATGGCCCTCTACATCCTAGTACCAGCATCATTTTGCAGCCTTACCTTATACAGGTATTGGCCCCCTACATTCTGGTACTGCAGCTATCTTTCAGTCCTATCTTATACAGTATTGTTGTTCAGGCATTCTTCAGTCATGTCTGACTCTTCATGATCCCATTTGTGGCTTTCTTGGCAGAGATACTAGAGTGGTTTGCCATTTCCTTCTTCAGCTCATTTTACAGATAAGGAAACTGAGGCAAACATAAGTGATTTTCTCAGGGTCACACAGCTAGTAAGGGTCTGAGGCCAGATTTGAACTCAGGAAGATGAGTCTCCTTGACTACAGAATCAGCTCTCTGTCCACTGTGCCACCTAGCTGCCTAGGAAGGAACTCAGTCCTCTCATTTGACAGATGTAAGAGTGAGGTCCAGAGAAATTTAGACTTGCCCAAGGCCTCACAGGTAGTAAGTGACAGAGACAAGATTTGAACCCAGAAAAAAGATCTAGGGTCTGAACACAGATTCTCTAAGATCAAATCAAATCAAAGCCTGTTGCTTTCCCTAGGTAATCATACAGGCATCTCTTTATGCCTTCTGTTGGAATGAACTAACATAGCCTGTTGGACTCATGGGGATAATTATAATAACTAATATTGAAATTGATCTTGAAAGTTTGCAAAGCACTCTACCGTCATCATCTCACTGGAGTCACATAATAGCTCTCTGATGTAGATTGTCAGGGGAACTCCTGGTAAGGAAATTCCATCTCCCAATAAAGATCAGTAACACTTCTATAACATCCCACTGGAATGCCAGGACCCAGCCAACATGAACATTATGCCATCTGTCTTCTCACTGACTGTCCCTCCCCACCATAAATAGTGACGCTCCCAAACTTCCAGAATCCTCTTTTCCCATGGGAGATTGGGGGAATCAGTAGGGTATTATGTCCTCAGCTTTGAGAGTTCCCCTGGGGCTACTGCATTTCACCCATTATCATTGTACCCTGTTTTGTTTTGGTTTGTTTTTTGGCCCCCAAACTGGTTTATAACCAATGGTATAATTCTGTTTATCATGTCACTTAAAAGGTAAACAGAGCAGCAATGTATTCACCAGTGACATATGCATATCTCATGCATTGCAAGCCCTAGCCTAGAATTCTCAGCCCAGGCACATTGTCGGTGTATTCTGGAAACTGGGCTTACATGATTTGTTTAGAGCTGCAGTACTAACAGCTAGCAGTTGCTCAACCCAGTGAAGAGACGCAAGGGGAGCAGGTAGCAAGAAGCTGCCATGAATAAGTCACATGATATGGTAAGACTTGCATCTTCCCCATTTTAATGTATATTTGTGAGTATTGGATGCATCTTAATCTTGGACCAAACACAATTTGGTAATAAATGATTTTTAAGTCATATCAGCACAACTTTTTTAAAAGCTTCATATAATGATCATACTCTACTTTTTTGCAAAAATAGTGGCATGAAATATGCCACGATTATGCAGAATACAGTAAGCTGTCCTAGACACTGAAGAATATATGAATTAATACCCAGCTCAGGTCTCTATGATGGTCTAGACTTAGACAGTGCTTCATCAAAACTCAGCCTCCCAGTCCTACTGCCTTCCATCCTTTACTTAGGAAACAACCATCAAATCACTGTCACCACTGCTACTGGAAATCATGTGAGTGTCCACTATCCTACTGTTACATTTACATTTTTCGCAAATGCCTAGTCCAAAGCTTTCTGATCTGGCAATTAGCCCTGCTGTGTGTTGTAAACTCCAGAATATAACCTTCTTACAGGTAGCTAAGATGACACCATAGTGCACAGAGCATCAGACCTGAAGCCAAGAAGACTCATCTTCCAAAATTCAAATTTGACCTATGTCTAGCTGAACCGAGGCAAATCACTTAATCCTGTTTGCCTCAGTTTCCTCATCTGTCAAATGAGCTGGAGAGGGAAATGGCAAACCACTCCAGCATCTCTGCCAAGAAAACCCCAAATGGGATCATGAAGAGTCAGATGTGACTGAAAAATGACTAATAAAAGGAGGGGCAGGGGAAAAAATTCACATCTGTATTCCTCGTACCTAGAAAGTAACTGGCACATATTAGGCACTTAATATATGTTTGTTAAATGAAAAGTCCTAAAGACTCATGTCAAGACCTGTGATTTCATCAGTGCAAAAAATTCCCAGTCTCAGTGAGAATCAACTTCAAGAAGCTTATTGTCTGGGAGAGTTGGTTGGGGCACTGTAAAGTCAGGGGATCATAGATTTAGAGTAGAAAGGGACTCTGGGGCCAAATTTGTCATTTTTTAGCTAAGTAACTGAAGCAAACATATGTGACTTGCCCAGGGTCACACAGCTAGTAAATGTCTGAAATTGGATTTGAACCCAGGTCTCCCTGACTCCACATCCAGTGCTCTATCCACCACACCACAGTGTTTCTTTAGGTGGTTACTCCAGAATCAGAGACAGGATCTGAACCCAGATCTTCCTAAGTAAAAGTCCAGCTCTCTTTCCACTACCTCCATGACTGAACAGAAGACTCTGTTCTCAATAACATTGGTAAGGGGCCTCTCATTTTCCCAAATCATCCGTTTCCCTTCCATCTTCAATGCATAGATTATTCTAAACCACTTACGGATATATGACATCATAATTAAAGAGTTCTCCAAAGCATTAACTAGTCTTAATTCTTCTTCTATTATGCCCCATTTCAGAGATAGGACACTAAATAATTAGCCAGACTATACCACCTGATCCTTTACCCAAGGGACAAGCCTTTAAGTGGTTGGAGAATAATTATGCTTTACAGATGACTTCTTCTATACTAAGCCTTACATCACAACAGCTTATTTTCAGGATTACAATTACAGTTTTCCTCCCTCCCCCATAATAATTGCAACTTTAAATTCCTCTCTTCTAATCAACCACATGGGCTGATAGCCACTCATCAGTGACTGAAAATTAACTGCTGAACTGCTTGAGAGCAAATTGTGTTCCCCAGAATTGCATGACTTGGAGAAAGCATCCATATCATCTGAACAGTGGAAGCGCAGACCTAGAATAGTCTGCTAATCATAGGAACTATGAAGGAAAAGGGAAAAACAGAAGAGATTGGGAAACTGAGCATTCAGCCTAGCAAGTGGTTACCGCCACTAAGATGAATCCACTACCATAAAATAAAAAGAAGAGTTAGACAAACAAAAATGAGGATGATGATGATGATAATGGTAACCAGTATTAATACAGTGCATTAATATCGACACATTACCTAACATATGTAATCTCATTTGACCCTCATAGAAATCCGGCAAATTAAGGTTATCCCCATTTTACAAATGAGAAAACTGAATCTCAGTAAAGTGATATGACCTGTCCAGGATCACACAGCTAGTAAGAATAAAGGGAGGACTGAAACTCAGGTTTCCCTGACTCCAAGTCCAGTGACTCTTTTCCTAACCAGTAGAGTGGAAAGTGGCCCAATTCCAAAGACAGACATCCATCAATTCAATTCTTTGAGTCAAAATTGGATGATTCCTTGTTAGAGATAGCTTAAGGATTCTTATTCTGCCATAGGCTGTAACTTGTAATCCTAAAACTCTGGAATGTATCTATGAATCTAATTCAATTCAACATTTATCAAGTGTCTATTATATATAAGGTGCAGAGGTGAGCCCTAGACTCTAATCCCAGAAACTCCAGAGTTAGAACTAACCTCAGAGGTCAGATAACCCAATCTACACTTGACCCAGAATCTTCTGGGCAATTTCCCTAAAAAGGAGCGTTAAGGCTTTGCTTGAAGACCTAGTGAAAGTCACTGAATTTGGAGTTAGAATACCTGGGATCAAATTCTGATGCTGGCACTTACGTCTCTGAACCATCGGGGAAAGTGTTTTCATTTGTCTGGGTTTCAGTTCCCTCATCTGCAAAACAGAGGGGCAGTACACCATCATCTCTAAAGTTTTATCCAGTCTAAGTCAGAGAAAGATTTCATAGTTTCTGATGCATACATCTGTGTACCTTTAGCCAAGTCACTTTACCTCTCTGGTCTCCCTATTTGTAAGATGACTAAGTTGGACTAAATGATCTCTAATGTTCTTTTCTTCCCTAAATTTATGCTCCTACAAGAGGGATCCTCCCACACCAGCCGATTACAATCCTACCTAGAACCAAGATTTGCCGCTTTTACTCATCATCGCAGTAGCTTTGGGACCATGGACAAATCATTTGCGATCCTAGAGGTAAATCTGGAAGGGACCTCAGAGGTCACTTTGCCCAACTCTTTCATTTGACAAGAATAAGACTTAGAATCCCTTGCAGGGGTAGAGCCAAGATGGTGGAGTAGAAAGACACATACACTTTAGTGTTTCCCCCACAGCCCACAAAATACCTGTAAAAAATGTCAACAAATTCTAGAGCAGCAGAAGCCACAAAATGACAGAGTGAAAGAGCTTTCCAGCCAAAAGTAACCTGGAAGACTGACAGAAAAGGTCTATACCATGGGACACTGAGCAGAGCAGAGACCAGCCATGGCCGTGAGGCAAGGGGAGGAACAGGACCAGAATAGGCCTACAGGACAGAATACTCAGCAGGGAGAGTCCCAGATCCCTCAACCCACAAGCAACAAAAAAGCTTCAAAGGTCAGGGTGGGAGGGCTTTCTCAGCTGGGTGAGAGGGGAATGCGATCTCCCCACCACTGGGCTCAGGCAGTAGCAGAGGCTGCAGCAGCAGAAGCACCAGCAGGTAGTGGGTGGCTACACTGGCCATGGAAACAGCCTGGGTACAGCTCACCTTAAGGCTCTGGGGGAATTGAGCAGGCGATCAGAACCTCAGTCTTGAGCAGGTCCTGGGGGGAGGAGGAGCACTAGGACCCACCCTCCTCTTGACAAAGGATTCAGAAGTCAATTTACTGACTGGGAAAATGCCCAAAAAAGGGGAAAAAATAAGACTATATAAGGTTACTTTCTTGGTGAACAGGTGTCTCCTTCCATCCTTTCAGATGAGGAAGAACAATGCATACTGTCGGAGGAAGTCAAGGCTTCTGCCTCCAGTACCTCCAAATGAATATGAAATGGGGTCAGATGATAGAAGAGCTTGAAAAAAAATCAGCAGCTTGCTGAAGGAGAACCAAAAAAATACTGAGAAAAATAACACCTTTAAAAATTAAAAAATAACACCTTTAAAAATTGGAAAAAGAGGTCCAAAAAGTCAATGAAGAAGAAGACTTTAAAAAGCAGAATTAGCCAAATGGGAAAGCTCACTGAACAAAATAGTTCTTTAAAAATGAGAGTGGACTTCAGGGAAGTTAATGACTATGCAAAAAACCAATAAGTTACAAAACAAAAACAAAAGATTGAAGAAATAGAAGATAATTTGAAACATCTCTTTGGAAAAACAACTGACCTGGAAAATAGATCCAGGAGAGACAATTTAAAAATTATGGGACTACCTGAAAGCCATGATAAAAAAAAAAGAGCCTAGACATTATCTTTCATGAAATTATCAAGAAAAACTGACACTCTAGAAACAGAGGACAAAATAAATATTGAAAGAATCCATTGATCACCTCCTGATAGAGACCTGAAAAGAGAAACTCCAAGGAATGTTGTGGCCAAATTTCAGAGTTCCCAGGTCAAGGAGAAAATATTGCAAGCAGCTAGAAAGAACCAATTCAAATATTGTGGAAATACAATTAGGATAACACAAGATCTAGCAGCTTCTACAGTAAGGGATCAAAGGACTTGAAATAGGATATTCCAGAAGTCAAAGGAACTGGGATGAAAACCAAAAATCACCTACCCAGCAAAACTGAGTATAATACTTCAGGGGAAAAAAATGGTCATTCAATGATTTGGAGACTTTCAAGTATTCATGATGAAAAGACTAGAACTGAATAGAAAATTTGACTTTCAAACACAAGAATCAAGAGAAGTATGAAGAGATAAACAGGAAAGAGAAATCATAAAGGACTTTCTAAAGCTGAACTGTTTACATTCCTACAAGGAAATATAATATTTGTAACTCTTGAGACTTTTCTCAGTATCTGCATAGGTGGAAGGATTACACACACACACACACACACACACACACACACAGAGTATAGGTTGAGTTGAATCAGAAGAGATGATATCCATACAAAAATAAAATAAAATTAAGCAGGGAGAGAGGAAAATATTGGGAGGAGAAAGAGAGAAATGGAATGGGGCAGACTATCACTCATAAAAGAGATTTTAAAAAAATCTCTTTCAATGGAGGAGAAAAGGGACGAGATGAGAGGGGGAAAATGAAGCTTACTCTCTTCACATATGGCTTAAAAAGGGAATAGCATGCTTGCTAAATTTGGTATGAAAATCTATCTTATACTACAGGAAATTAAGGGAGAAGGGGAAAAGTGGAGTGAGGGGGATGATAGAAAGGAGGGCAAATGGGAGAAGGGAGTAACTAGAAGTAAACCCTTTTGGGAAGGGACAAGGTCAAATGAGAAAACAGAAAAAAAAAGGGGGGGCCACAGAGTAGGATGGAGGGCAATATAGTTAGACTTACACAAAATGACTATTATGGAAGTCTTTTGCAAAATGACACATATATAGCCTGTATTGAATTGCTTGCCTTTTCAGTGGGGATGGGTGGGGAGGGAGGGAGGGAGAGAAGCTGGAATTCAAAGTATTAGAAACAAATATTGAGAATTGTTTTTGCATATAACTGGGAAATAAGAAATACAGATAATGGGGTTTAGACATTTATCTTGCCCTACAACAAAAGGGAGAAGATGAGGATAGGGGAAGAGTGGGGTGTGATAAAAGGGAGGGCAAATTGAAGGAAGGGGTAATCAGAATGCAAGGTGTTATGGGGTGGGAGGAGGGGAAAGATGGGGAGAAAAATTGGAACTCAAAATTTTGTGGAAATGAATGTTGAAATCTAAAAATAAATAGATAAAACTATTTTAAAAAAAGAATCCCTTGAAGGATTGGAAGTCTCCTCTCCCACACACAGGCCTCCAGGACACTAGGACACTCCAGAGAAAGCCATGAGACCATGGGGAGAACACCTTGCACAGATGACCACAAAGCCTTTGGCTTTTCCCAGGCCTATCTGATCCTTGTAGGAGCCTAAAATTACCTCTGCCTCCTAAATACTTCCTCCAATTCAATTGAACAAATTTATGAAATATCTAGTATATACCAGGCACTATGTTAGGGGATAAATAACAAAGACAAAAAAAAAGCATCCCAGTCTTCAAGGAACTAAGATTCTACTAGGAGGGAACAATATATGCAGAAATAAGTAAATACAAAATATATACGATGTAAGGGGGAGTGAAACTAGCTGGGAAAAATTATTTTTAATATTTTAATATCCAATTTTTATATAGGAGACCCAAAGATCCTCTTTTTATTTCCTCATTCCAAGTCCAGTCTTTGTGAAGAACTGGGCTGATAAAGAGATGGTCTCCTCAATCTTGGGAAGGACCCCACCCAACCGGGAGAGTTTATTTCTGATTAAAGGGTAAAGAGAATCTAATCTAGGTGAATTCCAGCCCATTGTTCTACCCTGGTAAGCCTGGGTGGAGATGACTCCTTTGGTCTAGATTGCTCAAGGGGAGTGGTCTGGCTTGAGATGAGTCTCTCTGTCCCAAGAACTCTGACAAGATCAGTCCCATCACCCAGCCCCTCTCTAGAATAAGCCCACCATAATATTCATTCTCTCATTAATTGTTTACCAATCAAAGTTGATTTCCACCAGTCAGGGAAAGCGCCTTTTCTGGAGGTATATAAACATTCAAGAAGGCTCCAGTTGGGGTCTTCTGAGAGAACCATTAACCTTGATTGATTGTCTGCTAGCCCAATTAACAAACTGATTATTATTTACCCAGTAACTATATCTTTCAGACTTTTCATTCATTTCATAACAAATAAGGGATTTGGAAATGGCTTGTGTAGAAGGCATGGGTCTTGACGAGAACTGGAGATTCCAAGAGACAATAGGTCAGTCAATAAGCTGTTTGGTTGTTCTTCCTCGAAGAGGACCAAAATGCCATCACCGTGTTAAAGTGAAATTTCAGTGCGTCTCGCTGTGGCCGATCAGACTAATACAAACTCAGAATACTCTACCACAGGTTGGGCACAGATGGTGTGTGTGAATATTTGAGGTGGATATCCCAAATTTGCACATTCTATGTTTTTTTGTGCCAATCAATAAGCACTTATTATTCAAATAACATAGTGCCTACTATGTGCCAGGCACTATTCTAAGATACTCAATAAATACTTTGCAAATGAATGAAGCCCTTCAGGTGAGGCATTTACGTCAAATGGTAATCTGTCAGCCAGTCCCATTAGGGATATAATCAAAAAGGATAAAAGTCATTTGTCATGCTCTCACCTGAGGGTGCCAGTTGTGGAGGGGGATAGGGGAAGGATTCAGACATCTCAGGCTCTGCTTTTCATGAGCTTTGATGGAGGGCAGGGTGGAGACAAAGACAGAGACAGAGAGAATATATAGTATATGTATGAGAGAATATATAATATATGTAAAGAGATAGAGATTGTAGAAAGATGATAGAGAGATAACAAATATATTACTGTTATTAAGACAGTAGAAAGCCTTAAGGGAAACTAGATGACACAGTGGATAAAATGCCAGGCCTGGAGTTAGGAAGACTCATCTTCTTGAGTTCAAATCTAGCCTCAGAAATTCACTAGCTGTGTGACCTGGTCAAGTCACTTAACCATGTTTGCCTTGGTTTCCTCATCTGTAAAATGAACTGGAGAAGGAAATGGCAAACCACTCCAGTATTTCTCAAGAAAACCCCAAATGGGGTCATGAAGGGTTGGAAGCAACAGAAACAACAGAATGACAACAAAAAAAGCCTCAATTTAAATTCCATGATGTAAGAATGGACCTGTGATTTCACCAATGTGGGTGATTCCTCCAACAGAATACATTGCTTGGACTTAGAGTTGTAGGGTACGAGTTTCAGAGCTAGAATGGATGGATCTTAGAAGTCATCTACTCCGATCCATTCCTGAAAATAGAATAACCATCCCAACACATCAGATGAGTGATAGAAACCAATTCTGTAAGAAGGAGGACTTGTTGCCATCTTTCCGGACTAGAATCAGCTCAAATGGATCTCACCACCCTTACAACATTTAATGTGGTTCCTTGACCTTTGTATCCTTGATTAGGCATGCAGCAAAACCCAGCCTAGTTACACAAATTGCATTAAAAAGCTCAATTCAATAATAGATTAAGGCTGTGTCAATGGCTTCATGCATTAGGCCCTGTAAGAAGATTAACCATTAAAAAATCAATACAAATGGGATGGGGAGATTAAAAGTATCATTATTTCAAAAGGACTCAACTTTAAGAGGAAATTAATTTGTGTGAGATGGCACCTGGTCCCAGATCCAACTTCAGAAAATGAGACCTAGAAAGTAACCTCACATTTCTTTGATTTTTTTCAGGTTTAGCTAACTTTTCCCACAACAGGTAGATCTACGAGTATAATTATTTTCATTTTGCAGATAAGAAAACTGAGGCGCTAAAAGGATGAGTAACTGGCCAATGGTCACACAACTGTTTTTTTGCTGTATTGTTTGTTCTTCATTTTTGAAAAGGATCAATGACATCACAGGATGATGCCTTGATTTGTGACTGAATTGGATTTAAGTGAAGTGGATTTGCACAGTTGTCAGCCTCACCCTCTCCTCCAGAGTCATCAAGGTCTGGTGTCAAGATGACTGGCAGTGGCCTGGGATGTGGTGTCTTAGATGTCTGACCAAGCTGTAAATACTCCACAGCACCTGCTTAAGCCTCCTTCGTGGCTGTCGGAACAAATTGTTCTCATCTACCCTTTCCATCAGGGAAGTCTTCATATGTTTGGGTAGACATTGCCCCAATTCAATGACGGGTTTGAAGCTCATCATTATGTTCAACGTGGTTTAGCCTGACTATTAAGTATCTGAGGTATTCAAGCCCATATTTCTTCCACTGAAAGTTCAGCCCAATTTCCACAACACCATGCTTCCTCTCATAGAGAGTAGGTTTTAAAACACAGAGAATGCTTAGTTACATTTGGGCGTATGAATCATTTCAGAATAACCAAAGACATAGTTATTCAATTAGGATGTAAACTCCTTGAAGAACAGTAATATTTAACTTTTGTTTTTGTATTCCCAGCATGTGGCATGTGCCTGGCACACAGTAGGTACTAAATAAATGCTTGTTGAATACAATTTCATTGAAATGAATTGGATAAAAAGTAATTTAATTTAATGAAAATTTTACATTTAAATTTAATCAAAAGGAACTTAGTTGAGTTGGGTTGGGTTGAGATGAGTTGAGTTGAGTTGAATTGAATGATTTTTGGAAAGACCTCAAACCAGACTCAAGTGTTTAGAACTGAGGATCTTCAGTTCCCTCTGACTGCTGCGTGTTTCAGGTGAAAGCCTTCATGCTCTCCCCAGCATCAAGGAAAGAGTAATTAAAACCCAACTGATTCACTTCATGAAGCACTTATTAAGCACCACTGTATGCAAAGCACCATTTGAGGCCCTGAAAAAGATAGCAAGCTTAGATATAACACCATGTCTTACAGTAGCTTATACCCTTTGAGGAGGGGTTGCATTCTAAAAAGAGGAGTCTGTGCCCAATTAAACTCATACCTTACCTCAAATATTTTTTTGCTGTTTCCCTATGGCTAACACACCAGCCTGAGTGAGACAGGCACCTCACCACAACTCATAAAGACAGTATCTTGAAGCCAACAGCTAAGTCACTGGACCAAGAAGAGTAAAGCAATTTTAGCAGTCTTATGGAGTAGGAGCTGACCTGCATTCATCCCCATCCATGTCATACTATTACAGAGAAAGCTATGATCTAGTGGGAAGAGTCTTGGATTTGGCTTCTGGCAAGAGGGCAACATAATGGTTAGAGTTTTGGATTTGGAATGAGGAAGTCCTGAGTTCGGATCCTGCCTTAGAGACTTAATATCTGCCCGATCCTGGGTAAATCATTTAATATCTCCTTACCTGAAAGATTTGGATGATATATTTCACAAGGTTGTTGTGAGAATCAAGTGAGGTAACATGTCAAGCACTTTACCAATCTTAAATCATTACATAAATTCTTTGTTGTTTTCATCCAAACATGTTGGATTCTTCATGACCCCATTGGTCATCCCCATTGGGGATTTTCTTGGCAGAGATACTGGAGTGGTTTGCCATTGCCTTGTCCAGCACATTTTATAGATGAGGGAACTGAGGCAAAGAGGGTTAAGTGACTTGCCCAGGGTCACACAGCTGTCTGTGTCTGAGAATGGATTTGAACTCAGGTCTTCCTGACTTGGGGTCCGGTACTCTCTCCATGGTGCCATCTAGCTGCCCCATATAGCAATGATAGCTCTTTTTATGAGACTAAGTTTAAATCCTGACTCTGTCATTTACTACCTGTGTGGGTGTGCCCTTAACTCACCAGCAGTTTCCTCAAGGTGAGTATAATATTACTTGTATGCTCACATGATAAAAACAGGTTGGTAAGGTGAAAGAGCATGATTTTGAGAGTCAGGGGACCCTAGGTTAAATTCCACCTTTGATGTTTATCTGTGTGGTACTTGGTGAGTCACTTTACCTCCCTAGATTCCTGATTCCTCATCTATAAAATGAGACGGGTGGAATAGATGACCTCCAAGGTCCCATCTAGCTCTTAATAGATTTGTGATTCTTGGATGAGCCATTTATAAGTTCACCAAACGTCATTTTCCTCATTCATAATATATTAACAACAGCAATAACATTACCTGAATGTAGTGGAAAGAGTTTCATCTTTGAAATCAGAGGACTTGCATTCAAATAGGAACTCACTACTTAAATCACTTGAAAGCTTTGTTTCCACTTCCATAATCTTAAAGGAAAATATTGGTGAACACCACTCAATATTCCAACCAAACCATTTAAATCTATGAATGGAGAGCGGTGGAGCACAGCAAGGCATTAAAAACACAAGACAAAGAAGGAGGTGGGAGGGGGAGAGGGAGAGGAGGGTTTCCATGGCTCATAATGAACAACCCAGCTCATGCCATCCTCAAGGTATAATTTTGTAGAACAGAAGACTTATGGGGGGACATAATTATCAACTTCAAGGCATATTGAAGGGGTATTATACTCATTCTTCTCAGCCCCTGAGAACAGAATTCTTGTTCAGTCATAACTTGTTCAGTCACATCCAATTCTTCATGACATCATTTGGGATTTTCATGTGAGAGATACTGGAATGGTTTGTCATTTCCTTCTCCAGTTCATTTTCCAAATGAGGAAACTGAGGCAAACAGTGTAGAGACTTGCCCAGGGTCACATAGTGTCTGAGGCCAAATTTGAATTCAGGGAGATGAGTCTTCCTATTCATTGAGTCACCAACATGCACAAAAACAGAACTACAAGCAATAAGGGGTGGAAGTTGCAAAAAACACAAATTTAGGTTTGATTTATGGAAAAGTTTCCTAACATGAGACCTGTCCAAAGACTTCCTTGGAAGGCCGTAGGCTCTCCAAGTTAACAAGTACTTCTTAAGTGCTTATTGTTGTAAGTACTGCATTAAAGCACTGGGAATAGAAATACAAGCATTAGAAGACAATCCCTGCCTTGATGCAGCTTACATTCTAATGAGGGGAACACAACACATAAAAGGGAGCTGAAAAGCTAGAGACAGGAAAGAAGAAAGTATTCTTGTGTGAGCATAGTGTTCCCCCAGAATCAGAAGTGAACTCAGAGAAGGAATGAAGACATGACTGATCTAGGCACATTCCTTTTGTTTTTTTAATTCTGATATTAATTTTTAAAAAAAATTTTGGGTTGTCAATTCATTTTTCCCTACCTCCAGTCCCTCCTCCACCCACCAAGGAGGCAAGCAATGTATCAATTATGCATGTGAAGTCGTGCAAAACATTTCCCAATTAGCCATGTTGCAATAACAATAGTTAAAAGGTACAGAAAAAAATAGGTGAAGAAGTATGTTTCAATTTGTGGTGAGTTCATCAGTTCTCTTCCAGAAGTTAATTGTATTTTTCATCATTCTTACAACATTGATGATGATGAGTCCTTTGGAATTGTCTTGGATCATTGTCTTGATCATAGTAGCTAAGTCTTTCATAGTTGATCATCCCTAAAATATTGCTGTTACTGTGTGCAGTGTTCTGGTTCTGCTTGCTTCACATTGTATCAGTTCAAATAAAATTTTCCAGGCCTTTCTGAAATCCTCCTCCTCCTCATTTCATTTATAGTGCTGTTCCATCACAATCACATATCACAACTTGTTTAGCCATTCTCCCAGCAATGGGCATTTCCTTGATTTCCAATTCTTTGTCACCTCAAAAACAGCTGCAATTTTTGTACAAATAGTTCATTTTCCTTTTCCTTTGATCTCTTTGGGACATAGATCTAGTAGGGGTGTGTGTGTGTTCATCCTTTGTTGCCAAAGAAGGCCATGCCATCAGAGAAATGATGACATGACTTACACTTGACTTTGTTTTGAGTGAGGGAGGGCTCTGTAGGTTACCAGCCTCACTTCTCCTCCAAAGCCAGTGACCAGATATTCACCAAGATAACTGAAGATGACCCAGGATGAGGCAATTAGGGTAATTGGGGCAATTGGGGTAGCTAGGTGGTGCAGTGGATAGAGCACCAGTGCAGGAGTCAGGAGGACCTGAGTTCAAATCTCACCTCAGACACTTGACACTCACTAGCTGCATGACCTTGGGCAAATCCCTTAACCCCTAGTAGGGGTATTTTGGGATCAAAGGATATGCAAAGTTTTATAAGCATAATTTCAAATTGTTGGAATGGAATAGGTCAGAATTATACCAATAGTGTGTTAGTATACCTATTTTTCCACATTTCTGAGCTCTTTCCTAAAAATGAAGGTTCTGGGAGGAGGTAACCACTCAGAGGAAGTGACCACAGAGTCAGAGTGAGCATCCAGAGTGAGAATAATGGAATGGAATGGAACCTAAAGATTCCCCATCAGTGGAAGTTCTTAAACAAAGGATGGTTGAATACATATCATTGATTCCCTTATATCCCTCTTTTCCTTCCGAGACATGTCTCCCTTACAATAAAGAATATTTCAAGATTAATTTTCTCATACAGATTGAAGTAGATAATATCCAAAGTCCCTTCCAATTCTTAGATGCTATGGTTTTGCGATTGTTCTAACATACGCTCCTGACACAATGGCCACATTCTTAATGAAACATGTATTCCAATCTAAACACCTTATTTTTCAGAAGGGCAAAGCTTAAAGAGGAGAAAGGATTTACCTTCAATCAGATGCATGACTTGAATGGGAGCATTTGGCATCCCAATGAGGAGATATCTCCATCAATAGGAAGTCTTACTAAGGAATGGATCTCAACAGTTATAAGAAAGCTCTAGAATGCAACACTTTAATCAAAATTATAACTAGGTTATTGCAAGCCTTTGTCCCAGGGTGCCAAAATTTGGACAATGCTGTTAGCACTTGCACTTCCTTCAATAGAAAAGACACAACTGAACTTTCATTGGTTCATTATTGGTCCTTTGTTTTCAAAGAGGAAAGATGAAATCAGGGGTGTTAGCTTGACCACACTGGAACTGGATTTAAGTGAGGCAGAATAATACAATAATACAGAAATTCTTCAGCCTCATTCTCTCTTCCAGAGTCATTGAATTTCAGTAGCAAGATAAAAGTCAAGATAACTGTCAATGGTCTGGGATGTAATGGATAACTTTGGCATCTTTGATGTCTGTCCAAGCTCTAAACACTACACATCTCGTGCTTCTGCTGCCTTGATGGCCATTGGAACAAATTGTTCTCATCTGCCCATTCCATTGCGGGGAAGTCTTAACATGCTTGGAGTAGACACCCTCCTAAATCACCAACATGTTTGAGAACTGTCAGTTACCCTCAACCTAGTTTAGCCCATCTGCTGAGATGGTTTACCAGAATGTGACCACTGCAGAGGCTACAGTTCCTTGGAGTCACAAGTGAGAGTTGGGTGAAGATGGACACCAAAGGTGTGTGAGGGCTCAGCATATACCCCAGTGGAGCTTGGCACCTCGTTAATAAGAATACTTAGATGGAATAAAAAAACCCAACCACACTCCTCTCCCCCTCCAATATCTGTACCCTCTCCAGTTATATTTGGGGACATATTTTGTGCTCACTGACTTGGGGTTTTTTTTTTGTTATATTACTTCTATAGAAATTGCTCTGTCTCCATAAACAGTAGGCATATAATAAATGTTTGTTGCATCTGCTAAAAGTATTGTAGATTATTGTGCTACTTCTAAGTTACCTGACCAATCTAACAGCCAGATCAGTCATACCTTTTCTTGTTACAACCAGAGTCTACATTCACTGATTCATTCATTCAGCCACTATTATTTAAATATATTTTCTGTGCAAGGACAGAAGGAAGTGATGAAATTCTGAGTTTAAGGAAAAGCTTATAGATCTATCTGGTGGGAATGTACAGTATATGAAAGATAGCAACATGAAATAAGCCTAGAAAGGAATGAAAGGCTGAAGTACCAAGCCAAGGACTGTAAGCATTATTTAAGCATTTAACCCTGAGCTCAGCACCGGAGAAATAGGATTTGAAGCTTGGAAGGGATGTAAGAGATCATATTGCCAAACCTTCTCTTTTTAAAGGTGAGGAATGAGAAAGAGAGGTTCAACTATTTGCCCAAGGTAACAATATGAGAGTGAGGCCTTGAACCTGTCTTCAGACTCCAAATCCAGTGTTTTTTTCTCTTATATGTTGTGAGGTCATCACATCCATCTTCTTGTCACTGGGTTAACACTGTCTGGTCTCACTATCTCGATGCACACTATCTTTTCCATTCTTAAAAATCCCCAGAGAAGAAGCTAAGCTTTCTTTGGTAACATGGCACATCTTTGTGTCTCACTCTCTAAATATAGCTTCATTTAACACTGTATCTGTGCTTTTTATATTTGCTACTTCCTTCTGCTCAGCTGGACCAGTGCGTAAGCTCATCATAGCACACCATTTCCCCTTGCTATGGCAGTGGAGGAGGGGAATCCCAGCAGAAGCCCTCACTGAGATTAGTTCTTTGTAGAGGGCTCTCTTACCCCACCCCCTTTAACCTTGTAAATTAAACCAATACATCCTTTACACTGTCCTCTGCCCTCCCCCTTGGCCTTGGCATTTGAAATTGATTAGCAAGGCCCTCAAGATCACGTTGTCATATATAAATCCGGTCCTCAATCCTCTAACTAGGGAAGCCTAAATTTAAATGCTCCTGGTGCTCCTCCAATATTCAGTCAGGACTGTTTATGGTTTGAATGGAGGGCTGTTTTCTGTGGTGAATGAGTGAGGTGGGCCCAAGGAGAGAGACTTCACTTCAAACCTGGAGATTGCTTCTGGAGTTTAAACTAAGCCCACAACTTAAAAGAAAATGGCTTGTAATAAGACTGAGCTTACTGACCTTGAAGGGAAATCACAGGGAATTAAATTTCAAATAACATCATCTTGAATTAAAATTATTCCCTGTGTTTGTGCTCCCACAAACAGCTTTGTAAATGTCACAGGAATGATGATAATCCAACAGACTGAGAAAACATTCCAAGCAAAAAAAAAAAAAAACACATGGGTACACACAAGCACAAGCACACACACACACACACACACACACACACACACACACACATTTCCTCTTGTCAGAAGAGGACCAAAACCTAGATTCAGCAGAAATAAGCACCATCCCCACTATACCCATTAATGTCCTTATTTCAGTGCCTCAAAAGATAGGTGATCTTATTAACACAGGCAACCCCTTTACTATCACAGGTCACACACCATCCACACCTGCCCTTCATGTGTGACTCTTGTCCATTTGCTTCCATAATTCCTTCACATAAGACCATCACAAAGCATGTGAGACTTTCCTCTGGATTTCAGAAATGTTTATGGATCTAGCAATTTTGACCAACATCCAAAAGGTCACTAAACTGCACACCTTTTGATTCAGCAATACCACTACTACACATATGACCCAAGATCAAACACAGAGGAAAGGAACCCAGGTGCATAAACGTATTTATTACCATAAATACTTTCTGTTGTAGCAGAGAATTGAAAAGAAAGTGGGTGCTCATCAACTGGACAAGGGCTAAACAAATTGTATATGAAGATAAAATGGATTCAGAGAAATTTGAGAAGACATTTATAAACAGAGACAAAGTGAAATGAGCAGAACCGAGAGAACAACTTACACAGGGACCACTATATTATAAGGGAAAACAACTCTGAAAGACTTTAGGACTCTGATTAAAGTAGTGACCAGTGATCATTTCAAAAGACTGATGGTGAAGCAGGTCCCTTGTCTCTTGATGGAGAGTTAGTAGACTAGAGGTTTGGAATGAGACACATGTATGAATTTGTTTTATTTGGTTGAAATCAAAACAAATCTGGTGCTCTTTTTTCATCCTTGATGCAGTAGTTGTGAGAAATCTGGCTGCCCTGCTTCCATTTAACTCTGTTATCTTCAAAAGAGTTATTTTATTGTCCTTTTTCAACTTCCAATGACCAGCGACTCCAATAGAGCTTGAAATCTATTAAAACTTTCAGAACATTGGCATGCAAATTGCTGCCTAGCCACACCTCCTCCATCTTGGGTTCATAAATTTTGGGGGTTTTTTGAAGTCCTGTAAGATTTCTATTTATCCTTATTCTATTTTAGCTCATTAGATTTGTCCCAAGGTTCCTTCCTGAGGAGATCCTTGGGAATCCTGATTCTTTCATCCAATATGCTAGTTATCCCTCCTAGGTTTGGGCCATCTTCATATTTAATAACTATGCCATCTACACTTCCATTCAAGTCACTTATAAATATCTTCAGCAACATAGGGTTAAGCACATATCCCTACTGCACTTTTGACATATGCTAATAGAAAAGATAATAAAGTGAAGCACATAAAGAAAAGTACAGCCTGATGGTGCTATATGTGTCCATAGGGTAGAACAATCATTATGGTCTGAGGGAGTCAGGAAAGCCTTCATAGAAGTGATAAGATGATATGGACTTTAAAGGACAAAATTTTGGGTAAGCAGTGATGGGGAAAAGGGAAGACGAGAACATTCAATGTGGGAGGCACAAAATTATGGATGTAGGTAGGAAGAGTCTGAGAAATATTTAGTGGGGTTGTTGCTTAGTCATTTCAGTTACTTTTTGTGCTCATTTATGAGGATTTCTGGCAAACATACTAGAGTGGTTTGCCACTTCCTTCTCCAGTTCACTTTACAGATAAGGATATTGAGTTAATAAATAGGGTTAAATGACTTATCCAGGGTCATCCAGCTAGTAAATGTCTGAGGCTGGATTTGAACTCACAAAGACAAAGATGAGTCTTCCGGACTCCAGGTCTGTCACTTACCCACTGTGCTACCTAGTTGCCCTATATTTAGGGGGTTGGTGGCATTCAAGAACCCCTGCCTTAATCTTGGTGGCATAGTGGACAGACTGATGGAATTGGAATTGGGGAAAAAAAACAACCTGAGTTTAGAACCTCTTTCATATACTTATGAGCTTTGTGACTCTGGGAAAATTATCTAACATTCCCTAGCTCATTTCTTCACCTGTAAAATATAAGGATAATAATAGTACCTACCTCGTAGTGTGGTTGTGAAATTAAATAAATAATACATGTAAAGAGCTTTGTAAATCTTAAAGCAATATTTAAATGCCATCTATCTATCTATGTATCACTATTATTTATTACTATTCCTGGGTTCTTCTCTACCTTTTTAAACTTACTTCCTATGATTTCCCTTTGTACACTCAACACTTCAGTCAAACTGGAAAACTCTGTACCCAAACGCTTTGTACTTTCCTGCCCTGACTTCTGGCTCGCAATATTCCTTATGACTAAAATCCCCTTCTTCCATTCCTGTCTTGACATACTCTTTAAAGCCCATCTCAAATGGTATCAGCTCCACAAATTCTTTTGACACCCTCCTGATTGGTAAAGACCTTTCCCTTCAAACATCTCATAGCAACTTTTTTTGAAACTCTTTGATACTCTTTTTACGTGATATTGTGTATTATAATTGGGCAGCCAAGTGGCACAGTGGGTAGACTGCCTGGCAGGAAGACCCATCTTCCTGAGTTCAAATATGGCTTCAGATACTTACTAGTGGTATGATGCTGGATAAGTCACTTAATCCTGTCTGCCTCCATTTCCTCATCTGTCGAGTGAACTGGAGAAGGAAATGGCAAACCACTCCAGTGCCTCTATCAAAGAAACCCCAAATGAGGTCACAAAAAGTTAGACAGAACTAAAATGACTAAACAGCAAATGTTATAATTATCAGTATTTCTGCATATCCTACAATTAAAATGAGATGTCTCATATAAATTTTGCATTGCCACTAATGCCAAGCATGGTAGTTTTCACAGAGGAGGCATTTACTGTTTTTTGAATGACTAAATGAATGAATGAATTCCAATGAAGAGGAAAACTTTCTGTGGGGCAGCTTTATGTTAGGAAGTAACAGAACATGATATGAGAAAGGTAGCACTATGTTAAGTGCTGAGGAGGGGATGTAAAGGGAAATAAGACAAACAGTCCCTAACCTCCCTGAGGTTGCCTTTTTCTAAGAAGACATATTATACACAGATGCTATAATTAAAGAAAATAAAGAACACAGAACAAAATGAATAAGTTCTAAATTGAATAGATTTAAGTACCAAGACGTGTGCATACAGGTGATACTACAGGTGATAGGGTAGAAGAGGGTTAATATAGAATGGGGTTTGGGGAAAGGCTACATGGAAGAGGTAGGATTTGGACTGAGCCTAGAATTGTATGTGGTTATAGAAAAATTAAGGAGTAACTGAGAGTAGGGAATACATGTTAGGAAAAGGAAGGAGCATGAAGTACTGGGAACAGGATAAAGAGTGGTCTGGTTAGGAAGGAAGGAAGGAAGGAAGGAAGGAAGGAAGAAAGGAAGGAAAGAAAGAAAGGAAGGAAGGGAGAGAGGGAAGGTGGGAGGGAGGGAGGAAGGAAGGAAGGAAGGAAGGAAGGAAGGAAGGAAGGAAGGAAGGGAGGGAGGGAGGGAGGGAGGGAGAGAGGGAAGAAAGGAAGGGAGAGAGTGAAGAAAGAAAGGAAGAGAGGGAAGGAAGTAAGGAAGGGAGGGAGGGATGAAGAAAAAGAAGGAAAGAAAGAAAGGAAGGGAGGGAGGGAAGAAAGGAAGGAAGAGAGGGAAAGAAGTAAAGAAGGGATGGAGGGAGGGATGAAAAGAAAGGAGAGAGAGAAAGGGAAGTAGGAAGGGGGAAGTAAGATAGAAAATAAACATGATTAAGCACTTACTATGTGCCAACACTGCGATAAGCAGTCTACAAATATTATTTCCTTTGATCTTCAAAAGACTCTACAAAATAGGTACTATTATTATCCTCATTTTATAGTTGAGGAAACTGAGGCAGACAGAATTTAAGTAACTTGCCCAGGATAATACAGCTAGTAAGTGTCTGAAGCCAGATTTGAACTTTGATCTTTCTGATCCAAAGCCTCTATCTGCTGTGCTACCAAGCTGCCTTGTGGTTAAAACACAAGGTCCTATTTAGGAGTAGTTTCAAAAAATAATCACCTGGAAACTTCTTCAGGAGATTACATACCTATCTAGGTTCTCTTCAGTTTCAAAGCCATGTGTAAAAGTTTTAATCCAGGAAGAGATGCCTTGAGTTCTGGAAGCAAGGCTTTAAAACTGTTTATATTACACCAAGACTCCCAATATTGAGTAGGGAAAATTCTATATTTAAAGTTTAAGGACCTGGGTTTGAATCCTTGGTATAGAATTTACTATCCCTGTGACTTTTTGCAAGTCCCTCAAGGTCACTGGTCCTTAGTTCATTCTCTGTGAAATAAGCAAGTCAAACTAGATGATCCCATAGGATTCTTTAAACTTTAAATCCACAATCCTATGATCTTGGAGAGAGCATGGTATGATGGAAAAACCACTGACTCTACCATTCCAGTTTTCTTACAGCTTACATCCCAACACACTCTTCAATCCA
Organism: Bettongia penicillata ogilbyi; assembly: GCA_023548195.1. Taxonomy (NCBI): domain Eukaryota; kingdom Metazoa; phylum Chordata; class Mammalia; order Diprotodontia; family Potoroidae; genus Bettongia; species Bettongia penicillata. Next base: position 7,874,034 of record JAJHZJ010000331.1, on the reverse strand, counting down.
GTGACACTGATTTCCTGGCTGTTCCATGAACAAAATAACTGCATCTCTTGGCTCCTGGAATTTTCTCTGGCTGTCCCCTATACCTGTAACACTCTCCCTCCTCAGCTGACTGCTGACCTCTCTGATTTCCTTCAATTCCCAAATAAAATCCCACCTTCTACAAGAAGCCTCCCCTAACTCCTTTTAATTCCAGTGCCTTCTCTCTGTTAATTATTTCCTATTTATTCGGTATATAGCTTGCTTTGCATATATTTGTTTACTTGTTGTCTCCCCCATTAGACAGGGATTGATGACAGGGATTGTCTCTTATCTCTTTTTGCATCCCCAGCATCTAACACAGTGCCGGGCATACAGTAACCACTTAATAAATGTTTATTGAGTCTAATTGACCTGAATTCAAACCCTGTCTCTAATGCATATTAAGTGCATGATCTTGAGCATGTCATTGATCTTTCATGGACTTCAGTCTTCTCATCTTTGAAATTAGGTGGTTGGAATAAATGGCCTCTTAGGACTCCTCTGGCACTTAATCCATGTTCCTAGTTAGCTGCCTCCCCTTTGTATGCCTTGTCTCCTTAATATTATGTTAATATGTATGCCTAGTCTCTACAATCTGAATGTTAGCTCCCTGAAGGTTGCTCTGGTTTTCCCCATATCACTAGACATGGCACACAATAGGTACTCCTTACAGACTTCAAATAGATTTGAACAGGATGATTTGTGTGCATAAAATACAATGAAAGGACAGCTTATTTTTCTAGCAAAGAAAAGCTTTAGACTCTAGACTTATAGCATGAAATGAAGAAGTAACCTTTTCAAGAAGGTTAAAAAGAGATGCTGCATTTACAAGCCCTCAGCTTGGGGGACTCACTTTTGCAGTAAGCAAATGAGATGTTTGGCTTAGTATTTAAACATAGAAACATCAGGAGAATCAAAATAGAGAGGATGAAAATGACAGGGGTTATTCCAATATTTGAGCTTTAGGATATAATCTGATTGCCAACTCAGTTCAGGGAAGAGAGAAAAATAGATGGTGATTCTGGTAACCAGTATCACCAAGCAACTAATTCTTCTTTTAACACAGAGTGAATTTCAGTTTAGTCAGCTAAGATAAGGGACAATAAAATGTATTTTTTAAAAGACTGTCAGTATATCATGCAAAAGAAGAATTTCCCAAATCAGAACAGGTACTCAGCAAACTTGTGAAGTAAATGGGAAATGGCTTCGAAGCCTTCTGTCTTTATATTCTTTTAAAGGGGGACAATAGATCACATCCTCCTCCCTTCACTTCCCCCTCTCTGTAAGTCAAACCTGGCCAGAATTCCATATCATAGTTGTGCACTGGATATGAATATTCACCCATCTCCATCTAGATCCTAATGTTAATTATTCAGATGTCACACTGGAAAAGATTAGAAAAGTTAATTTATGCTAAAATGAATTAGTTATTATATCTAGTGTCTCCAAACACTTTAGGTTAAGCCTTTACAGGGACACTAACCCCTTGACATATAGTGATAGTATTAAGTTCTGCTACAAAAACACCAGAGAAGGAGACACACAGATACATATATTTTCCTTTAGCTAGCATCCCCTGGGGTTATAGATCATAAGATTTTAAATCCTAGGTTGATAGATCAGAGAAGAGATACAAAATTAGCAGAGAAAGGCAGATAATACTGCATAGCAGGGTCCTTCCTCTGCCTCAGAGATTCACCTGGATCTTAATTTTTACTATGTGACTGACAATGCATAAACACAGAATGATCTAATTATAACTACCAAACCCCAGGACAAACCTTTCCTTTCTAAATAGCCTGAGTAATAAATATATTGTGAAGGAAGCTGCAAGGTTTGAAGCTATCCACTACATCGGTGCTGAATCATCCATCACCCCTAAGCTTTGATATGACCGCTGACCACAGTGCTGAAACAATAATGCTTACAGGGATTGCTTAATTAATTAATTAATTTAATTAATAGCAGCTTTGTGGGTCAATCAACTAATAAAGAATTATTAAGTGCCTGTTACATGCTAAACACTGTGCTAAGCACTGAGGGTACACAAAGAAACAAAAGATAGTCCTTGTCCTCAAGGAACTTAGAACCATTTTTTCCTGGGATACCTCTCTAACTTTCGCATTATTTAACCAGTGATTTGTGAGAAGGGAAAGTTGAAGGCGAAAGGATCTTCTCAGTTCTCCTTTAATCACACAGTGAATTTGACTGGATATTCTTTATATGCCATAGCTCTGGAATTTTGTCATTATTAGATGATTATGGGAACAACATGATGGAAGGACTGGATATCAGGTCTTCTGATAGGCAATTATCTCTGACAACGAACTGCAGACGAAGTTATGCTCCAAAAGGCCCTTTTGGGTACTTTTTCTGCCCCTCTGTTCTTAAATAGCTGGCACTGCTCTGAAGTCAACCAACTCAAGTTTAGGTTCTAAAAACCTGAATACAATCGTTTCCCTGATGTGAGGAATGGAATTAGCAGAGGTGTACCAGTTCTCTCCTTTCAATATCTGCACATAAGTCACGTGAAAAAGGAAGAATAAATGTAGCTACATTTTTAGGTTGAGATGCTTTGATTAAAAAAAATCAAGCAATTTGGTCATACAAAAAATGGAAATAATTACAATATAATTCATAATCAATGCAGGAAGGAGATCCAAACAAAGTTTCCCTAATAGGATTTATAACTAAAAGGGATATCAGAAGGGACATCTTTGTAAAATACTTCTCATTTTTGCAGTCAAGGACACTGAGGTTTAGAGAAGTTAAATAATCTATTTAAGATCACATAGATAATAAGTAACAGGGTGTCCTGGAATCACAATCCCTGAAGCTAATAAATGAAATTTAAAAGGGATAAAAACAACAACATATTCTTGGGTTTAAAAACTGACTTTGCAAGTACAAGGTGTGATTAGACATAAGCTAATTTCAAAATCATTTGAAGGACTTTGAGCTCAATATGAACCAACAGTATCACATGACAAAGAAGCTACTCTAGAGTCACATTAAAAAAATGAAAAAAAAGAAATTTCCATGACAACTTTATTATATATGTAAATGGAATAGCAAGTTGTACATAATAGATTTGCAGTTTCATTTGCAATCATCTATTTTAATTACACTGTGTTATGGAAAGGATTGTTTTATTACATATATTAAAAATAAAATAAATTTCACTTTTTAAGAGACCTACCTTTCATAAAAAAGAGATAATAATCATGTTCTGATCAGGGCACACCTGCGGTATCATGTTCAATTCTGCATATTAAAGTTTGATAAGATGCAGAGCATTAAGAGGAAGGCAGTTAGAATATTGAAGATGTTTTTAATCTATACCACATGCAGGTTGGATACAGAAACTGAGGAAACTTATTGTGGAGGTATATGGGAAAGTTGAAGGTGTCTTTTCTCTCTTCAAGTTTTTGAAGAAGGATTAAACTTATTGTGTTTGCCTCCAAAGGGTAAAAGATAAACGAAGTGTAGAAGTCATCTATTTAAGCAGAGGGCAGAACTTTGTTTTTTAACAATTAGAACCATCCTAAAATATGTTAGGTTATATCAAGAGGCAGTGGGATTAGTTGCTCATCATTAGAGGTCCTCAGCTGCCTGCACTCCATGACCACATGTTGGATATCCTGTAGAAAGAATCTTTTTTAGGGTAGGGGTTGAACTAGGTGGTTTATGATATTGCTTCCAACTCTGAAATTCTATGAAATTTTACACTAATAATATCTAGGATTTATACAGTGCTTTAAGGTTTACAAAGGACTTTACAAATATCTCATCTTATCCTCACAAGAACCCTTATTATTTCCATTTGAAAAATAAGGAAACTGAGGCACAGAGGAGTGTCTTACCCAGGATCACACAACTAGTAAGTTCTGAGGCCAGATTTAAATGTAGTCTTCCTGACTTTAGGCCCAGTACTCAATCCAATGTGCCACCCAACTTGACCAGTTGGAAACCTTTCAAATCACATTGAAAATATTCTTTTATTGATTGAAAGACAAAACAAGGCTTATATTAGCCATCTAGTGATTAATCCTATGGTTGGCTTTGTTTCCCTGTTCTTTGGTCCCATTTCAATATCGGGAATTTCCTTGATCTTTTCCCAATCCCTGAAAAATGACCCAATTTTCATAAATAAAAGACTCCCCAAGAAAATGCTACTTTTCCCTGTAATAGTTATAATTTTTTCATTTAAACTGAGTTTCCAATAAATATCTGTTTAACATTTTAGAATGAAACCTTAGCATTTTCTCCTGTTTCTGGACATTGGAGAGATATCATTCTCATTTGAAGTCAAGTAGCAATCCCTATCATTTGACAAGAAATTATCACAGACTTCTTTAAAATTATACATCCTATATTTCAAGTAATTGTAAAATACTTCTATATCCATGAGGTCAAAGCCAGCTCTTATGATAAGTTAATTCTAAGATCTCTTTCATATCTTTGATAATTCTTTCTCCTGCTCAACCAAATCTAAGGTATCTCATCATCTCTTGACTGCCTGCTGTTCACCATATGTGATATCACATCCACACCTTTGCACCAACTTTCTTCCATTCTTGGAATGTTTTACCTTCAATCCTTGGAATCCCTAATTCCAAGTTTTAGATCAGATACCCCAATGTAAGGCCTTTCTTAATTCCTAAAGTTCTTACTGCTCCTTAAAATCATGGTGTATTGACTTAAGCATACGTATGTATATATGTGTGTATGCATGTATATTTGCATATGTATTTATATATACATATTGTATATATGTGTGTATAGTTGTTTATCTTTCATTCATGAGAAGACCATGATGTCAGGAAGGTGATGCCAAGACTTACATGTGAATTGGATTTAAGTGAAGCAGGGCTGTGTAAGGTCGCTAGCCTCGCTTTCTCCTCCACAGTCATCTGGGTCCAGTGACAAGATATGGATCAGGACAACTGGAAATGATCCAGGATGCAATAGGAACTTTGACCTTTTTAAGCTAAGGTTTTTAACAGATCTCAGTCTGACTGTGGCATCACTCATTCAGTGATTAAGGCTGAATAAAAAAATGAGGCAGAGATTGGTTTCTTTACCTAGTCAAAAAAAAAAATCATCTTGGGCCATTTTCAAATGTCCTAGTCTATATCTTGTCACTGGACCCAGAAGGTTCTGGAGGAGAAAGTGAAACTGGTGACTACATATGTGTGTGTGTATGTATGAAGATATATAAATATGCATATATGTATGCATATGTGTTTATATGTGTATTGTGCATATATATGTATACATTTGTTTATACATATGTTATTTCCTCAGATAGAATATAAGATCCTTAAGGGAATGGAATTTTAATTTTGTCTTTGCTTTTACCAAGACCCAGCACAGCACCTTGTACATTACAAATACTTAATAAATCCTCGTTGAATTATAGAAAATTTCTACACTGAGACTACAATGTAGGAGTGAGTGAATATACAATGGTATTCTCTGAATTCTCATGATGAATTTTAAGACTTCCTTCTGAAGCATTTAACTTTTCATTGCATTATAACAAATGTTTACAGGATATCTATGTGTGCACACCAAATCACTTTACCAGTTCTTTGGAACAAAAATCACACTTGTTATCCCTTGAAAAGGTGTCTAATTGCCCTCATCGGTACTGTCCACATATGTGTATGAGAGAGAAGGGTGTCATATCAGATTTGTGATTTTGTTGGCATAAAGAACTTTTGATGAGAAAATTTCTGCTACCAATTTCTACTGGTCCCTACTCCGTAGTCTATACTATAGGTTTAAAGACCTGCCTGGGGGAGAAAGAGGCTATGTGACTTGCCTTATAACCAGTATGTGTCAGAGATGGGATTTAAAGCAGGGTCATCCTCATTCTGAAACAGGCTCTCTATTCAATCAGTCAGTAAACATCTATTAAGCACCTGCTACGTTCTAAGCACCAAGAGTACAAATACCACACTGGCTAAAAACCAGCCTCTGCTCCATAATCCATCTTCCACTTAGCTGCCAAGTTTGACGTTCTTGTCAGTTTTCATCTTAAGAAGCTTCAGTGGCTCCCTAATACTTGTAGGACAAAAAATAAACTTCTCTGTTTAAAGTCACAGCACGGGTGGCTCGTGAGCCTGCCAGGCTTTCTGGGCTGATTATACAGTCTCCTCAATTCCATTCAGTAAGAATTTACTAAGTGTCTACTATTCGCAAGCCCCTGTAGAAGACACAAAGGTTAAAAAGCTATGCAATCTCCTCTCGGTAATGAGCTGGTAGTCTCCTGGGGGAGTGTACTATGTATACTAATTGCACTAATGCTTTGCAGTCTCTCCAAAATCTTTCATCCTGCATGACTATTGTCTCATGTGATGCAATATGTACTCTCTTTATAGTATGATCATCTATATACCTACAGTTCTGCATTTCAATGCTAACCTTAATCAAGTCCTTTGCCCTTCTTGGACTCCAGTTTCCAACTTTGTAAAATAAAGGGGTTAGAATAAATTATCTCTAAATTTGCCTTAATCTCTGACATCCTCTGCATTTATAATTCTTTAATCAAATGTAGAGACAAAGATACAGTTTAAAAAACCAGGGAGTATTGGATACCATGCGGCTACTTCAGTTACAAAAATAATACTAAAAGGAGTCCAGGAAAATCATATTTCACTGGGCAAATTAACAAAAGGTCAAAAAGCTTGATCTCTGCCACTGATGTATTGGTTTGAAAGCTGAGTTGCCATTTAAATATTTATAAGAAGGACTTGCAGCTGCTGTTTGTGATGACCCTAAATGTATGTTAAAGTGGGGTTGGGACCTTTTTTGGAAGAGATAAGCAAGTCATTCCCCCTCTCCCTCAAATGAGATCTGCATAAGTGTTTTGCCCACCAGCACCTGGATCTGAATATCCTCTGTGCTCAAAGCACAACGTGCAAAGTACTAAAAGAACCAGGATGCATCAATCACTCTTGTAGTCTGGGAGCTCCAAATACACGCATGGAAAAATATAAGAGCATTTGGACAAAGAACTGACTGTCTTGACCTTGGTATAATCCATAATCCATACCACAGTACGTGGTACACCATAGATCTCAATAAAAATTGAATGCTGATTGATTAATACAGGACGAACTGAGTCTCTCGATTCAAAAGAAGTCCCACTGAGGAAAGATCTCAGGAGAGAAGGAGCTATGGTGCATGTGGATGCGGGAGAGCTGAGGCAAAGCTGGTTTAGAGCATATCTACATATAAGAGCTGAGTCCCTACCTAGCTAATTCACAATACAGTACAATAAACATTCACGCATGCTTGAATGCATATATTCATTCATCAAAGAGGTGTGAGTTACCCACTATTTGCCAGACACTGGGGACACCAGAACAAAAACTGTCAAGGAGTTTATATTCTACAGGGAGAAACAATGGATATACAGATCACAAAATAAAAAATATATTCAAAGAAATACAGTCATATCAGGAAGGGGAAATCCTCACAATGAACTTGGCTCCTAACTGCTTTTGGGAGAAAGCCCAAACCCTTTATTCTGGTGTTTGAGGTCATTCCTCCCCCCTCCTTAACCCCCCACCCCCATTGCCCTTCAAGTGTTACTTTAGAGCCTTAGCTCCCTTCATAGCTTAACAACTGGAGTGTTGTGTATATGGGAGTAGGGAGTATTGGGAGGTGGGCAAAGAAAGAAGTTGGACATTCTAAAAAGTATCAGATGCCTATTTTTCCAGGTCCTAAGGAAGATAGAAAGCTTAGATATGAGAGCCCCTATGTGCTGCTTATGGCAAGAAAGGAAAGAAGCACTTATTAAGCACCTACTACATACTAGGCACTATGCTAAGTGCTTTATAGATACGATCTCATATTAAAGGGCTATTATTAAACCCATTTTACACTTGAGGAAACTGAGGTAAACAGAAGTTAAGTAAGTAACTTGCCCAGGGTTCCACAGCTAGTAAATGTCTGAGATTGGATTTGAACTCAGACCCTGTCCTGACTGTAGGTTCAGTGCTCTATCCACTGTGCCACCTAGCTTCTTCACAGAGTAGTAGGGGAATAAGACATAAATAGAGGTAGTCACATTACCCTAACCTTAAGTGCATACCAGAGGCTAATGTGAGGCGTGAGAAGGAAGGCCATTACCAATAGGAAACTCTGGGAAAGAAGGCAGAAGTATGGAGACAGTGGTGTTTGAGTTAAAGGAAAGAAATGGGGAGAGAGGTCGCTCCAGATAGAAACGACAACACAAACAAAAGAATACAGCAAGGCAGGTGGGGAGGAGGTTAGTACATATTTGCAGGGAGAGACAGAGAGTTGTCATGTCAAATTTGTCTAGATTAATGTGGAGTCACACTGTCTACAGGTCAGTGGCACAGTGGATGGAGCGCTGGGCCTGAAGTGAGTAAAACTCATCTTCCTGAGCTCAAATCTGGTCTCAAACACTTACTAGTTGAGTGACCCTGGGCAAGTTATTTAACCCTGTTTGCCTCAGTTTCCTCATCTGTAAAATGAATTGGAGAAGGAAATGTCAAACTACTCCAGTATCTCTGCCAAGAAAACCCCAAATAGGGTCACAGAGAGTCGGACACGACCGGAAAAACATTTGAAAACAACACTGTATAAGGCTGGAAAATGACTGGTATCAGAGCGTAAAGAGCCTTTCTTCAAAGCCAAGGAAGGAGGGTTGAACTTGACTTGCTCCAGGGTAGAGCTAGTTTTCTGTCCAGTATTGTAACATCCTCATCTCCAACCAATGTCCTCATTCCATGCCCAGGAGCACATCTAATATTATGTCATATCCATCCCTCTTAAGAATAAAGCAAGCTCAAAATGCGGTTCAGAGAAGACATTTACCATGTCTTGCCATCATTCTTCCCAGAATGAGAGTTTATGAGAACCTGCTATTGACTGGAGATTGTATAGAAGCCGAGAGCACAATTCATTTCTTATACTGCTACTGTGGGGCTGGTAGAGAATAACAATGAGGAAGCATGTCTGAAATGCAATCTATTAGGTGGGGGTGAGGCTGGAACAACCATCTGGATGGAAGCTCAGCTGAGACGCAGCTATTCTCACGTCTGAAACAAGGTCATTGAACCGTGTCCCTGGACCAGATGCAAATGGCAGTGGGGTGTTACATTCAGGTTGGGATTTTTTAAAAAAATTGTCTTTGTATTCTCAGAACCTAGAACTGTGTCAGGCACATAGTTACCGCTTAAAAAAATGCCTATCGAATGAATGGAAGGAGACTCTCTTTCAAACAAATACCAGGATTAACTCATGGATATGAGTTAGACCTTTAACTCCATACAGATCACTGAGTTTGCCCAAAGGGAAGGAATGGTAGAAAGGACTTTGGAGATGGATACGTGCCAACACTATTCATTTTAAAGATAAGAAGGCTTCATGGTACTATGGAAAGAACTTTGCCCCTAGAGTTAGAGAATATGGATTCAAATCCTGTTTCTGACACTACTTGGGTGACCTTGGACAAGTCATTGTACCTTGATGAGCTTTGGTTTTTTCATCAGTAAAAGAAAGAGGTTAGATTGGATGAAGTCTGAGGTTCCTTCCAGCACTAGATCCATGAGAAGGGATATGACTTGTTCAAGGTGATACAGTGAGTCCCAAGCTTGGTATTCTGACTCTCAGTTCAGTATTTATTCTGAGTTGCTTCTCAGCTTTATCACAACATGAAATAAAAAGGCAGCCTGGTATTTGTGGAGAGTAGGGAATCAGTTCTGAGCCAGGAGGACCTGAGTTCAAATCCTGCCTCTGACACACAGGGTATTCTAAAATTCTACACTAAACTTTTGGGACCTGATGTATAC